>JASXTE010000002.1:35215182-35580182 GCA_030280995.1 Hemileia vastatrix | reverse complement strand
TGATGGGTAAAGGATCAATAATCACAGGCTTGATCACTAGAAGCAGTAAATTTGAAAGGAGTCATCTTCAAAATTTAAAAATTACAATGAAAAGGATAACCCGGATAGAAAATTAGTAAAGGGAGAAAAATGTGTTGAAAATGTGCTCAAGGATAGTAGTAGGCAGTTTTATTTGCCACACTCTTTGGTCCACTATGACCTCAAACTAGAAATGAACTATAGGATATGGTCCTCTAAGACCATAAACTGGAAAAAGATAGCAAAATGCTAATCATTGGTCTCCTATGACCTTTAACTGAAAAATTACTTTCCCTTTTTCTACCAAGATTGTAAACTGGAAATCAATTAAAATTTTGGATCTCAATGATATTAGGTGAAATTTTTGATCAGGTGGGATATTCAATTCACTCATTTTAAATTTTTCACTTGTTCATCAGTACTCAAACTGGTACTCATTCATTGGGACAAATTAGTCATTAATGAGAGCAGTGCAAATTACTTTAGACAATTGAGATGGCATTGAATGGAGTTATTTAGGATTAAAGATAGTTGGTGATTTTAAAGGTTATAGAGTTCGATTTTTAAAAGTAAAAGAATATTTAGGTGCTAAAATATCTTGTAAAATATGATTTATGAAAAAAATATGGACAGGAGTGATTTTAAAGGATTGAAAAAGTATTAGAATGTTGTGATGCTTTCTCACGGTGGAAGGATAGGGTTTGAATATAGTGAGTCTCTATGGTAAACTATTTAAGTCAAAGCTTAGAAAAACTTATGGCATGAATGGAATCATAGTATTTGGCTCAGGGGGAAGTCCAATGGGAATGGAATCATGAGTATTTGGCTCATTAGGGATGGCCCCTATTGGCGGGTTGTCTAGAAGAAGGGGAAAAAAGGAAAAAAGAAGAGGTAGAAGAGGCAAATAAAGAAAAGGTTTGTAATAGTAGTTGAGAAATTAAATATAATTGAGTTAATGGAGTGAAATACAAAAACACTTTATAAGAAATGACACAATAGTATATTTAAGTGATATTTAATATATTTAATGCAATAAGTTATATCTCCATTTGTGTCAATCAATTATTATTGTTAAAAGACTTATGGCAACATTAGTATTGTATAAAATTTAGATTAGAACGGTAGTACTAATAAAAATAATAATAATTTGCATTATATTTAAAATATGATAAAGTATGAGTGTAATAAGTGATGCCCTACCAGAGAGGTTTCCAAAGCCCTTTTATAGGAAAGAGGACCTTCTGAAGTGGTTCAATAGTAATTAAAAAAGAGTAAGACGATGTGAAAATGCTTAAAAGATATTTAATTAAAAACATACAAAATAAGAGCAATGAATTAAACCCGTGAATAAGCAACTACTTTCCCACCATAAAGTTCCAAAAAAACAGAATTAATATAATGAATAATTATGTGAGTATGAAAACTGTGAACTGTGAGAAAGAAAATCTAAAACAAATGATACAAATAGCTGAAAAGGTTTAATTAAAACAAAAGGAATTATTTTCACGCTTTTATTATATATAATAAATCTTAATTCAGTATAAAGAAAATTAAATAAATCATTTTAACAATTTCAAGTAATTTAATTATTAATTTAATTTAAACAACTAATTAATTTAATAAAATTACCTATTTAGAATGAGAAATTAAATTTATCATATTAAATAAGTATTTGTACTTAATTTAGTAATTTTAGTGACACAATTAAGGTTCCAGGAAGTGCCCAATATTTGTGGATAGTATTATATTATAAGTTGTATTTATTTTATATAAATTTAATTATTAAAATTGTAATTACATTATTAGTTGAATTTTACACTTATAATATAATCTTAAATAACTAATTTATTGATTTAGAATAATTAAGTACATACAAAATGTGCCATGATATTATAGAATATAATATCCTTTTATGTAATAAAAAGTTTCTTAAAAATAAATATAAAAATTATTTTACTTATAAAATATTTATATTATTTTATTCAATAAAATTTTTTATTGAAACTACATCAAATGTATAGCATTATTCCCTTAAATGATTCCAGTAATTTATCATATAATTTACTGGGCTCCTGAGATAGCCTGGTTGACACTTCCTCACTCCAAAAAAAATAATGAAAAAAATGGTAAGATTTTTTTTTTATACTTTTTTAACAGAGTAGGAAGATTTGAAATTTCTTTTCTAGGTATCCATGCATCATGTTCAGATGATATTTTTTTAAATCTCAATAAATATTCAATACCTCTTTCAGAAGTGATAATTCTATCATTGAAAAGTTTATCAATTTCAGCTTCCCCTTCTTTTGGGAAATAAATCATTGTTGGAAGTATAAGGTTTAAGAAAGGAAATGGTGAAAACAGGGTGTTTCCTACAATAAGGAGAATACAATTTAACTTCTACTTCATTATCTCCAACCATTATTTTAACAACAAATGGTCCCAAAAATAGATATTTTAATTTGTTATTGCCTTGTAAATTGAAATGGACAGTAGATATCAACACTTTATCACCTTTGTTAAATGTGTATTCCTTATGGGATTTATCCCATCTCTTCTTTTCATATTCAAATTCTTTATTAATACAGCTTTTAGCATGTTTTCTGCATAGCTGTTGAATTTGTATAAAAGATTTTCCACCAGGGTGTAGTTCCAACTTAGGTAATTTTTTTTTGAAAATTTGATTAGGAGTATTTGGTAATAACCTATCCAAAGCTCAAAAATCTTTTTCTCTAAGACAGAATGAACAGTGCTATTATATGCAAATTCAAGACCAGGCAATAGAGTGACCCAGTCATGAGTAAATCTGTCATTGTCTTAATATTCTAAACCAAAGGCAAAATACCTTCTAATAATATCTTCCAGAGTTTGAATCATTCTTTAAGCTAGACCATCAGTCCGAGGATGGTGAGATGTAGAAAATTTCAACTCACAGCCACAAATATCTATCAAAGTGGTCCAAAACTCATATGTAAATTTTGGATCTCTATCAGAGATAATGGCTTTTGGAAATCCAAAAATATTAAACATGTAAGACCACCATAAGAAATCTAATTCTTTGGTGGATACATCTTTCTGGGTGGGAATAAATTTGCACATTTTGGATAATCTATCCACTATTACCCAAAAAGATTTATAACTGTATTTACCTGCTACAGGAAGGCTAGTGACAAAATCCATGTTAATGATTTGCCAAGGAGCATCAGGTGCTTCAAAATTTTGTAAAAATCCTGCTATCTTACCTTTCAATATCTTAGATTTCTGAAAAGAATAACAAGATTCAACATAAGATTTAGTGTCTTCAGACATATTAGCCCACCAAGCGGTCTTTTTAATTCTGATAATGGTTTTTACAAGATCAAAATTTCCTGCTAATATGTCATCATGACATAGTTTTAAGATAGTTTATTTCATGGAAGGAGGAATAACAATGAAATTGGTCAGTTTCCTCCTGTAGTAAATATAACCATCTTCAATGGAAAATTTTTCTCTACGCAAAGCACTCTGGTACCTTTGAGGAAGAGTTTTTATCAATGCTTGGATAGAAGCATTCTTTCAATCATTCAAGATTGTAACCAATTTATTTAAATCAGAAACTTTTTCATATTAATCCAGAATTAATTGTAACAGTTCCTCTTCCATATCCACAATGTTATACCATGTATATACACCATATCATCTTCTAGTACATAGGCTGGATTGGATACATCATTTGGAAGAGATAATCCGGACAACATATCAACATTTGAATGATCATTTCCAGCCCTGCGAATAATAGTTATTCTACCTCTGTATTATTGAACAGCTATTTCAATCTAAACATATGTCTATTTGGTGTTTTCAAGTTTAAGAGGGATTTCATAGCACTTCAATCAGTAACTAATTCAAATTCTTGATCAGCTAAATAGTAATGAAGCCTTTCTAAAACCCATACAACTGCTAAACACTCTAATTGAGTGGCACCATATTTCAATTCAGTTTTTCTTAAGGTTCTTTAAATATAACAAATTACTAATTCTGAATCTTTTTCATTAATAATTTGTTTTTGATGAAGAGCAGCCCCAAGTCCAATAAAACTTGAATCTGTATAATGAACAAACGGCTTATTAAAATCTGGAAGGGAAAGGATTGGTGCTGTCATTAAAGACTTCTTTAAGGTATCAAAAGCTTTTTGAGCATCCTCATTCCATATATAAGCCACATCTTTTCTTGTTATTTTGGTATGTGGTAAGGCTATGACTTGATAATTTTTTATATATTGTCTATAGTAGCGAAAAAATCCCAAAAAAATCTGTATTTCTTTCACAGAAGTTGGTGCTGACACATTTTGGATAGCAGCAACTTTTCCTTGGTCTACACAGATCTGTAAGCCAGACACAACATGACCCAAGACTTTTAAGGATTGAAAACCAAATTTACACTTTTTTAAGGATAAAGTTATGTTAATTTCATACATTCCTAGAAGAATTTGTTCAAGTGTTGTAAATTTTCATCAAAAGTTTTAGAAAAAACTATGATGTCATCAATGTAAACCATTAACCAACCTTCAATTATTTCCTGATGAAATGTGTTATCCATCACTTTTTGGAATACTGAAGGGGCATTTTTAGGGCCAAAAGGCATCCTAACATATTTTTAAATTCCAATATGGGTTTCAATTAGCAAATAATTTTGGGAAGACTGTTCAACAGGTATTTGATGATAACTTTATTATTACCATCCTGACAGAATATGAATTTAGCACCTTGTAAGGTAGCATGTATAGAGCTAATTCTGGGTAATGGGTAAATATCATCCATAGTATAAGTATTCAAAGATCTATAATCTCCACAAATTCTAGCTTTATCTTTCTCATAAGAAATTAAAACTGGAGAGATGACACAATATTTGGGTGTAACATCCACTTTTTCAATAATATTCATACTTAGTAAAGTTGAGATATTATCTTCTATATCTTTTCTCTTTGTGGGAGAAGCAGGGTAAGGATTTTTCTTTAGGCTAGGAGATATTTTATTCAAATTGAAAGATAAAGAAATTTTCATTTCATCTTTAACCAATCCTAACACATGGGAACCATGAGCAAAAGCCATTGGGAAAGTTGTAATTAAGGATACTATTGAATCCTTTTGGTTATCAGTTAATTGATCACCAAATGAAGCTGTTTCAATTTCAGATAATAATACATTCATTTCCTCTGTTTTTCTGCCTTTAAATTGGATCAAAGAATGGCAAGATTTTAAAAAGGGTGTAGAATGCTTTTTAGACGAAGAAATTTTAAATTTTCTTTTCCCATTCATTCCCAAAGTAAAACAATTGCTTGCAGGATCCAATGTAATGCCAAACATGGTTAAAATAAAATTTCCCATGATAAACCAATTGCTTAAATTGTCATTCTTCATCACAAAAAATTCACAAATAGCTCTGACAAAACCACCATTATATTTAAAGAATACCATGGTTTTGTATTTGCCAATGGGACATAAAACAGAAACATAACCTTTTCAGTTTTCAGATGTTATAGGTAATAATTTTCATTGATAATCCTTATCTACAGAAGCCAGTGCTTTTTCAGAAACCAAACTTCCTCCAGCACCAGAGTCAAGAATAACCTCAACATTTTTACCATTAATGATAACAGGTGCTCTCAAAGGTGATATTAAAATAGATCTGTCAGTAATATCTATAATTACTTCAGCATTTTCTACACAAGATAAGTCAATATCACAATTATCAGACCAATTATCTAAATATTGGATATCTTTTTCTAAAACCACAACTTACTGAGAAGACTCATGTTCATAAGAGATATTGCTATCACAGTCACTTGAGAAATTATTAAGATCAGCTTGAGTATTTTCAGATTCCTCATTATTTTCAACAAGAGGAATTTTCTTGTCACAAATATGTCCTTTTTTGCATGGTTTGTTACATTTAAAACAAGTTTTAGTTGCATATTTATTTGGAGCAACTGGGGCAGAAGGCCTAACAGTTTTTTTTAGAATTTTTGTGGAGGGTAATTGTTGGTCATGATAAGATTTAACAGGATAATTCCTTGGCTCATATCTATAACTTATTAGGACTTCATTACAGATATTAATAAAGGAAGAATTCTCTCTCACAAGCTCAGTCCTTGCCACAATCAAATCTCTCAGAGAATTTGGTAATTTATAGAGAATTTTATCTCTCCAAATATCATAATCCATTTTAGGATCCATGGCTCTATAAATTCTTTTAATTTTCATAAGGAAAGCAATAGGTTTTTCAGGAGAGGAGGATGCATATTTAGCATTCTCATATAATCTCTACTGGGAAAGCCTGAATTTGGAACCACCAAATTTATTTTCAATCAAGGTTTTCCACTCTTTCCAAGTATAGTGTTGGTTGTACAGTAAAACAGTTTCATACCACATTAAAGCTACATTGGAAAATAAAAGAAATTAATTTATAGAAAATTTCTTCATCTGGAAATTTATAAGAGTTTTTAAGATTATCAAATCTCTGAAAAAGTGTTGCCAGTCAGATGAAGAGTCACCATCAAAAGTGGGATATTGATCCAGTTTGGGCCAATTTTTCTGGCTACTGGGATGGTCCATCCTTTGATTTGGATTATTTAACATTAATAATTCTTAAAGTTTTTCCAGAAGTTCAGAAGTTTCATTATTTACAGAAACAGATGATTCATGACCGTTAAAAGATTTTTTTCTAGTAGAAAAATATTTAACAGACTCATTGTCAGTTTATTTAATGGTTGAAATATGGGGACAAAAAGAGCTGCTTTGTTCAGGCCCCTTTCCTTTATTTTTATGCAATTTATTGGCAGAATATTCATGTACATCATAATGATTGGCAGTTAAATCTGAGAATTTTTCCTTCAGGTCAGACACATAATTTCTTATCCTTGGAATTTCAGACATCTGGTCATTTATTTTTGCAAGGGATAAAACATTTCTGTCCTCAAAAACTGTGTATTTGGTACTCAGTGCTTGGAAATCATTTTTCAGCTTTTTCAACTCATTTTGTAGAGACTTAATTTCATTTTTCAACAAATAATTCTCTTCAATAAGGGGTTTTAACTCATTCAAAATTTTATGCAGATGAATATTTTTATCTGAGATAGCTCTATGATCACTTCTTATTTGTTTTTGTTGGCTAAGAATAATATTCAAAGTTTCTTTGATTTTAAAATATGCTGTATCTTGCACAGAAGAGCTCACTTTACAATGTAAGTGCAAATTATTCAATATATCACTTTCATGTGCTAATACATCTCTTAAATTTTTGTCTTTTACAACATTAAAATAAAGTTTATCTTTTAATATATCCTCAGAGGTTTTCTCAAGCAAGGTATAAACTTCAGGGGAAACAGAATAATTTTTTAATGCAAGAGAAGGATTCATTAGGGGGTGTCAGTTCTGGCAAATCCGCACTTAACTTAAGTGCGGATTTCAAACCAAATCAGCACTTACAAATCAGCACTTAAATTTTGCAAAAAAGTCACTTATTTCAAAAAAGGGTGTCAGTTATGATCTCAAATCAGCACTTTTTTCCCGTTTTTTTCACAACCACATTTTGGCCACAAAACATCCCTTCCTTTCTTACCCCATCCCTGTCACATGTGACACACTGACCTTCCTCTCTACCTACCCATCAATCCTCGGCACATACCCCTTCCTGACATTTTCAATATTTTGACCAGGCATTTTTACATTCTTTTTTACTTATTTCTTCTACTTCTTAATCTTTTTTCTATGGGTGTCAGTTCTGACCTCAAATCAGCACTTTTTTCGTGATTTTTTTTTCAAAACCACATGTTGGCCACATCATCCCTTTCTTTCCCATACCATTTTGTACTCTCCAAATGTCCTCTTTGTGTACTTCATTCACTTGGGTTGGTATTTTGGTTTGTTGCATATTCATTTTTTTTGGAATTTACGGTGAATTTTTTTTTTTTGGATGGCTCATTGGTTTTCTTTCACCAGCTCAACATGAAATCGCATATTTTCTGAAATTGCATATTTTGTCAGTGATTTTTTTTTTCATTCATCCCTCATATCCTTTTCCTATTCTCCTCCAACATCCCTCAAACAATTTGGTTTCATTCATTTTGTCATCTCATCTCTCCAGGTAAGTCACTTTATTCTTTTTTTTTGATTTTTTGATTACTAATTATAATTTTTTTTTGTTTTTTTCTGTTTATTTTATTTTTTTTATCTAAATTTTTTTTGTAAGTGGTTATTTTGGATTTCAATGTTATAATTAACCTTTTTTTTCTCTCCCTCTTTACTTTCTTTTTTAGTTCCATCACCCTACTCTTCATCCCTCCTTGGCATGGTCATTATCCCCCCTTTCCCTTATTTCACTTTTTTTTGGCTCCATTTCATTGAAACACATACATTGCACATTCTTTATGCATTTCACTTACTCCATATTCAATTTCCCCACAATTCCAACATCAATCTTTCTCACTCTATTTTTCCTACTTTTCAATCAAGGTAAGTTTCATCTCCTTTTTTTCATGCCTATATGATATCTCATTCCTTTTATGAAAAGTTCATACTTAAATATATGTATGACTCTTATCTGGATAAAAGTGAACTTATAAAACTCCTTTTGATCTCATCTTCATTACCACTTTTCAAGTTTTTGTAAAATTTTGAAAATCAGACTCGGAATTAGGGTTAGGTTTATTCAAATCTAATGTTCTTTTTACTGAAGATTCTCCTGAAGGCTACCTTTCATTTCCCACAAACAGATTTGAATTTGATTCAGTGGTTGCTGAGATATTGACCATTAAAGTTGAGCCTTTTTTTTCCCAATTTAAATTTTTATTTCATTTTTTTATGTAACAAATTAGGGTTAGGTTTATTTAAATCACATGTCCTTTAACTGAAGATTCTACTAAAGAATATCTTTCATTTCCCTCAAACAGGTTTGAATTAGGTTCAGTGGTTGCTGAGATTTTGACCTTTGAAGTTGAGCCTTTTTTCCAAATTTCACTTGTCTTATTTCACATTTTTATATTGCATATTTAGAGGATAAGGATTCTGAAACTCTTATATGATTATTATCTAGGCATTTCAATTATATAGGCATGTATTCGTTGCTCAAGAATATCACTAAAGCTCAAAAAGATGAAGATTTTTGCTTATGGGACACTCTACCTTCCTTTAACTCTTTTCTTGCTCTTCGACTCAAAAAGCACTGTAATAAAGCATTTGAAAAAAATCATGAACTTGCAACCAAAGTTGGAAGACCGAATTGGTGTGACTCCGAATGGGAAGATATCAGCCACGAATATCTTTTATTTTCTAATGTTATTATCACTTATTCTGGATTTCACAATAAAATTCACACTGATACCAAGGACACCAATTTTTTTACTTTTGGTATATTCTCATATATCAAACCGAATACTGGCCAACCAATACCATCTCCAGCTAAAATCAAATGACATGGTTTATATTTTCCAGACCACCGGTGCATCATTGATTTTGGTTTGGGAAATGGTATCATCGAAACTATTTGGAATTCTTCTAAGGATAATCATCAAACGACCAAAGCTCTTCCTGGTTTGGAATCCTGTCAACATTTAACACATTTTGGTTGCTCATTTCAAATCAGTCATAAGTTGATTCAAAGAATCAATAAGGTAATGAAAGAAGGTAAAGTTAATCGATTTAAAAAAACTTTATTTAGATCCAAAAAGTATGGGGATTAGAGTTGTCATCAAAAATTTTATATTTTTTTGTAAATTTTTAATAAATATTTTCTATGTATCAATTTCCTCAACTAAAGTAATGGGCCCACGACCTTGTGTTGTATAAATGGTAATCATGATAACATTTATTTGTTTCATGGGGTTCCTCTAGCCTATACCTGTGGAAAGTCCCAAACATTTGTTTCTAGATTTGATCTGCATTTTGGCTTAAGGGATTGTCATTACTTTAAACTAGGGAAATTGATATATATTAAATATTTATTTAATAATTTACGTAATTATATTAAATTTAGATGACTTCCACCACTTACTTCAATAAAATGCAGGGGGGGGGTATTGCCAAATTTTCAAATCTGACATGTGAAATTGATGACTTAGAAAAATTTTGGTGATATCAACCCCTTGCTTCAATAAAATGCAGGGGATAGTATTGCCAATTTTTCAAAACAGATATAGAATTTTTTTGACTTGTAAATATTTTGGTGAAAATTTTTGACGAGAATGTGAAAGTAATTGTTTCCACCTTGAGCAGGTTTCTGGCTCAAAGGAATAGCAGTACCATCAACAAAACCAATACATCCTGGGAAGCCCTCTGCTTGCATAACCTGAGATGATTCAAGTTGCTCTTCTTTTGTTGGCCAGGTGAGAAGTTGAGATTACAAGGAGTTGATGGCAGTGATACATTGTTTGGTATAAGTGTTAATTGAACCATACCCTAAATCAAAGACATTTTCTAAACGTTTCAAAGCGGCTCCATTACCATTTGAGCCCAAATGACATAGTGTGATGGCCAATTGAATTGAAGGATGTTGTTGTTCTTTTTGAGAATTATTGTGAAATATGGGATGATCCTGAATAAGCTCAAGCAATTTAAGGAAACATTCCTGAGAAGTCCTGAACACCTCTCTAAAACTGGGTGTAGATAGTTTAAGAAGTGTTTGGATGGTGTACTTGGGGGTATGAAGTACTTGAGGCTTTCTGGGAAGAAGGTAACGTTTCGTGGCCATTTTTGATAAAAAGACAAAATCTTCTTCTAGATCAGAATCAGAATCGCAATCAGAGTCCAAGAGCCATGAAAGTCATTGCTTTATGTAATTTATCACGATTTGAAAGTGAGGAAGGCATAACTCTTATATGATATGATATGAAGATGTAAGTGATGTACAATGTTTTGAGTTATGAAGTGTTATGCTGCAGAGTGCTGCATATGAATGGGATGATGCTGACAAATCAGTGAAATGGGACTTGATAGTGAAATCAGCACTTTTGGTTGAGAAAGTGCGGATTTGAGTGAAATAAGTGACTTATTTCATTTTGAAATCCACCAGTATTGGGGCTAGTGTGTTTTGGAAATCCGCACTTATTTAAGTGCGGATTTGTAAGTGCGGATTTGCCAGAACTGACACCCCCTATTAAAGAAGTAGAGGTTAAATGTAAAGGCTCATCAAATGATAATTTAATAATTACATCATTAAGGCTACTCATTAAAGTAAGTTGTTTCTTTAAGGGTTTAACTGTTCTTTTACCATTATCCACAATATTACCTGTGGGAGAAGATTTTTTATAATAAATACCAACATGTTTATCGAATAACTTACTTGCCATGGCAAGGGAGGAAATTTCCCCTGTGCCTTCTTTCTTCTGCCTCCCTGATAAGGATGGGCCTGAGGAGGCTGATTGTAGGTTTGTGTCCTAGATGGGCCAGGGTGTTGAGCTACTGGCTGCTGAAAATTCTGTTGGTAATGGATCATCAGGTAATCCCAATTCCACTGTTCCACTTGTAGAATGTTTTGACTTTGAGTGAAAGACCTGGGTTCCTTATGGGGCTGAGGCTGAGGCTGAGGCTGAGAGGCTGGGAAGGAGGAGGTTTACCCTTCTTGTGATTTAAGAGCTCCTGCATCTTTTTCCAGTGTGTTTATATTATTGCCTTGTACTTCATGCTTTCTGCTTTCAGTTCTTTTATATGGCTGGAAAGATTATTTATTTTTTGAGTCAGAGGGATATTTTTTATTTTTATACCTTTTAGAGGATTTTCCTGATTGATCTGAGGCTTTAATTCTTTCAGAGTAGTTTGGTGAGGGGGGTTTGCCACTTATCCTGGCATTTCTATGTCCTGCAGGGTATGATGATTTTTTTAACTGAAGAATTCTTGTAAGTTAATTTTGAAGAACCTACAGATTCATTATCTACATCCACATCGATTTCATCCACATGAAGGTTATCCATACTGTTTGCCAAACTACTGGAAATAGAACTGTGAATAAAAATTCAAATTTTATTTAATTATTTAAATTTATATTTCAATAAATAAATTATTTCTTGAAAAAAATAAATTCAAAAAAAAATAATTAACAATAAAAAATGTAATACAAAAATATGTAATTACAATTGATATTATGAATAATTACAATTTGTATTAAGAGACCAAGCCAAAAAGTTTTAATAAGTCAACAAAAATAATTAATACCAAAAAATATATTGGTAATATTGGGACTAAGTACTGAGTACTATTATGGTCAACCAATTTAAATCAAAAAAAAATTTCAATAAAATTAAATTAATAATTTATTTAAAATATTTTATAATGATCTTCTAGGACTAAGACTTATAACTCTATTATGGTCAACTAGGAAAATTTTTTTTTTTAAAACTTACACGCAGTGAATCAGCAATTAAGCCACAATCACTGTTATTGCAATAAAAATTTAATAATATAGGTGAGAGGTGCAAAGGTTAACTTACTATATTGATTGAGAAATCACTTCAAAATTATATATTATTTAATATATTATAAACCTAAAAGTTTGAACCCAAGTTCAAAACACGGTTGCAGAAAAAGTTTGCTTTTTTACTTAGGTGGTCTGTGCGCAGTGTCGTTTTTTGCAAAGGGTGTATTGTCTTTGTTGTTTGGAAAGGCCTCCAATTATTGGCAGGTTGTCTAGAAGAAGGGAAAAAGAAGGACAAAAGAAGAGGTAGAAGAGGAAAATAAAGAAAAGATTTGTAATAGTAATTTAGAAATTAAATATAAATGAGTTAATGGAGAGAAATACAACAAAACTTTATAAGCAATGACACAATAGTATATTTAAGTGATATTTAATATATTTAATGCAATAAGCTATATCTCAATGCTTTTCAATCAATTATTATTGTTAATAGATTATGGAAACCTTAGTATTATATAAAATATAGATTAGAATGGTAGTACTAATAAAAATAATAATAATTTGCATTATATTTAATATATGATAAAGTATGAGTGTAATAAGTGATGTCCTACCAGAGAGGTTCCCAAAGCCCTTTAATAGGCAAGAGGACCTTCTGGAGTGGTTCAATAGTAATTAAAAAAGAGTAATACAATGTGAAAATGATTAAAAGAATTTTAATTAAAAACATACAAAATAAGAGCAATAAATTAAACCCATGAATAAGCAACTACTTTCCCACCATAAAGTTCCAAAGAAATAAAATTAATATAATGAATAACTACATGAGTATGAAAACTGTGAACTGTGAGAAAGAAAATCTAAAACAAATAATACAAATAGCTGAAAAGTTTTAATTAAAACAAAAGGAATTATTTTCAGGCTTTTATTATATATAATAAATCTTAATTCAGTATAAAGAAAATTAAATTAATCATTTCAAGTAATTTAATTTAAAAATCTAATTAATTTAATAAAATAACCTATTTCAAATGAGAAATTAAATTTATCATATTAAATAAGTATTTTTACTTAATTTAGTAATTTTAGTGACACAATTAAGGGTCAAGGAAAGGCCCAATAATTGTGGATAGTTTTATATGATAAGTTGTATTTAGTTTGTATAAACTTCATTATTTAAATTTTAATTACATTATTAGTTGAATTTTACACTTATAATATAATCTTAAATAATTAATTTATTGATTTAGAATTATTAAATACATACAAAATGTGCCATGATGTTATAGAATATAATATCCTTTTATGTAATAAAAAGTTTCTTAATAACAATTATAAAACATATTTTACTTATATAATATTTATATAATTTTATTCAATAAGATTTTTTTTGTAACTACATAAAATGTATAGTATTATTCCCTTAAATGATTCCAGAAATTTATCATATAATTTACTGGGCTCCTGAGATAGCCTGGCTGACACCCCCTTTCTTATTCTGTTAAAAGTAATTTAGACTTGTAGAGGAGAGTCTGAAGGCATTCAAACCTTGCTCTCAGTAGTTGAATCATCACAAGGCAAATACAGTTTAAAAGTTTTCAATTTCAAAATATATGACAAATTTAGAGAATTAAAATTAACAAGAAAATAATGATCATCAGCACTAAAAGAATAAAAAGAATCAAAGTTTTAAAATTTTAAAGAAGAGAAGACAATCGAATTAAATAATCCCTTTGGAATCTTTCAACATCATTATTAAAGATTTGCATAAAAATTATTCTCTTTATTAAACCTTAAGTATTATTAGCAGGAGTTTCCCGAAAATACTTAAAAAATTTATGCTTAATATCATAAAAAAAGTCAAGAAAGAGATATCTATGATATTTAGGATAATTATTTATCTAATAATTTTGTACCTGTCCAAGGTAATCTATATTGGTGATAACAATAGCTTAGTAGTTGGAAGAGATAGTAGTTGGATTATGAATCAGTAGGAGAATTGTGAATTGAAATTAAAATACTAAATTTTTGAGCCAGGAAATATGGTTTCAGAAGAAATTAATGGAGAAACTGGAATAATAGGATTGGGATCTTGAAATGGAGGTGGAAGCTCAGTATTGGGATTTTTAGAAGAAGAAGCTTTTTTGGCCCTTATTTTACAAAATAAGGTGGGATTTTTTGTAATCTTTTTTCATGAACAGAAGTATCATGAAGAGCAGCTGGTACTGTATAGATGTTAGTTCTGGAAGGTATAATTGGGCATGTAAACTTGATTTTCTTAAGCCTGGAAATATCACAGGCAGTTCTTCCAGGAAGACCAGGGTTAGAAATTAGACAAGGAACCTGATATTTGGTGCAAAGCTCAAATGGAACAGTGAGGTCTTTTGAGGACATATTGATGATGATATGGATTTAAAAATAAATTTGAAGTTTTTTCAGGACTATTTAAGGTAAATAGATGAAGAGGATAAATAAAAGGATGAATATTTGCTCAATTTATTATGCAAATTTAAAAGAATGAGGACATTCTTCATTGGAGGGAGGATGTGGAAATAAAAAGTATAGTATGGCACTAATGTTTTTTAAAAATGGATTTTTTGGGAATGAGTTTTGTGATTGGAAAGGCCAATCTAATTTTAAAATGGTTATATTAAATAATTTAAGTATTAAAAGTGGTTTAAAAGGGTTATTTAGCAAATAATTACCAGAGAGGAAATGCAAGTATTGGTTTAAAAGTGCATGAAATTTAAGTAAGGAGTCTCAAGAACTATTGAGAATTTTTTTGGAATTTTTAATTTTTTTCTACTATTTTTAATAATTTTATAAAGTACTTTTGATTATTTTTCATTTTTCATAATTTTCTTAAATTTCATAATTTATTATTAGGTGAATAGGGTTATGAAGGCTACAAAAATTAGAATGTATTATAAAGGAGGAGAAGTTCTATCATCTGTAATTTTTCTAGATTTATTATTAATAATTCAAAGTTTCTAATTGATTCCATATGTCTGGAAAAGCTCTGTAATAACTCCAGAGGTCTCTGGACAAGTCTGGAATGCTCTGGTTAGGAAAGTAGGGCATGTGACATAATTTCCATATAAAGCCTGTAGACTTAAAATTAGATAGCAACTAAAAAGTTATATCTTGAAAATCATACAACAACTAATAACTAATTATGCGTATATAACAATGATCAAATATTTTTCAAAAAAATTATAAATTTTTATACCCTTATAAATATAACACTTTCACATAATAATTGATTAAATTCAGTCATCATCATAAATATTAACTTTAAGGGTACCATTTTAAAGGTCTCATCACCAGAGATCTAATTTCAACAACTAAATATCATAAAAAAAGCTTCATAAAAATATATTATTAAATAATTTTTATAACTTTTCTTAATACAGCTTCACTGTTGTGTTTTTCAACCTTATTATATAGAAAACTGATTCTACATCTCAACACCATTAATAATAAATAGTTTATTGGTTATTTCTTATCAAGTAGAGGTTATAGCTTAGATAAATGTGAACTATTTTTTAGTTAAAGGGGCAGGTTTTTCTTTGGTTCATCCAACTCTATTGGATTCTGCTTACAGAAAGGCAACTGTAAGAGTCTTTCTATATTGTTATATTTTCAATAAAGATCCATTTTTGTTTCTGTGAGGACTCAATCACAAAGAAAAAACAGCCAGCATGTGCTAGTAGGTTCCAACCTCTCAATCCATTTGTGATTCAAGCATAACTCAGGTTTGATACCACGCAAGCTAGAATGCTCAGTGTTCAGTGAAAAATCTTCTCAGAAGAATTATAGCTGAGCTGAAACTGAATCAAATCAAGTAAGGGATTGGCACCTGCTATCAGGTGCCCACATCTTTTTTCTGGTGAATCTTACCTAAAGTGAAATTTCATTATTACTTCAGTCTGAGTTCCATCTTATTTCCATCTGACTTCAAGCTGAGGACTTGCTAGAAACTCCCCCCACCCTCCCCAATATTGTGTGATGCATGAAACAAGGCTTAAACATGTTGGTCACATTTTCCCTACCTGTATAATGAAGGTTATTGAGGAGATTGATGGTAGGCCTCCCTTTTTACTCAACTCCTTACTTGATTGTGAAGAATTTGGTCTTTTTTCTTTCCCTTCTTCTCCTCCTCTTCCTGCTTCAGGGTTTGATTAATTACTTATGATTTGAATGTATCTGATCTTGTAGGAACTCTTCCCAAAGCTCTTTCTAGAGGCTAATATTCCATCAGTCTCAATGATTTTTTTTCTGGCTTCACCCAGATATATGTTATATCCAATAAGTTGCATTCTGCTGCCTGTTTTAACTCCTTCTGCATAGTTTCCAAGACTCAAACATGTAAGCATGTTAAAGGTTTGAGAAGTGATTTTTTGAAGGAGGTTTATTGCTTCTTCTTTTAAATCACTTGTTTTTATACATTGTGTTTTTCACAAGATTTCTACTTGCTACATGCATTATCAGAATGGTTGTACTGAAAGATTGAATCTTTCTCCGGAAATAGTGAGATGAGCCCTCCTTTTTGAAAGTGGTTAACCCTCAAACTTTTGGAGCTAAATTTCAGTTTGCCCTAGTTACTTCTCCAATAGAATCACTACCATTAAAAATAATATTTCTACATATGAGCTCTTTATGGGACATTAACCTTACATTTCTCACTTGTGAGTTTTTTGGTCTCCCTCTTGTGTCCTAATCCCCACTGAAAAATTCGACACCATGTATAATCAATCCCAGTGATACATCTTCATTGGTTATTGGTAAAGTTTGAAGAGCTAGATTTTATGGGATCCTGCATCTGGTAGAGTTTTTCTTTCTGCTTCTGCAAAGTTTAAAAATGAATTTTTTTCTTTCATAACAAAAATTCTTGTTTTGAGGATCCATTTAGATTGATGGGTGATGACTTAACAAAGGTCTTATATGTTAATATGTTAGATCTCCCTGTTTTTGCTACTGGAAATTTTCATTATTGAAGACCAAGATCACAGTACAATGGATCTTGAATGTATGTTATCTGGCCTTACTTGAAAATTCCCAAAAAATATTTCAATTTCCATCAAAATCCCTAAAGCTTCTTTTTGGAAATAAGCTTGTAATAACGAATTAAAAATGCCAAGGGATAAAGATGTATGAGAAGAGATACAGCTTCCAGATGACAAACTTCCTACAAACTCTAATTGGGTCTTCTACATTAAACAGAAATTTTACAGTGAAATTATTGGCTACAAAGCACAAATTGTGCTCTCTGGAAAGACTCAGGAATTTGCTGTTGATTACACAAAAGTTATTTCTCCTACTGCAAAATTACCTACTTTTTTATTCTTGTTGGTTCATGAAGCACATGACTAGATAATTTCTGTTCAATTTGATGTTATTAATGCATACCTTAATTCACCTATTGGGAAAGATATATATTTAATCCTCATGTTTTTGAATTATTAAGTTTATTTTGGAAATAAAAGCTCCTTAAAGTTTATTTTGAGACATTTATTTTAAAGTAATAAAAGTTTATTTAATTTTAGAATAATTTTCTTATGAAGAAAATGGTTGGTTTTATGGTGAAAATTATTCAAATAACGTGTCAAAAGAAAATAATTAATTCACAGTCAAGAAGGATTATTATGGACTTAAAATGCATAAAAATGAAATTCAAGAGGCTAAAGAGCCTTTATAAATTATGTGGGAAATTTTTACAATTTTTATTATATTTTTAATTATTTTATAAAGTATTTTTAAATATTTTTGATTTTAGTTAAAGTACTCCACTTTAATAATTTTTAGCTTGGTTAATATGGCTAATAAGGCTGAATAAATATGTGTAAATGTTTCCCAAATACAGTTTTATCATATCTAAATTTTATAGTGACTTTGGTTAAGTTTTTATGGCTCTAATTGAGTCTGTTTGTCTGTTCAAACTTTAGAAAAGTCCAGAAGAACTCCAGAAAAACTGTGGACAAGCTCTGGAGGGAAAAAGGATGAATATGACAAGGTTATGCGTATATAAATATATACTCTGAAGTAGATATGGAGACCATCTAAAAACAAGTATTCATAACATATAAAACCAAAATTTTACATAAAAATTTTCAATTTATAACACCCTTATATTTATAAAATTTTTACTTAACTTAAAATAAATTTTAACTTATATGGAATCATTAAAAAGTTCTCAACTCAAGTTTCACACTGTATAAATACTCTTACATTTGCATTGCTTTAAGCAGAATCATAAGGAGCTGGATAAACCAAAGAAAACCCTATCCCTTTAAGTAAATAAAGAGTTTACAATTAACTAAGATAATAAGTCTACTTGATAAAGAGATACCAGTTTATTATTTTTAAAAAAGGGTTTTTAGATGTACAATCCATTTTCTTTTAGTTTAAATGAAGAAAATACAAAAGTAAATTTGTATTTGAAAAGGTATTTAGATGATTGAATATTTATCTTTTTATGAAGTTTTAATTTTATGTGAAGAGTTTTTAGAATAAAGTCCCTGAAGTTAAACCTTTAAAATAATACTCTTTAAGTATATCTTAATTTGTTAGGTAATAATATTTATGAAATTATATGCAAAAAATTTATTTTTTAAGGGTGTTACTAAATATGATATGTTATGTAAAATAATGTTTGAATTTGTGGTTTATTATTAGATTTTTAGATAGATAGTAGAATTGTATGATAAGATTGTATATATGATGATCAATCAAATTTACAGGCTACAGGTTTAATTGCATAGTTAGATCATATTCCCCATTTCCCCTCCAGGAGCATCCCAGAGACTGCATGGAGTATCCTGGAGTTTGTATGGAGCTCATCCAAAGTATTCCAGAGCTCATACAGACTTCTGGACTCAATAAGAACCTTTAAAACTTAATAAAGAATCTAGAAACAATACAGCTTATAGAGGTACTTCTCTTCTACTTCCCAACTAACTTTTGTAGAGTGTGCATCCCTGTCCATCTAATTAAAAATCATCAAAGTTAATTAAATTATGAAAATTCAAAAATAATTAAAAATACTTTATATAATTACAAAAATTTTAGGAAAATAGAAAAAAAATTATTAAAATTCCTGAAAAATTTCCTAAGGCTCCTGAGACTCCTGAAATTTTTTTCGTTATCTTTTGAGCTTATACTTGCATTTCATGACTTTTAATTAATTATTTCATCTTAACTTGTAAAATTAACCCTTTTAACAACTTTAAAAAATCCTTTCTTTTAAATAAAAATTATATAAAATTGAATTCAGACACCCCAAAATTTGTAAAAATAATCTGAAAACATTGTAAAATAAATCTTAGTACCATGCTAGTATTTAGGCTTCCACAACTGGCCACATGACACTTGAATTAAAAGTCAATCTTTTAACCCATAAATCAGTACACAACTCCTTATGATTTGGAAGCTTAAATTTTAGTATGGCATTAAGATTTATTAAAAGGGGGATAATTGGTGAGTATTAAGGAGATTGGAAAAGCCAATTAAATATAATAATGGATTATATTTAAGAAAATGAGTATATAAAAGGGTTAAAAACAGTAATTTTACAAGTCAAGATTAAAAAATTAATTAAAAGTCAGAAAATTCAAGTATAGGTCCAAAAGTGTAAGAAATTAAACTGATAAGTATAAAGATCCTTTGAAATTTTTGATAGAATTTTTAATATTTTTTTTATCTTTTTTTAATAATTTATAAAGTATTTTTGATTATTTTTGATTTTTCATGATTTACTTAACTTTGATTTTTTTTTACTTTATGAATAGGCTGCGCAGACTAGGAAAACTGGTTGGGATTATAATAGAGAAGTAGCTCTATGATCTGTACTTTCCCTAGATTTTTTATTTATATTTTAAGTTTCTAATTGATTATGGAAGTCTTTACAATCTCCAAAATTCTCTGGAAAAGCTCCGTAAAACTCTGGTAATTTCTGGACAAGCTCGAAGATTCTTCGGCTGGAGAAAAAGAAGCACATGAAATTATATGCATATAAAGCCAGTACACTTTAAATTAGAGGACATAACTGAACTAAAAGACATCATAAAATTATTCAAAAACATTCATTAATATTTTACATAAAAAATTATAAAATTGTAATACCCTTATAAATTAAACACTTTTACATAACATATTATAAATCCCACTCAAAAACTTATAAATATATTCTTATAGGGTATCAATATAAAGGTCTCATCACCAGGGACTATAATTTAATGACGAACTCAAAAACAATAAAAGCTTCATAAAAACATAATATTGAATCATTTAAATAGCTTTTTTGAATACAGCTTGGCTGATGTATTTCCTTCCTTCATTTTAAAGAGCACTGATTCAACATCTCAACAGAATTAATATTAAATAGTTTATTAGTCATTTTATATCAAGTAGAGGTTTTAGCTTACTTAATTCTGAACTCTTTAATAACTCAAAGGGACAGGGTTTTATTTGTTTTATCCAACTTCCTTGGATTCTTCTAACAGAAAGGAAACTGTAAGAATCTATTTACAATGGTGATTCCAAACATGGAGTTTTAATTCTCTAGATTTTAATCAACATTACTTGGTATTTCGACTTACTTAGCCTGAATGAAGATTACTTAACAAACACTTATCTTATTTTAAAGGTTCATCTTATACTTTTGTGATGAATTCTGCTGCTGAATCTGGTTTTTCTCTTCCTGTAAATGCATCTGTCAGGATTTTATCTTTGGATTGGCCCAAGTTTAATGGAGAAGAAGTTGAATGGTTTTTGAATCATTATGAAGCTGGTGCTGCAGTTGATGGGGCTTCACATTTGGAAATAATAAAGCAGATTAGGTTCTTTATTATGGACAGAGAGGTTGAAATTGAGGTCACTGCTATGGACAGTTATAAAAGATGGGAATTGTTGAAATTCTAAAAGGAGATTGTTGATAAATGCGGAGTCAAGTATACTATGGTAGAAATCAACAAGATTGTCAGTCATTGGAAAGTTAAGGGTGGTGTTTTAACTATGGTGGACTTTAAAAATTTATGTAGGAATTTTGATGAAGTGGTGGAATATTTTTTTCTGGTGAAGGAGATAGGCCATAAAATTTAAGCAAAGGATTTTTTTTATCCATCATAGAGTAGGGATTTCAGGATGGATGTGTTGAAGGAGCTTTTTAGGAAAAACTTGATGAAGGATTTACCAAATGAGGATGAGAAACTTACTGCTCTAGATGTCATCAATGAAAAAATTAAGGCATATTTAAAGTTAATGGAATTGGACAATTATTAAGAGTCTTGAACTTAATATGTTAGCAAGTTTAATCAATTTATAGCCAAAAATAATGATATTATGGTCAAGGCTCAAGAGGAAAAGAAGGCTCAGTTCAGTAAGCCTTTTAATAAGGTTGAGGAGGACATTTATAACAAAATGATGGATAATTAAGCTGACTTAATAAAGTATCTCAAAATATTTGATCAATAAACTCAAAAGGCCAACAGAGCACCTTTGGCTTCCATTTCTACTTCTTCTTCTAGTCAACCAAAAAGTTATGAGATGAGGAATTATGGAAATAGTAGAAATGAAAACTGATTTAATGGGCATGGAGTTGGAAATGGTGGCAGTAATGAGAATGATAATGGTGGAAATGGTTATAGAAGTGGTTATGAAGGACCTAGGGTGCGCTATTATTTTAATATGAGGGGGCACAAATCAGCAGACTGTTATTTTTTGGATGATGGCTTGCAGGCAGGTAGAGTTGAATTTTATGAAAAGGTTTAAAAATTCCCTGATGGATCCTTCATCAAAAACAGAGAGGGGAAAGCTCCTTTAGATTAAGTTAGAAGAAGTATGATGGCTGAAAGAAGAGCCAGATTTAAAGAATTAACTGTTGATGATGATGAAAATTTTAAAGGTGGAAGAAAGAATTATGGTAATGATGGTGGAAAGATAGATAAGGGAAAAGAAAAGGAGGTCAGAAAGGCCAATTTTAAAACTTCATTTGGTGGATTAGAGTTGGGAACAGTTGCTTAGGTGGATGGAAACTGTACAATTGGGGAGTGTGATTTTTATTCTTCCAGAATAAAAGCTGCTACTTAACCTAAAAATAAAATTCAAAGCCAACTTAGGGCTAAACTGGGAAAAAGTTGAAATTTAAATTATTGAGCAGAAAGCTTATACCAAGGACAAAATTTATAAAATACTGAAGGGGATGGTGGATATTGGGCCTTCCAGTTTTGAAAAATTTGATTTGAATGGTGAACCTATTCATGAATATGAAAAATCTGATATTAAGGAAGATGTACCAATAGCTTCTCTTCCCAGACCAAGCTTTGCTGGTCCTACTTCTACAAAAGTGGTAAGGAGAACCAGTGATGGATATGGATTAGTGAAAGAAGCTATTGAAGGAGCTAGGGTTATGGTGGATGAAGATGTAATTATGGGGGGTGAAGATGGAAATGTGCGTCCTCAAGAGGTTCCCAGGGCCAAGGTTATCAAAAATAAAGTTCAAGATGAAAGGCCAGTAGTATCTGGTCAAGAAAAAAAATTGAAAGGGTTTTAGTTACAGTGAATCAACTCCAGATTTCTCTATCTTTGGTTGAATTATTTAAGATAAGTCTAGCCCTTGCAGAGAAGAAAAAAAAATCTGACAAGGGGAAGGGGTATCTGTTGTAGAGGTGGAGTATATTTTTGAAAAGTTGGAGAAACTTGGAGAGGAGGTTGAAACTCATTTTTCTGCTCCTCAAGGGTATTTAATGGTAATGTTAAATGTTAAAAAGGTAAAGGCCCTGGTGGATTATGAGTCATAACTTAAATTTTTTTCTTTAGAGAAAGCAACTATTATAGGTTTTCCAATGAAATCTGGAACAGATGGAAACTCTAGAGGTATAGGCAAACATGCAACCAAACTTATGGGGATGGCTGAAAATTTCAAGTTAAGTGTAGGTGGATCTGTTGGTAGGGTACATTTTTATTTGGCCAGAGGAGCTGTGAAATCAGTTCTTGGTGGGACATTTTTTATTTATTTTGAAGCCCAAACAGGTTAATAGAGTGCTTTGGGAATCATTTTGAAAATTACTTGTGATGATATGAGACAGTGTGGTAGTCTAAAGTTTAGTAGGGCACTTAAGTTATTTCTAAAGTATTTTTGGCAATTTTTTACTGAGAATGGAAAGGCGAACCTAATTTTAAATTTTTAGTTTAAAATAAATTGAGCATTAAAAGTCATTAAAAAATGGTTAGTTTTACAGGTCAAGATTCAACAATCAATTATCAGACAAGAAATGCAAGTATAAAATTTTAAAAGTGCATGAAAATTAAATTCAGGAGTCTCAAGAACCTTTGGGAATTTTTGTTGAATTCTTACTATTTTTCTACTATTTTTAATAATATTATAAAGTATTTTGGTTATTTTTTATTTTTCATAGTTTTCTTAATTTAATAATTATTTACTAGGTGAAGAGGGAAGTTCAGGATATGAGAATGAAAATGGATTAAAAACGAGAAATAGCTCTATCATCTGTAATTCTTCTAGATTTTTCATTATTATAATTAAGGCTCTTATTAACTCCAGAAGTCCATACAAACACTCTGGACAAGCTCCATACAAACTCCAGTGATCTCTGGAAAAGCTCTGGACAAGCTCTGGAATGCTCAGGTTAGGTAAAGTAGGGCACATGACATACTATGCATATAAAGCCTGTAGACTCAAAAGTAGGCAGCATCTAAAAATATTTATCTAACAACTAAAATATTAAAAATCATCATAGAGACAACTTTACAACTGAGAAAAACTATACATATTATAACAATCAATTATTATTTCATAAAAAATTAAAAAATTGTAATACACTTATAAAAATAACACTTTTACATAGCAGTATATTAAATTCACTCATAATCATATATATTAACTTATAGGGTACCATTATAGAGTTCTCATCACCAAGGACTTGATTTTAACAACTAAATCATATAAAAATAAAAGCTTCATAAAAACATATTTTTCAATCATTTAAATAACTTTTATAAATACAGCTTCCCTGTTGTGTTTTCAGCCTCAGTGTTAAGAACACTGATTCTACATCTCAAAACTGTCAATAAGAAATAGTTTATTGGTCATTTCTTATTAAGTAGAGGTTATAGCTTAGTTAATTTTAAACTCTTAATTTACTTAAAGGGACATTGTTTTTTTTGTTTATTCAACTCCCTTGGATTCTTCATACAGTAATGCAACTGTAATAGTAAATCTACAGCAGATTCATATGTAGTTAGAATGTTTTCAGCCTCATTATTAAAAACACTGATTCTACATCTCAACACTTTTAGAAAGAAGTTTTTTATTGGTCATTTCGTATCAATTAGAGGTTATATATTACTTTATTGTGAACTCTTTATTTACTTAAAGGGACTGGATTTTTTTGTTTTATATAACTCCTTTGGATTCTTCTTACAGAAAGGTGAATTTAAGAGTCTTTCAACATTGGTGGTGCCAAGCATGGGGTTCAAATTTTCTGGTTTTTAATCAATCTTACTTGGTATCTGGATTATCTTAGCCTGAAAGAGGCTTGTTTAACAAATTCTTATTTTATTTTAACAGGTTATCTAATACTTTTGGGATTTCTTCTGCTGCTAGATCTGGTTTTTATATTCCTGTCAATTCTTTGGTCAGGATTGTTTCTTGGGATGGGCCCAAGTTGAATGGGGAAGAATTTTAATGGTTCTTAAATTGCTATTAAGCTTCTGATGCCATTGATGGGGCTTCACATTTAGAAAGACTGAAGAGGGTTAGGTTATTTATTGTTGATAGAGAGGTGGAATTGGTCGTTATTGAGATGGAAGGTTATAAGAAGTGATACTGGTTAAAATTTTCAAAAAAGATGGCTGATAAATGGGGTATTAGTTATAATATAGTATATCACAACAAATTTTTTAGTAAATGGAAAGCTAAATGTGAAGTTTTTAATATGGAGGACTTTAAAAAGTTATGTAGGCAGTTTACTGAAGTGGTGGATTATCTAATTCTGATGGAGGAGATTGGCCATGAAAGTCAGGCAAAGGATTTTTTTTGTCAGCATTTAGTAGGTATCTCAGGATGGAGCTTTTGAAGGAACTGTCCAGGAACAACAAAAACAAATACATTCCAAATTTGGAACAGAAAATACCTGATCTAGAGGTCATAAAAGAGAGAATTCAGGTGCATTTAGAATAAATGGTTATGGAGAGTATCATGAGTCCTGTACTTAATATTTTAGAAAAGTTAGTGAAGTTTTCGCTGAGAATAATGACATTATTTTCAAGGTTTAGGAGGCAAAGAAGGCTCAGTTGGGTCAGCCTGTTTCTAAGGTTGAGGGGGGTGTTGATAATAAAATGGTGGATCATTTCTCTGATTTAAAAAAGTGGCTCAAAATATTTGTTCAAGAAACTCAAAAAGCCAATAGAGTGCCTGTAGCTTCATCTTCATCTTCATTTTTTATCAGTCATGAGGCTATGAGAGGAGGGCTTATGGTAATAATGGCAACAAAAGCCTATTTAATGGACATGGAAATAGTAATGGTGGTAGTAATGGAAAATTTAATGGTGGAAATGATTATATAGGTGATTATGGCAAACCTAGGGTGTGCTCTTATTGAAATAGGAGGTGGAAAAAAGTAGCAGATTATTTCTTTGGATAAGGACTTGAAGGCTGGCCAAGTTAAATTTTATGGAAAGGTTTCTAAATTTTTTGATAGATCTTTCATCAAACTGAGTGATGGGAAAAACCATTGGATTTAATTAGGAGGAATTAAATGGCTGAAAGAAGATCCAGATTTGAAGAATTAACTGTTGATGATGATGAAAATAGTAAACATGGAAAATAAATGGTGTGCTGATGGTGGGAAGTTAGATAAGGCTAAATAAAAGGAGATCATTATTGCCACTTTTATAACTTCATATGGTGAATTAGAATTGGGAATGGTTGCTAGGGTGAATTGCAACTGAATGATTGGTAATTGTGATGTTGATTCTGCTAGAAGTGCAGCTGCTACTAAGGCTAAAAGTAGCATCCAGAGCAAAATTATGGCTAAACTGGGAAAGGCTAAAATTAAAAAGATTGAAGAGAGACCTTACACCAAGGAAGAAGCTTATAAAACTCAGAAGAAATGGCAGATAGGTGGTTTCCTAGTTATGGTAAATTTGATTTAAACAGTGAGCAGATGAATGTAGATGAAGAATCTGATTCTGAGGAAGATGTACCAATATTTTTTCTTCCCAGACTAAGTTTTTCTAGTCCTACTCCTATGGAAGTGGTAAGGAGAACCAGTGATAGATCTGTATTGGTGAAAAAAGCTGGTTATGGAGCTAGGGTTATTTTAGATGAAGATTTAGTATGGGGGGTGAAGATGGAAATATGGGTTCTCAACAGGTTCCCAAGGCTAATTTTGTTAAAAATAAAGTTCATTATGAAAGATTATTAGTATCCTGTCAAGAACAGCTATGGAGATGGTTTTAAGTAGAGTGAATCAACTCCAGATTCCTTTATCTTTAGGTGAAGTATTTACAACTAGTCCTGCCCTTGCAGAATAGTAAAAGAAGCATCTGAAAAGGAGAAGGGTATCTGTTGGAGGGGTGGATTAAATATTTGAGAATTTTGAAAAGTTTGGAGAGGAGGTGGAAACTCATTTTTCTGCTTTTCTAGGGTATTGAATGGTGATATTAAAGAGGAAAGAGGTAAAGGCCCTGTTTGATTCTGGGTCACATATTAATTTGATTTATTTAGAGAAAGAAACTATTATGGGCTTTCCAGCTAAAACTTGTACTGTCAGTAATTTAAGAGGCATAGGTAGTCATGCTACTGAACTGATAGGTACAGAAGAGCATGTCAATTTATGTGTTGGTGGATCTGTTTGAAGAGTGCACTTTTATGTGGCCAGAGGATCAATAAAAACAGTTCTTGGTGGTCCCTTTTTGTTGGACTTTGAAGATAGGATAGGATATCAGAGTGGTATGGGAATTATTTTACAGATTATTGGTGATGATATGAGAAGGCTTTATTTAAAATTAGCACTTCCAGGAGATGATGGATTGGAGACGAGGCCTGGCCTAACCACAATGTGCCGGTGTTGTATGTTCACCAAGAAGAGGTAAATTAAATGGTCAGCTTCTGGTGAAATTATTAAATATAAGTAAGATTAACCTCATTCTTTGGGGTAGTAAAGGCTTATTACTCTAATGTTTCAATCCCTCCCTAAGATGTGATCCTGAATTGCAATAGGTCAGCTCACTTAAAGATAATTCAAGTGGATTCTCAATTATTTTCTGTGGATATTAAATTGGAATTTCATTATGTGTTGTATTTTTCTATATTTTTATTATCTTTATCAAACTATTCTAAAAAATTTAAACATTTTTAAAGGGAAAGATGTGATATATTATTTTGGAAAAAAGTTGGAAAGGGAATTTGGTTAAATATGGTGATGATAGTGGTGGCTTATTTTATGTCTTCCAGCAAAAGGATAAACTGAAATTATCACATCAAAATCAAAATCAACAAAAAAATCTTTGTATAATTAATTCACAAAAAAATAATATTTGTGATGATCCTATTTCTTTCCTCTAGTAAAAGGTTAAGCTTCTAACTTTATTTACCAGTTATTTTGTGATGGAAGATGGAAGGGAAAAATGTGTTGAAAAATTATATGATAAATTAGACAAAGAAAAGTGGGTGGTAGTGACAAAAATGAAAATATTGAGAAGAAAAATTATTTTTCAACTTACTCTATTTCTGATTCTTATTATGAAGCTGAAGAAAATAATTATGAAAAATTAAATAATGGAGAAACTATAATGGATCAAGTATCTCAAGTAAAATTGGACTTTGGTGAAAAAAATATAAAAAGGTAGAAAATAAAATTAGGCCAATTCAAAAAACTTTTCCAGCTGAATTAAATCTCCCTTTGAGAGGACCAAAAATATCAAGAGTTCCAAATGACTGTCCTTTAGTCAAGAACCCACCTGAATTTTCTGAAACTTCTAGGATCACTGTCAAGATATTAGAGGTTGTTAGTTTTGAACATGAAGGATTGCTTCTAGGTGAAGAGAAAAGGTTGTTGTTGGATGTAATGGTTAAGAGAGAGAAGGCCATTATATTTTTAGAAGTGGAGAAAGTTATGTTAAAGCATTCTTATGGGTAGCCCTACAAGATTACAGTTTTTTTTTCCTGAAACATAGCAACAGAAGCCTATCCCAATACCCGCTGCTTTAGAAGCAGATTATTTTGAAGTCATTAGAGAAAGAATTCAAAATGGAAAACACAAAAAATGATCATCATGTTATTCAATTACAGTATTCTGTATTAAAAAATCAAATGGCAAGCTTAAGGTAGTTCATGGTCTATGAGAACTGAATAGGGTTACAATAAAAGATGCAGGAATACCATGTAGCACAGAGGAGTTAGTGGAGATATTTTTAGGGAGGGATTGGTATGGTTTAGGAGATATTATAAGAGTATATGATGAAAGATATTTGCCTCATTATTGAATTTTTAAAACCTTTGATATTCCACTTGGGAAATTAAAGCTAATAAGATTACCTCAAGGAGAAACAAATTCAGTTTCTGTTTATCAAGCTCAGATGGCATGGTTTCTTCAAGAAAAAATTCAACAATATACTGGAATATTTATTGATGATAATGGAATAAATGGACCTTCAACAGATTATGGTAATTAAGCACTGAAGGAGAATTCAGAGATAAGAAAACTTATCTGGGAATCACCACGCAATATGGGGGGCGGACTTGTTAGCAAGTCCGCAACCTTGGACTCAAGTTCACCACAGATTGAACACACATTGAGCTATTGACAAAGGAACCATACAATCAGGGATAAACACCACTCAGCAGAACAGTTTTAGGTGGGTCTTCAAGTAGAGTTCAATATGAGTTCAGTATGAGTTCAGTCTGAGTTCCATCTGAGTTGTGCCTGAGTTCAGGTTGGGGACTTGCTAGCAAGTCCACCCCCTATATTGCGTAGTGAATACACTGTTATTTTAGAGAAGATTTAGTTTAGGATTGATGAGAATGGTTTAACTATTTCAAGTTCCAAATTTTTCTTTTTGTGTGCCAGCTTTCAATTTCATAGGTCATGTGGTATGTAGATAGGGTAGTATTATGTTAAAGAAGAATGTAAATAAAATTATTTCCTGGAAAAGACCCAATAATATGACCAAATACAGAGGGTTTTTAGGTGTATGTGATTATCCTGAAATTTTTATGAAGGGCTTTACTTCATTTGCTACTCTTTTGAGACGGTTGACTAGGAAAGATGCTGACTGGAAGTGAGATTAAGAGTGTGAAGAGGCATTTATTAGGCTAAAAAAAGTAATTGGGGAAGATTTTATACTGCACAAGTTACATTTTGGAAAGATGCAGGCCAGATTTATTTAAAAGTATATTCAAGTCAAATTGCTTCTGGGGAGGCTCTGTCTCAAATGGATATAGCTGGTTATATTAGACCATTCAGGTATAAATTTATTGATTTTAATGGGGTGGAATAAAGATATTCTCAACCAAAGTTAGAACTTTGTGTTGTGGAAAAAATCTCAAAGAAACCTCAAAATAATTTATGGGGAAAACACTTCACATTTCAAGTTGATGCTAAATCTTTGATTAAAATGATTGATTCCCCAAGTTTATCAAATGCACTTATGACTAGATGGGTATTCTTTATTCAGAACTTTTTGTTCAATTTAGTCCACAAGTCTGGTAAGACATTTACTATGCCTGATGGAATATCAAGAAGACCACCTACTAAGGAGTATTCTAACTCAGAAGAATTCAATAAAGATATACCTGTGATTAAAGCCAACACAAATGGAGATGAAGACTTTCCTTACCTACCCCATGAGGTTTCTGGTATGATTAATATTTGTAGATAGAGATGATGAATACCTCCACCATGAGGATAAACTGGAAAATAGTAAAAATATGATAAATTTTGTGCTTGGGGAGTTTGATGATGGTGTAGATAAGTTTGGTAAAAAAGAGGCTAAGTATGTTGTGTATATGGATGAAGATAGAGAAATAATTTAGGATAGAAATATTTTGTGAATGATATATATGTTGGAGTTTTAGAAAATTTGGTTAAAGAGAGTTTGGGCCCTATTAAATATTTGGTTAAAAGGAATATGGACAAAGATGAATATTATAAAAAAATGGAAAGAAGAAAATGTGGTTCCTAAAAGGTTGGAAGGTTCAAAGATGAAAATTTCAAAAATATTTTATGATAAAAAGCAATTTAAAAATTTAAAGTTATTTTCTCATTCATGTGCATGTGATCTAGGAGATATGGAAGTGCCTGTAAATATAATATTTATGGATTTTCAAGATGATGTCTGGGGACAGACCAGATTTTATTATTAAATGGTTATATATATATTTATGTTAGAAAGGCCCAAAAAAGTGATAATGATGAATGGATGGCTATCAAATGGAAGGCACTGGCATTTTATCTCTCTCACCACACAATATAGGGGGAGGACTTGCTAGCAAGTCCGCAACTTGAAGTCAGATGGAAATCAGATGGAACTCAGACTGAAGTAATACTGAACTTTCACTTGAAGTATCACACAAATAACAATGGATCTATATTGAAAACATAGTGAAAGTGTGAGGATAACTGAATGGAAGCCAGAAAAAATCATTCCATGAGTCTACTCAATGCAAAGTATTTTTTGAAACAGCTTATTAAAATAATACTTTATTAAATTAATTTGATCAATAAAAATTTATTGACAATATTGCAATTCTTAAATACAATAATTTTATTAAAAAATTTCAGATTACATATAAAAAAAATCAGTGACTTTTTCTATTACTTACAACTGTTTTTACAGAATTGAAAACTATCTTTCAGCTAATATTTTATGGAAGTGAACTCTGTTCTTCGCCCGAAGAACAGAGTTCATCCTCCTATTTTCACACTCTGTTTGCACCAATCTCCATCCCTTTCAATTCTATCAACACATGCTTGTCTTCCCTTCCCATGCCTTTCGCTATCCTCCCAGCCCCATTGTATGCCATCCTCTTTTGATCCCCATTTCACCCCTCTCAACCTCTCCCAGACCCTTTTCTTCATTTAAAATGCCTCGGAACCCTTAATCTTCCCTTCCAACTCTTTCCCAACCTTTTCGCTACCCCATACACCCTTCCTCACCCCTCTCTCCAGCCTTTCCAGCCCTTGTAGCCCCATTTGTGTTCACATGAGCTTCAAGGTGTGTTCAAAGTAAATTCAATACTTCTTCATGATGGTTTCATCACTTCCTCAATGTGTGCTCAAAAAGATATGAATTAGGGTTCAAGGTTGCAGACTTGCTAGCAAGTCCGCCCCCCATATTGCGTGGTTTATGGAAGAAGATTAATGTGGAGGAGGTATCCAAATCCTCAAGTATTTATTAAAAAATAGAAAGGGCAAGAATTGGTTATTAAATCACTGCATGAAGATATTGGGCATAGAGGAATTATTAAAACTTATAGACAAATCAATAATAGATTTTGGTGGCCTGGTATGAAGCTGAATGTTAAAAAATGGGTTCAGTTATGTGAAAAATATCAAAGGAGAAGTGATTTAAAGCCAAAAAAACCTGGACATACAACCAGTGAAAAAAATAATTTTGGTAGGTTTAGTTTAGATTCTGTTAAGTTTAAGGAGAAGAAATATAAATATTTGATTGTAGCCAGAGATGATTTATCTGGTTTAGTAGAGGCAGTACCTCTTATTAATTTGAATTCCAGGAATGTGGCAGATTTTTTATTGAAAAATTGGGTATATAGGTATGAAGTGACAAATTTGGTGACTTTTGCTGGAGGTCATGAATTTGGGAAAGAATTTAGAGAGGCTCTTTCAAAAGTTTGATAAAAAGTTAGGGTAGAAACACCATATTATCCCAAAGCCGAATGAATGGTTGAAAGAGGGCATCAAGTTATGAAGGATACTTAAGATAAAATTTGTGGATAAAGGGCTGAAAAATTGAGGCACTATTTACCATTAGTTTAATTTGCTGACAGAATAAATTCCAAAATGACAACTGGATATTCACCATAGGAACTAGTTTTTGGACAGAAAGAAGCTTTACCAGTTGATTTAGAGGCTGAATCATAACTTGGAGTAGATTGGGACATGGTCAAAACTACTATAAAATAATTGTGTGCAAGAATGGTTCAGTTAGAAAAGAAAGAGGAAACTCTATAATAGGCATATTTAAAAATTATGAATATTATGAATCAGTCAGTTAGATTTTGGGATAAGAGGTTGGCTCATAGGTTAAGGAATCCTTTGAAAACTCAAGATATGGTCTTGGTGTATAATAGGAGTTCGGAAAGTCAATGGGAAAGAATGTTTTCAGATAGGTGGAATGGACCATAGATAGTTATAGGAAAGGCATCTGGGGGTTCATATGTGTTAAAAGAGTTAGATAGAGTTTTTTTGAAAAAGAGGGATCAATTTAAGTGGTTCTATCCTAGAGGAACAAAGTGTGCTGAAGTATAACTCCAAAATGAGGATAAACTATCTACTATCATTATGAATTATAGCTCCGAAATGAGGATAAACTACCTACTATTGTTACAAGGAATGACTCTAAAATGAAGATAAACTACCAACAATTTTTTATTAAGATTTTCTCTGAAATGATGATAAACTATTTTAATATTGCTTACTGAAGATTTACTGTTCAAGATAGTATAAACTAAAACAATCATTGAAAATAAAATCATTAAATTGGAATATTGAAAGTATAGGGTGAAGAATTATGTTTGAATGTAATTATTTTTGGTAGAAGCGTTCACAGGAGAACCTTCTAAATTTGATATCAGAAAGTTTTGGGGTAATTGATGGTCTGGCTACTCTATACACAACTAACCCACAATGTTTGTTATTAAAGTTTCCTTGTTTCAAGTTGAGTCCTGGCTTTGTTTTTTCTGTATACGCAGTCCACTGAGAGTATAAACTGGAACAACAGAAAGTCAAATGATTACACTGATTTGAAACCAGATTAAAGGCTTTTTTTATGTTTTTTTATAATTTATAAAATTTTATTTTTGAACTTATTTTTGTTAGAATATTATTTCATTTTCGTTTTTAATTCATTAAAAATAATTTTTTCAAAGATAATGATCACTGAAGGTCTCCAATCATTTAAAAAAATTTGAGGGAGCCCACCCAGTGATCATTTCTATTTTTTTGTTATTATATTTTCAAACTTTTCAAAAATAATTTATATTTATTTTAAATATCTTTTCTTGTGTATCCCACATCAAGGTGCACTTGGATGTGGGTATGTTGTCAGAAGTATGGCTTGTCAAATGAGTGGGGTGCATCTTTTAAATATAATTAATCTTATTTCTTTAAATGTTAGGACATTTTTTTAATATAAATTTTTAATTTTTAATTACAAATTTTATAATAATAATAAAATTTAAAATTTAAAAATGAAAAATTAAATTAAATTAAAAATTAAAAAAAATTAAAAAAATTAAAATTAAAATAATAATAATAATAATAATAATAATAATGATAATAATAATAATAATATTAATATTAATAATAATAATAATAATAAAATAATAGTATGTTATTTTTAGGATTTTATATATATAGGTTTTTTAGTCTCTTTAAAGTTTCTAGCAGGAGCCTGTAGAATTATTGAAGTTTCTCTTTTTGTGAAGATGGCAATGTAAAGGTTTCAGGAAATTCTCTATGAAATCTTTCAATCTCTTTAAATTTATGACATTGTGGTGATCCAAACCTGGGTAGGCCTTTGGAGTGCATATTTGGAGGTATTTGGTATGTAGGGTGTTATTGGGGTTATGGTGTTATTAGTGGTTTTTTTCATCTTAAGGTGATATTTAGTAGTGTTTATGGAGGCTTAAGCTAGGGTCACTTATTATGTCTCAGCTTAATTTTCTTTCCTTTCTCTTCATTTTGGTATCCCTTATGGGTGGTTACCTTGTTTTATAGGGTAGTTATGGTGTTGTTATTGGTATTTATCGGATGTTTATTGCTTAGTGGTGCTTCTGTAGGATTAAGCTAGGGTCACTTATTATTTCTTAGCTTATTTTCCTTCATTTTCTTTTCATTTTGGTATGTCTTATGTGTGTTTATCTTGTTTATTAGTGAAGTTATGGGTTTTTATGGGTTGTATGGGTGTTTTAGGGCCTAGAAACGGCCGGCCTGCCCCCTAGCGGCCTGCCTGCCCCTAAGCGGAGCCTCCTCCAAGCGGCCTGGCCGCCTGGGCACTGGGGAGGCGCTAAAATGCACTTTTATGCATGAAAAAGGCTGGGAAAGCTGGATTTTGGCTGGGGAATCAGTCAGGGTGGTCTGTGCGCTGGCTGTATGATGCGTGTGTGGGAAGATTTTTAGGGGATCATCGCCTCTCTGTTCCTCACTGTCTCATTGGCTTGTGTTTTGTTGGCATATATTACTGTTCATTTCAACTCTTTCTGGTAGTCTGTCTGGGACTATTATCTTCACTTTTAAAGAGGTCAAGAGTGTTTAATTAGAGGTTCTAGCAAACAGATCTCCAATTTGCTGCAACAGGTAAATCTCACTTGTTTTTCTAAAGGGACAAGGGTTATTCTTTCTGTTTTTACTCAAAATCCCTTGGTCAAGGCCTATAGCTAGTACTATAGGATTGTCTACATTTCTTGTGCCCAACGTGGGGTACAAATCTGTTGGCTTTTTGGAATCTCTGTTGATCTAGGCTTCTCTCTTTGGTGGATCTCCTTTGGTGGATTTTGGATTTGGTTATATATCTCTTTGTGGTTGGTCTAGGGGTCTTCTTTTCTGTTGGATTTGGTCCCTCCTAGGTCTCTAAGGCTCTTGGGGGGACTTTGACTATCTTTGGTGGAGATTGGAGGCTGTAACTTGGAATTCCTAGGATGGTTAGGATTCAGTCTTGGGATGATTCAAGGTTTTTGGGAGAGGATGCAAAGGGGTTTTTGGCTAGGTTTGAGGTTGCTGCTGAGATTGATGGGGCCTCACTGTTGGAAATGGTCAGGCAAGTAATCTTTTTCATTGGTAATAGGGAGGTGGAAAAAGAAGTTCCTGGTATGGCAGGATATAGGAGCCAGGACTGGGGGAAGTTGAAGATTGAAATGCTTAAAAGTTGGCCTACTACTTTCTCAATGGTGGATCTTCATGATATTGCTAGGAAGTGGGAATTAAAAGGTGGTGTAACCTCTTTTTCTCATTATGGGGAATTTATGGAGGAGTTTGGAGAGGCTCTGGATTATCTGGTATATAATGATATATTACCACATGAAGATGGGGCCAAGAATGTATTTTGGAGTGCCATGGGTAGGAATGTAAAGGTGGAGGGTATGGAGATTCTTTTTAAGGCTGACTTGATGAAGACTCTTCCAAATGGAGAAAATAGGATTCCTGGTATGGCTATTATGAAGGAGGTTATTTTGGGATATTTGGATGGTTTGAAGGATAGGGATGTGGAATCTTGAGAGGAAATCCTGTTGGATGGAGAAGTTCAGGAGACTGTGGTGGAAAATTCAATTTTTGGGGAGGTGTTGGAGCCATCAATTTTAGAAGATAGGTACTCTGATGATTTTTGTGAAACTAATTTTTCTTTTCCAAAGGATACCATGGGATCTCAGGAATGTGCTTCACTGGATGTTTTGGAAATGTACACACTGGAGGATTGGTGTATTTCTTCAAGTTTGGGTGAATTATGTGGGAAGGTGGACTTGTCTGGTCATGAAGAAGGATTTCAGGATATTGAGAAGGAATCTGCAGTGGATGAATGGTTTCTGTGGGATGATTATTTTTCTTTCTCAAGTTCAGATAATGGCTTATTGGAGGAGGATAAATCGGTTGAATTTTTGGATGGACAGAAAGATTCTGTCTTGGATTTTTTTCTCATAGAGGAAGATTACTTTCAAGTGGTTCCCTTAAAGTCTAGGCTCTCTGCTTGGAGGAGGATTTTTATTTTGATGTTATGGATGTTATTCTGGAGGATTTTGCAGATTCTAAGCAAGATTCCTGTAGGGAAGTTGAAAATTGTGATGTTTTGGATGTCACTGGTATGGAGGTTGATTTTTAAGATGTGGTGAAGGTTCCAGATGTTTCACAGGGTGGAGAATTTATTGATTCTGGTAATGTGAAATATGGAAGACTCAGTGTATGGAGGAGGATGGAAGATTTGTTTGAAGGTCTGTATTGGAATATCAGAATTGGAAGAGAAGCTTAGGGGGTTCAAGCCCTAGGGGAAAACTTATTGGTTTAAATCTTGGGATTTCAAGAATCTGATTCCTCCGAAATGAGGATAAACTACTTAATTTGTTTTGGTTTTGCTTAATTTGGCATCTATGTATTTGGTCAGGATTTTTTTTTGTTTTGTGCAATTCTTTTCAGTCTCTCTGGTTCAAGTCTCTATTATAAAAAAAAGGGAGGCAGGGCCGCTTCAGGCAGCACCTCCAACGTTGGGCGGCCCGCCTGTAATGGAAAAAAAAATCTTAGTATAATGAAGATGGAAGAAAAGAAAAATTCAAGTGAAGATGGATATTTTATTTAAAATAAAATGCAGATAAAAATGAAGATTATTGGTTTTATTTCACCTCCAGAATGAGGTAAAACTGCAAAATTTTATTTCTAAATTGGATTTTTTTGGATTTCAAGAATTTTAATGGTTTTTTAATGGTTTTGGTTTTTTATGGGAGAAGATTTGTGTTGGAAAATCCTTTTTGATAGAAGGTACCCAGGGTGGGGCTTCTAGATTTTATTTTGGCAAGTGTGGGGGTGACTGATGGGCTGGCTGCTCTATCAACAGTTACCCCAGATTGTCTGTTTCCAACCCCTTCTCTAAATTTTGTTGAACTCTAGTATTGGTTTTTTTTCTTTAACAGGTTTTTAGTCCACCATGACTTTAAACTGGAGATTCTTTTAATCTTCAAGTGCTGGACCCCTCATGTTTATTGGTTTTGTTTAATTTTGTTGGATGTTGTGTTTTTGTTAGAAGGTACCCAGGGGGGGCTTCTAGATTTTATTTTGGCAAGTGTGGGGGTAACTGATGAGCAGGCTTCTCTGCAGAACAGTTACCCCAGAATGTCTGTTTCAAGCCTTTGGTTTTTTTCTAGTTGAATTCTAGTGTTGTTTTTTTGTGATTCAGGATTTTAGTCCTCTATGACTTTAAACTGGATTGCCTTGGGTGTCTTTTGGTGCTTTAGGATTGGTGGTGGATCACTGGTGGTCTCCCATCATTTTTACTTATTGGAGGGAGCCCACCCAGTGATCTTTTCTGTTGACCTGGAGCTGGATTTGATATGTGGTTTTAAGGTGTTGGATGTGAAAGTGGTGGATTCAAGATTTTTTTCTTTTTTTCTCTTTTTTTTCTTTTAATTTCTCTATGGAGGCTATGTTTTTTCAAAGGCTCAAGATAGGGATCTGGCAATGTTTTTGGTAGAAGAGGAGAAGTCAAAATAAAAAAAATATTTTTAGGTGTGACCACATCAAGGTGCACTTGGATGTGGGTAAGGTATCAGGGGATCAGCTCATCAATTGGCTGGGGGATACAATTTTATTTTGTTTTATTTGTTAAACGAGGTTAAATTTTTTGGCTTTGATGGTTTTTGGTTTGGGGATTTATGGGATATATCTTCAAGATTTTTTTTGGAAAGTCCTTCAAGACTTTAAACTGATCTTTTAATTACGGGCTCAAAATTTTTTGATGTCCATCAAGACTTTAAACTGAAAATTCTGTTAGTCCTCCAAGACTTAAAACTGGCTGGTTGTTAAAGATTTATTCAAGAACTTTATTTTACTACTGTGGATCTAGTAGTCCTCCAAGACTTTAAACTGGCTGGTTTCAAGATTTTTTCAAGTAGTAGTCCGTCAAGACTTTAAACTGAACACTGTGTTAGTCCCCTAAGACTTTAAACTGAGTATTGTTGTTGGTTCAGTCCCCCAAGACTATAAACTGAGGAATGGGAGGCAGTGTGATGTGGAAGTGTAAAGGCAGAAGGATCCAAGTGGGAACTTCTGAATTTTGTAAAGGGAAGTTTGGGGGTGACTGATGGGCTGGAAGCTCTATATACAGTTACCCCAGAAAGTTAGTTACTTCTCTAAATCTTTTTCTTGTTGATCTCTGGTTCTGGGTTCTGTGATTCAGGTTTTTTCAGTCCCCCAAGACTATAAACTGAGGATTTTTGGAGTCCCCCAAGACTATAAACTGAGGGCTGTTAGTCCCCCAAGACTTTAAACTGAGGGCTTTTAGTCCACCAAGACTTTAAAATGAGGTTTGTGAGTCCCCCAAGACTATAAAATGAAGAAATTTTTATGCTGGTAGAAGGTTATAGTTGGGAAGACTTGTCAACTGGATATCACTTTTCATTGTTGGAGTCTGGTACAGCCAGAGTTTGAATTCAGGAACAGAAGAAAGAGATTCTTTTCAAAGAGATAGATTTAATTTAAAGGCATGGTGCAAGAGAAGTTTTAAAGAAGAAGCTTGGATTTCTGGTTCAGAAGTTCACTTAGGATGGAATAAGATCTGGTGGAAGAGAGAAAGGGGCTGTTTGTAAAGATTCTGAAGAGGTGTTTTAACATGGTTGTTGGTGAAGGAAGAATGAGGACATTCTTGATTGGAGGGAGGATGTGTTGATCCAAACCTGGGTAGGCCTTTGAAGTGCATATTTGGAGGTATTTGGTATGTAGGGTGTTATTGGGGTTATGGTGTTATTAGTGGTTTTTTTCATCTTTAGGTGATATTTAGTAGTGTTTATGGAGCCTTAAGCTAGGGTCACTTATTATTTCTCAGCTTATTGTCCTTCATTTTCTTTTCATTTTGGTATCCCTTATGGGTGGTTACCTTGCTTTATAGGGTAGTTATGGTGTTGTTATTGGTATTTATCGGATGTTTATTGCTTAGTGGTGCTTATGTAGGCTTAAGCTAGGGTCACTTATTATGTCTCAGCTTTTTGTCCTTCATTTTCTTTTCATTTTGGTATGTCTTATGTGTGTTTATCTTGTTTATTAGTGAAGTTATGGGTTTTTAGGGATTTTTAGGGTTTTTATGGGTTGTATGGGTGTTTTAGGGCCTAGAAGCGGCCTGCCTGCCCCTAAGTGGAGCCGCCTCTAAGCGGCCTGGCCGCCTGGGCACTGGGGAGGCGCTAAAATGCACTTTTATGCATGAAAAAGGCTGGGAAAGCTGGATTTTGGCTGGGGAATTGGTCAGGGTGGTCTGTGCGCTGGCTGTATGATGTGTGTGTGGGAAGATTTTTAGGGGATCATCTTATCTCTTTATCTCATCTCCTCTCTGTTCCTCACTGTCTCATTGACTTGTGTTTTGTCGGCATATATTACTGTTCATTTCAACTCCTTCTGGTAGTCTGTCTGGGACTATTATCTTCACTTTTAAAGAGGTCAAGAGTGTTTAATTAGAGGGTCTAGAAAAAAGATCTCCAATTTTCTGCAACAGGTAAATCTCCATTTTTTTTTAAAGGGACAGGGGTTATTCTTTCTGGTTTTTCTCCAACTCCCTTGGTCAAGGCCTATAGCTATTACTATAGGATTGTCTACAACGTTGTTTATGGTCAAGTCAAGTGGCTAATTTAAAGTGACATTTCAAAAATACTTTTGCACAATATTTTGGTGGATAATCTTCATAATGGGCCAAGTCAAAGTTGAGAATAAAATATAGTTGTTGAGAGACCTCATTATATTTCACCATAGTTGAAGTGGGTTCTGAATCAGGAATTAAATAACTGCATAAAGAATAACAGGATCCAGAAGATTCTAGATCAGGTCATAAATAAAAATTTAAGAGAAAGGTTTCAAAGAAAAATGAAAAAATGATTGCTTACTAGAGTCAACTGTGTGAATCTCAAGATTTAAAGGAGCAGTAATTACAGTCTTGGTCACTAGAAGCAGTGAATCTCAAAGGAGTCATCCTCAAAATTTGAAAATAAGGTTGAAAAGTATTACCTGGATAAGAAAAATGGAAAGGGAGAGAAATATGATGAAAATGGGCTCAAGGACAGTAGTTGGCAGTTAGAATGGACACAATCTTTGGATCACTATGACCTTAAACTGGAAATTAACAATAGGATTTGGCCCTCTATGACCTTAAACTGGAAAAAAACAGTAAAATGTCAATAATTGGTCCCCTATGACCTTAAACTGAAAATTTACTTTCACTTTGGTCCACCAAGACTATAAACTGACAATCAATTAGAATTTTAGACTTTCAGGATTAAGGAGGTAATGTTAATCAAGCGGGATATTGAATTCAGTCATTTTTAATTTGTCACTGGCTCATCATTAATCAAAATTGTATTCACTCATTTGGACAACTCAGTCATTAATGAAAATAGTGAAAATAACTTTAAGCAATTGAGATTTCATTAAAAAGAGTTATTTAGGATTTAAAAGATAAAGATTTTAAAGTTTATTGATGGATATTGTTTAAAGTCAAAAATATAGGTGCTTAGAATTTCTGGAAAATTAGGATTTATGAGAAAAGTAGGAGTGATTTTAAAGGGTTGTAAATTTATTTGAATTTTGTGATTCTGAATCATAGAAGAAGGATAGAATTTAGATTTAGTTGGTCTCTTTGGTAGAAAATTTAGGAGGAAGCTTGGAGGAATTAATTGCAAGAAGGAATCATAGTATTTGGCACTGGGGAAGCACAATGGAAATGGAATAAATTTTTTTTGGCTCATTAGGGAGGCCTGCTCTCTCATGCTGTGATGAAAGATGGAGACTGGTAAAAGAGAGTCTGAAGCTATTCAAAACTTTCTTTCAGTAGTGGAATCATCATAAGAAAAACATGTTTTTTTAAATTGTATTACAAAATATGATGATAGAATGATGTTTAAAAAAGAATTAAAATCAAGCAGAAAATTACATTTATCAGGACCAAAAAGAATCAAAGTATTTATAATTTTTAAGAGAGAATAAAATCAAAATAAATAAACTCTTTGGAATCTTTAAACATCATTATCAAAGCTTTGCATAAAAGTTCTTCTCTTCATTAAATTTTCAGTATTATTAGCAGGAGTGTCCTGAAAATAAGTTAAGAGTTTATGCTTCATATTATTACAAAAATCAAGAAAGAGATATCTTTAAAAATTAAGAAAATTATTAATGTAATCATTCCGAACATGGTTAATGTGATCTGTATTTGTGATTTTAATAGCTTAGGATTCAGAAGAGATAGTATTTGGATTTGGAATTAGTAGGGTATTTATTAATTTTAAATTAAAAAGAATAACCTTTTGAGCCAGGAAATGATTTTTCAGAAAGTCTGAATGGAGAGACTGGAATAATTTGATTAGAATCTTGAGAAGGAGGAGGAAGCTGAGGATTTGTATATTTAGATGAAGATGCTGTTTTGGTTTTTATGTTACAAAAAAAGGAGGGAATTTTTTGATAATCTCATTTTGGAAATAGTAGGATCAGGAAGGCCAGCTGCTGAATTATAGAGTTTAGTTATGGAAGGTATAATTGGACAATTACACTTTATTTTTTTAAGCCTGAAAAGATCACAGGCAGTTCTTCTACAAAAACCAGGGTTAGAAATCAAACAAGGAACCTGGTATTTTTCCCAAAGTTTGAATGTGACAGAAAGGTCTTTTTATGAAATATTTTTGATGTTATTGATTTAAAAATATAAAATGTAGAAAGATTCAGGACTTATCAAGGAAATTTGTTGAAGAGGATGAAGAGAGGATCAATATGTGTTTGATCAATTATGAAAACTTAAAGAATTGGAACATTCTTCATTGGAGGGAGTATGTGGTAGTCTAAATTTTAGTAGGAACTCAAGTTTATTATAAAATTTTTTTAGAAAATGATTACTGAGATTGAAAAGGCCAAACTAATTTTAAATAATTACTGAAAAAGAAATTGAGTTTTAAAAGTTTTAAAAAAGGGTTAATTTTATGGGTAAATATATAAAAAGTAATTATTAGACAGGAAATGCAGGTATAAGTTTAAAAGTTCATGGAGATTAAAGTTAGGAATCTCAAGAACTTTTGAGAATTTTTGTTTAACTTTTACTTTTTTTCAACTATATTTAATAATTTTATAAAATATTCTGGTTATTTTTTTTTAATAATTTCCTTAGCTTTGAAAATTCTTCACAAGGTGAATAGGGCTATGCAGGCTAAGAAAATTAGAAAAGATTATAAAGGAGAAGTAGCCCTATCAGCTGCAGTTTTTCAAGATTTTTCATTGATATTTTAATATTTCTAATTGTGTCCAGAAGTCTGTACAAGCACCAGAATTCTCTGGACAAGCTCAGTAGGAACTCTGGTGATCTCCATACAATCTCTGAACAAGCTCCGCAATTCTTTGGTTAGGGATAGAAGGGCACATGAAATACTATGCATATAAATTATGTATACTCAAAATTAGACAACATCTAACAACGTTTATCTTGAAAGTCATCATAGAGACAACTTAACAACCAAAAACAACAATTCATATTATAACTATTAATAATTATTTCATAGAAAATTATAAAATTGTAATAACCTCATAGAAATAACACTTTTACATAACAATATATTAAATGAACTCATCATCATATATATTAACTTGTAGGGTACCATTATAAAGGTCTCATCACCAAGGACTAGATTGTAAAAACTAAATCATATAAAATTAAAAGCTTCATTAGATAATTTTTTTCAATCATTTAAATAAATTCTATAAATACAGCTTCACTGATGTTTTTTTCAACCTCATTATTAAAAACACTGACTCTACATCTCAGCACCATTAATAAACAATAGTTTATTGGTCATTTCTTATCAAGTAGATGTTATAGCTAAGTCAATTGTGAAATTGTTCTTTACTTATAGGTAACTTATTTTATTTTGTTTATCCAACTCCCTTGGATTCTGCGTACAGAAAGGTAACTGTAATTGTCTTTTTACAGCAGCTTCATATGTGGTTAGAACCTCCAGGAGATGATTGTTGCAAGACAAGTTCTGGCCTCACTACTATGTGTCAGTATTGTATATGCACCAAGAAGAGACAAATAAAAATGTCAGCTTCTGGTGAATTTATTAAAAAAGATAAGTATGAAGACCCTAATGTATTTGTGCTAGTAAGGGATGATTTTTCTAATACTTCAATCTCTCCTCAAGAAGAGATCCCGGATTGAAATAGGTCAGCTCTCTTGGAGATAACTCAATTGGATTTTCAATTATTTTCTGTTGATATTTCATTGGAATGTAATTATTTTATGCATTTTTCTATATTTTTACTATCATTTTTAAATTATTTAATAAAATTTAAAAATAGTTCAAAGGGAAAGATGGGATGTATTATGTTTTATAAAATTTGAAAAGTGAATTTTTCTGATTGTGGTGATATTAGTGGTGGATTATTTTATGGCCTTAAGAAAGAGGATGAAATACAACTATTATGTCAAAAAAAACAAAAAATCATAATATAGTTAATTCACAAAAAAATTATATTTTTAATGAATATATTTCTTTTCTCCAGAAAGAGGTTAAACTGCCGTTTCATCTAAAGCTGGACCTTCTTCTCTTCCTGATACAACTATTCCCAAAAAGAGAATATCAAAAATCCCCACCTTTTTTTGTAATATAAGGGCCAAAAAACCTTCTTCTTCTAAAAATCCCAATTCTAAGCTTCCTCCTCCATCTCAAGATCCTAATCCTATTATGCCAGTTCTTCCATTTAGTTTTTCTGAAACATTATTCTCTAACTCATAAATTTAGTCTTTTACTAAAATTTAATAATCCTCCTACTATCTCTTCCAACTCATAAGCTATTGAAATCACCAATACAGATGACAATGGTCACGTGCAGAAACATTAAATTAATTTTTATCCTAAATTATATAGATATCTCTTCCTTTATTTTTGAGGTAATATGAATCATAAATTTTTAACTTTTTTTTAGAAAATCCTGCAAGTAATTCTGAAGATTTAAAGAAGAGAAGAATTTTGATGCAAAATTTCGATAATGATGTTGAACAATTTCAAACAAATTATTTATTTTAATTTTCTTATCTTCTTTTGAAATTTAAAACTTTAATTCTTTAATTATTTTTGGTGCTGATAACTTTTGTTGTCTATTTTATTTTAATTCTTTTTTATTCTCTTTTTCATCATCATATTCTAAAATAAAATTTTATGTGATGATTCCACTACTGAAAGAAAAGTTTTAATCCCTTCAGACTTTCCTCTTCCAGTCTCCACCCTTTTCACAGCATGGGTGAGTGGGCCTCCCTAATGAGCTAAATACTTTTGATTCCATTCCCATTGGGATTCCCCCTGACCTGGATACTATGATTCCATTCTAGCCATAAGGTCCTCCAAGCTTCACCTAAGATATTCTACCAAAGAGACCCACTAAATCCAAATACTATCCCTCTTCCATGATTCAGCATCTCAATATTCAAATAAGTTTAAAACCCTTTGAAATCACTCCATAATTTATCATAAATCATAATTTACCATACTTTCTTCTTTTTTTAACCTTTAAAAATCTTCATAAATAACATTTAAATCTCCATCTTTATTTTAATCCTATAATAAATCCATTTAATGACATCTTCATTACTTGAAGTTAGTTGCACTTTTTGCATTAATGACTGAGTTTTCCAAAAGAGTGAGTACCAGTTTGAGTACTGATGAGCCAGTGATTAATTAAAATGACTAAATTAAATATACAACTATATTTACATTTCCTCCTAATATCCTTGAAAACCAAATTTTTAACCAATTTCTAATTTATAGTCTTGGTGGACCAAGTGAAAGTAATTTTTCAGTTTAAAATCAAAGGGAACCAATTATTGATATTTTTATGTTTATTTCTAGTTTAAGGTAATAATGGTCTGGATCCCTATAGTTTATTTTCTGTTTTAGGCCATAGTGTACCAAAGAATTTTCTGAATCTAACTGCCTAATACTGTCCTTGAGCCCATTTTTCCACCATTTTTTTCTATATTCTCTATTTTCCTATCTAGGTCATACTTTCCATCCTAATTTTCAAATTTTGAAGATGACTCCTTCTAGCTTTAATGCTTCTAGTGACCAAGCCTGTGATTACTTTTCCTTTACTCATAAAGAGTTCACATACAACAAGGCCTGTTTCAACTGCTTTGAAAAGAACAGAAAATTCTCTGGCCTTAAATATGGCTCACTTGCCATTCCTTCAACCAGCCTTGTCTCCCATTACCAACCTTCTAATCCATCTCCGAAATCATCAATCTCTAAATTCCCTACTCCTTTCACACCATCAGCATTTTTAAATGTTCCTTCTGAATCAGAGTCACTGGGTCCACCTCCATTTGTTCTTCATGCTGCTCCAACTCTCCAATAGAAACTCCCTTCTTTCATCCATAAATCTCTTACTGCACCAATATGTAATGTTAAATCCACCTAAATCAGCTCTGAAAGTTTCTCTTTCTTCTTTTTCTCCACCTCCTATATCAGAGCCTATTCGTCCTCAACCTAAATTTAGCAGCCCTCATCGTCTTTCTTCTTTATCAAAGAGACCCAGATCTCCAAGTCCTCCAATATTTTACCATGAGAAGAGAAATATTCCAACAGTTAATGGATCACCAATCCCTACTCCGCCCAGAGACATCCTAAATTTTCTAAAACCACCTATATATCACAACATAAAAAATCTCTACTCTTCCTTTCTTGAAGAAAATTTTCTGCCAAGCCTACCTTTAAATCTTGAGATTGCCACAGTTGAATCTAGTAAGTAATTAATATTTTCATTCTTCTTTTAAATTTATCTCTTGACTTTTATTGATGAACTGATCTAGATTCCTCTGGATCCCATTTTTCTCCATCTGTTATTTTACTCCTGATTCAGAACCCACTTCAGCTATGGTGGAATGTAATTAGGTCAATCAACAATTATATTCTATTTTCTATTTTAACTTGGCCCATTACAAAGATTATCCCCTTAAAGATTTTGCAGAAGTATTTTCAAAAGAGAATGTTATGAAATTTCACTTTAAGATGGTCATTTGGCTTGACCATTTACAAAATTTTCAATTTGAAGAGGTTGAAAGATTCAATAAAGCCTCTCCTAAATACTTTACTGTGCTATCTTCATTGAAAGAGAAACTTTCTTAATTCTTAGGGCTCCTGCTAAACTTTTTTAAGAAGCTATAAAACTATTTATATATAAATCCTAAAAAAAACATACTATTTTATCTTTTATTATTTTTATTACTTATTATTATTATTAATTACTATTATTTATTATTATTTTTTTTATTTTTTTTAAATTAAATTTTTTTAATATTAAAAAAAAATCTTTTTATATAAAAAAAATGAAAATTAAAAAAAATATATAATAGAAAATATATAATTATAATTTTAAAAATTAATATAAAATATATAAAAAGGTGCCTCTTGGCCATTTAATGAGCTGCACCCTTGACATCATACCCACATCCAAGTAAACCTTGATGTGGGATAAACAAGAAATAAATTAAAATTAAACATAAATAATTTTTGAAAAATTTGTAAAACATAATAAACAAAAATTAAGAGAATCACTTGGTGGTCTCCCTCCAATTTGTAAAAATGATTGGATACCACCAGTGATCATTATCTCCAAAAAAATCATTTTTTAATAAATTTTAAATGAAAATAGCTTAAAATAAAATTCTCAAATAAAAAAATCAAACATAAATATTTCATAAATCAAAAATAAAATATGTATATATATAAATCCTTGAATATGGCTTCAAATGAGCATAATCTATCAATGTCATGTTGATCCAGTTTATAGACTTAGTGTACTCCCTATATAACAAAAACAATTCCAGGATTCAACTAGAAACAGTGAAACTATGGTAAGTAGCATTTTGGGGTAATTGTGTATAGAGCAGCCAGCCAATCAATTAACCCCAAACTTGCCAATGAAAAATTTTGAAGGTTACCCAGTGGAGACTTCTACCAAATTATTTCAATTCCTACATGAATCTCTACCATAAACTTTTAACATTTGAATTTAGCAGTCAGTAATTTTTTATGATATTTTTAGTTTACACTCTCTTGTGGAGTAAGTCATCTTTTTAAGCAATAGTTAATTAGTTTATCCTTATTTAAGATGAATCTTCCTAAAACAATGGTAATTAATTTATCCTCATCTTGAAGTCAGAATTTGGCACACCTAGTGCCCCAAGGATAGAACTTCTGACCTGATCAGCAGATACTTTTTTTTTAAAAACAACACCATCCAACTCCTCAAATACATATGAAACACCAGATACTTTATCTAAAACTCTGTTTGGAATATTCCATCTGTCAAGGGGTCTTTCAAGTCTAGAAGGTTTTATAGGGAGTTCAAATGGCGGTAACAACAGTTTTTTAAGGGTTTCAAACTCATGTATGTAATTTTCCTATCTTAAAGATTAATTACTCAAATAATAAAAGTTAAAGAGTTGGATTAGAATTACGAGTTAATGTAAATACTAAGGCAATAATAAATAGTAATAAAAGGATTGTAAGTAGTTGTCATAAAAATAAGTAAGTAAATGAATGAATAAAAAACAACCAAGAGGGAGGCCTTATATAGACAAAGGAGGCACAAACCACAGCAATGAAATTCTAAAAACAGTAGTATGAGAGAGAGAGAAAAAATAATATTCTAGAAGGAGTATTTTAAATAATAAATTTTTTCTAAAAAGAAAGCGTCAAAAAGATGTATTTTAAAGATGTATTTACAGATTATGTCAGAAATACATAAATTTATTTAATATTTACTGTAGAAGTCAATTCTAAATAAGAAATTTGAATTTTTTGTATATATTTATTTTTATTTTAATATTAAAATTTTATTTTATTTTAAAAATCTATTTTTTAATAAAAAATTTTATTTCTTCTAACCTGTCAATGAGCACAATGTTAGAGAATAAAATATAAGGGAAATTTTATATTTAATTTTAATTATTCATTTAATTTTACCATTCTGTAATTAGTTAATTTATTACAGGTAATTTTAATGTAACTAATTTAATTAAATAATTAAAATAATAAGGCATAGCTTCATCAAGTAAACAATTTATTATTTTACTGTGTAAGTCTAGTAGCCTGGTTGACACTCCCTCACTCTAAAAAAAACAATAAAAAAAATGCTATGATTTTTTCTTTTTATATTTCCTTAGCAGAGTAGGAAGATTAGATATTTCCTTCCCAGGTATCCAAGAATAATATTCAGAAGATTTATTCTTGAATCTCAATAAGTATTCTGTACCTTTTTCAGCAGTAACTATTCTGTCATTTAGAATCCTATCAATTTCTGCTGTCTCAGTGATTTCATTAGGGGTCTTTTTTGGTCTTCCCCTCCTTTTGGTAAATAAATCACTATTGGATGTATAAGGTTTCAAAAGAGATATTCGAAAAACAGGATGTTTTCTGTCATGTGGAGAATACAAAATAACTTCAACTGCATTATCACCAACTATTCTTCTTACAACAAATGGACCTACAAATGGGTCTTTCAATTTGTTATTACCTTGTAAATTGAAGGGGACTGTAGAAATAAACACCTCATCACCCTTTTTAAAAGTGTATTCTTTATGGGATTTTTCCCATCTCTTCTTCTCATATTCAAGTGATTTTAAATACATTTTTGTGCATGACTTCTGCAAAGTTGTTGCATTTGAAGAAAAGATTTTACACCAGGATGTAAATCCAATTTAGGTATTTTATTATTGAGAATTTGGGCAGGAGAATTTGAAACATATCCAAGCCAGAGCTCAAAAGGCTTTCTTTGAGTAACAGAATGAACAGTCCTATTATAAACAAATTCAAACCCAGGTAGTAAGGTAACCCAATCATGAGTGAATCTGTCATTCTCTTTATACTCAAGGCCAAAGGCACAGTACCTTCTTATCATGTCCTCTAGAGTCTGAATCATTCTTTCAGCTAATCCATTAGTCTGAGGGTTATGAGCAGTAGATAGTTTCAGATCACAACAACAAACATCCATCAGAGCCATCCGAAATTCAGAAGTAAATTTAGGGTTTCTGTCAGAGATTATGGTTTTAGGAAAACCAGCAGTATTAAACATATGAGACCACCATAAGAAAGAAAATTCTTAAGTGGAAACATCCTTGTGAGTAGCAATAAATTTACACATTTTAGTGAATCTGTCCACAATAACCCAACAAGAGTTATAACTGTCTTTTCCAGAAATAGGTAATCCTGTTACAAAATCCCTGTTTATTATCTGCCATGGTGCATCAGGAGGTTCAATATGTTGCATTAATCCAGCTCTCTTACCAGTCAATCTTTTTGATTTTTGGCAAGAATCTCAAGATTCAACATATAATTTGGTGTCTTCTGACATATTAACCCACCAAGCAGTGTTTTTAATTCTGATCATTGTTTTTCAAGATCAAAATGTCCAGCTAATATGTCATCATGACAAATTTTCAAGATAATTTCTTTCATAGAAGGAGGAATAACAATGACATTACTCAACTTTCTTTTATAATATAGATATCCTTAATCAATTGAAAATTTACCTTTCTCCAAAGCCTTTTGATACTTTGTTGGAAGGGTTTTAATTAATACTTGTATTGAAGCATTCTTTGGATCATTTAATATGGTGCATAACTTTTTCAAGTCAGATTCCTTATCATACGAATCTAGAATGAGCTGAAATAGCTCTTCCTCCATATCAACCACATATATCCCATGAATATGAATAATTTCATCCTCAGGATAATAAGCAGGATTAGAGTCATCTTTTGGTAAAGATAACCTTGATAACATATCCACATTTGAGTGAGAAATACCAGCCCTATGAATAATTGTCATTCTCCCTCAGTATTCCTGAACAGCTAACTACCATCTGAACATATGTCTGTTAGGTGTTTTCAAGTTTAAAAGGGATTTAACTGCACTGCAGTCAGTAACAGGTTCGAATTTCTGGTCATCTAGGTAATAATGTAGCTTTTCTAGAGCCCACACTACAGCTAAACATTCAAGCTGAGTGGCACCATATTTCAATTCACTATTTCAGAAGGTTCTTGAAATATAACAAATTACTACTTCTGATACTTTATCATTAATCACTTGTTTTTGATTGAGGGCAGAACCAAGACCAATAAAACTGGCATCAGTGTACAAAACAAATGGTTGATTAAAGTCAGGTAAAGCAAGAATTGGTGCTGACATCAAACAGTGTTTCATAGTAACAAAAGCTCTCTGTCTTTCACTATTCCAGACAAAAGCAACATCCTTTCTAGTCATTTGGGTAAGGGGTAAAGCTATGACTTGGTAATTTTTAATATACTGTATATAGCATCCACACATTCTCAAAAAACTCTGGAGCTCTCTAACCATGGTAGGAGCCTTCACCTGCTGTATAGCTGCCACTTTATTTTGGGCAACACATATCTGTAACCCTGAAACAACATGACCCAGCACTTTTAAGGAATGAAAACCAAATTTACATTTCTTCAAAGCAAGTGTCATATTTATTTCATTCTTTTTGTGGAAAACTTTACACAGGTGGTTGAGATGGTCCTCAAATGTTTTTGAGAATATAATGATATCATCAATATAAACCATCAGCCATCCTTCAATCATCTCCTGATGGAATGTGTTATCCATAACTTTTTGAAGAACTGAAGGGGCATTTTTAGGGCCAAATGGCATCCTAATATACTTATAAATACCCATATGAGTAGCAATCATCAGAAAATTCTGGGAATTCTTCTCAACAGGTACCTGGTGATATCCCTTGTTACCATCCAAGCAGCTTATATATTTAGCACCTTGTAAGGTAGCATGTATAGAGCTAAACCTAGGTAAAGGATAGATGTCATCAAAAGTATAAGTATTCAATGCTCTATAGTCACCACATAACCTGGCTTTATCTTTCTCATAAGAAATTAGGACAGGTGAGATAACACAATATTTAGGTGTTTCAACTACCTTTTCAAAAATATTCATTTTCAAAAGGGTATAGATATTATCCTCAATATCTCTTCTCTTCGTGGGAGAAGCAGGGTAAGGCTTCTTCTTCAAACTAGGTGGTATGTCAGTTAATGGACAAGATAATGAAAGTTTCATTTCTTCCTTAACTAATCCTAGTTCATGTGACCCATGAGCAAAGGCCATAGGAAAATATTTAATCAATTTAATGAGTGAGTCTTTATCCTCACCAGAAAGTTGTTCTCCAAAATAAGCATTGTCAATCTCAGGCATAAGAGCATGCATCTCCTTTGTAGACCTTCCTTTATATTGAATCACAGAATTACATGTGTTCAATTCCGGTTTTAACAATTTTTTGGGGGAGGAAATCTTAAATTTTCTCTTCCCATTTATCCCCATTGTGAAGCATTTATTTGAAGGATCTAATTTTATGCAAGATTTGGTTAAAATGTTATTTTGTATGATAAACCAACTGCTTAAATTATCATTTTTCATGACAACAAAATCACAAATAGCTCTTACAAAACCATGGTTATATTTAAAAAACACTGTGGCATTGTATTTACCAATGGAGAAAAAAACAGAGCCATAACCTCTCCAATTTTCAGAAATGAAAGTCATCACATTTGATTTATAGTCTTGATCCACTGAAGCAAGTGCTTTTTCAGATACTACACTTCCTCCAGCTCCAGAATCAAGAACAACTTCAATGCTGGTTCCATTGATCAAGACTGTTTCTTTTAGAGGGGCAATAACAATTGAGCTATCCTTAATTTTCCTCATGATCTCAGCATCCTCAAATGTAGATAAATCATTATTATCAATATCAATAGTATTTAAATAATGAATATCTTCTTCCAGCATCAAGATTTCTTGTTGAGATTCATATGAAATATTGCTGGCACAATCACTTGAAGTATCATCCAGTTCTATTGTGTCATCAGCCTGCTCCTCAGTTTGTTCAGCAAGATTTATCCTCTTTTCAAAAACATGGCCTTTCTGCCAAGGCTTGTTGCACTTGAAGCAAGTGTTTGTTGCATACTTTTTTGGTGCAACAGGGGCAGAAGGTTTACCAACCTTTTCTAGAGGTTTCTGTTGGTAAGTGGAGGATTTCTCTAAAGGGGTCCTAGGAATGAATCTTCTGGAATAATACTTGTTGTTTAGAAGGATCTCATTGCAAGTATTAATGAAAGAAGAAGGCTCTCTGGAGAACTCATTCCTAGCCACTATCAAGTCTCTCAAAGACATTGGCAATTTATAAAGGTTCCTGTCCTTCCATAACTCAAACTTCATATTTGGGTCCATTTCCCTCAAGATTTTTACAGGTTTCATTAAGAACTCATTAGGTTTATCAGTAGAAGAGCTATATCTAGTTTCCTGATACTGCCTTTGTTGAGCCATTCTGAACTTGGAGCCACCAAATTGTGCTTTAATCAATTTTTTCCAATCTTCCCGTGAGTAGTCATTCCTATCTAGGAGAACAGATTCATAACACATTAGGGCAACATTGGTAAACAAAGAAATTAACTTAGACACAATTTCCTCATCTGGGAGTTTGTAAGAATTTTTTAAGTTATCAATTCTGCAAATGAATTGCTTCCAATCAGAAGAAGAATCACCATCAAATGTTGGGTACTGGTCAAGTTTTTGCCAATTCTTTTGATTTGAAGGAGCCTCCTTAGTATTAGCTTGTTTTTGAGTAAGAAGCAGCTGTAACTTCTCCAATTGTGCAGTAATCTCATTTTTTGATACTTCTCTAGAAGATTCTGGTGCATCATCAATTTTTGATGGAAACTCAGTGGTATCAACAGGCATTTCTGAATCTAATTTTACTTTAGATGAACTAGCAGCAGGTAAACTTGGAGCATCCTGTACCATATGTTCCTTCAAAGAAGTTTCAGAATATTTTTGATCATTAAACATTGAATTCAATTTTTTTTCAATGGTTGTTAGTCTGGTTTTTACTCTTGGAAGACTAGATAAACTCTCATTGACTGTTGCAAAAGATAACTGGGTTTTATTTTGAAAAGATAAATAATGATCACTAAATCTTTCCAGGTTCATCTTATTTACCTCTAGCTCCAGGCAACAGGTAGATACAGTATCTTTCAGTTTAGACAAATCATTTTTGATATTTTGCCGTAAAGCAAATTTCTTTTCTTGGGTTACTTTGTAATGAAACAAATCATCAGAAACTCTCTGTAACTCACTCCTCAATGCTTGATAACCCTTTTAATTTTACAAAATATTATATTTCTGAGTCAATTTCATGTTGTTCATTATATGATTTTGTTTAGCAATAATATCCCTCAAATATTCATCATTAATGTTTGCTACATCTGGAGTGTTTCTCAATAAGGAAACAGAGTAACTTTCCAGATTCTCATAAAACTCAGACTCAAGCTTTTCATCAATAATAGCCATATCTGGATTTATCATTGAAGTAGCAATTCAAACCAAAGGATTAGATACATTAGAATTTTGAGCAATTTGTCTACTGTTCTCAGCCTCTACTGCTCTCACAGTCTCATCTCCTCTTCAGAATTACCTGAAGGAACTGAATCAGTTACAAGAAATGGTACTTGAGATTCAATAGAGGGGCTTACCATGGCTTGGGCAAGACTTGGATGTGGTTGTTTATTCTCTTTCTATCTCCTTGGTAGGGATGAGGAGGTGTTGGATTGAACTGATTTGTTCTGGAAGGACCTGCATGAGGTACTTGTTGCTGTTGCTGTTGGGACAGATAATCCCACTGGGTTTTCAGCCAATCCCACTGCCACTTTGAGACTTCCACCTTTTCTTGTTGCTGGGGGACCAGTTGTGGAAGGGCTTTTGGAGGAGGAGGTTTCTTCTTTTCTTGAAGAAAAGACTCTATGTTTCTTACCTTGTCTTCTAGACAGTCTATCCTTGACCTCAGCTTGAGGTTTTCTGTCCTCAACTATTTTGATGTGAGTAAAGAGATTTTTTACCTTCTGGTTTAAGGGCATCTTTTTTATCTTGAAGCCTTTGGGAAGCTCTTCTGGGGGGTTTATTGAAGGATTTTGTTCATGGGCATTTGTCTCTACCCAAATCTCCACTTCCTCCATTTTGACATCCTGATTGGTTCAATGATTTATTAATTTGAGCTACTTGTGTAGTTAAAGGAGAACTCACAGAAGTAGCCCCATCATAATAAATCAGATTCAGTTCATCTTCACGTGCAGCAGAAAACCCTTGGTCAGTCATTGTTTTAAATCTAACCTGAAGTGAGGGAAAGAAAAAATAAGATGAATCATTTATTTTTGCTTTATAAAATAAAAATAAATAAAAAAAGAATATAAAAATATTCAGGATAAAATTCAACTGAAAATAAAAATCAATTATTTATTACTTCAAACTAATTTATAACCAGGATTTACAAGAAATCAACTGAAGAAATAAAAATAATTTTTAATTTAACAAATAAATTTATGATGATTATCAGGATTTAAATCAACTGAAGGATATTTAATTACCAGGAATCAATGTCAACTGAAATAATTTAGTATAGTTTTATTTTTTATTAATTAAATTTTTTATTGTCAGGACAATTTGTCAACTGGAACAAAAAAAAATATTTTAATTTATCAGGACAAAGTCAACTGAAAATTATAATTAATTTTAAAAAAATAAAAATTGATTACTTCTAGGACTAAGAACACAATTGCTCTATCTTTGTCAACTAGGAAAATGAATAAATAAAAATAATTTCAATTTACTGGACACCTCCCCCTGTAAAATGAGCAAATTAATGCCACTTACTGAGTGCTGATTAAAAGGAAATACGTAGAGTATGAAGAGGGCAAAGCAACCCACGAATATTAATCAATATTTAACACAAAATATATAACTATTAGTTAGTATATAAGCCTAAGTTTTGAAGCGCAGTTTGATTCCCGTTTGCAGCAAAAAATAATTCATGTGATGTATGATGTTTGTTGTTTTTGTCTTCCACTCGTCCTTATAGGTACCTCAATGGCAAGGGTCCCACGGTCTCTGGTCCTCAAGATAACAATGCACCATCAAAGATTTGGAAAGTTTCACAACTGTCAATGTGTATTTAAAGTCTAGAAGGTTTTATAGGGAGGTCCAATGGTGGTAACAATGGTTTTTTAAGGGTTTCAAACTCAGGTATGTATTTTTCCTATCTTAAAGATTAATTAATCAAATAATAAAAAGTAAAGAGTTGGATATATTATAAAAATTAATGGATTAGAATTACGTGTTAATGTAAATACTAAGGCAATAATAAATAGTAATAAAAGGATTGTAAGTAGTTGTAATAAAAATAAGTAAGTAAATGAATGAATAAAAAACAACCAAGAGGGAGGCATTATATAGACAAAGGAGGGACAAACCACGGCAATGAGATTCTAAAAACAGTAGTATGAGAGAGAGAGAAAAAAGAATATTCCAGAACGAGTATTTCAAATAATAAAGTTGTTCTAAAAAGAAAGCGTCAAAAAGATGTATTTTAAAGATTTATTTACAGAGTATGTCAGAAATACATAAATTTATTTAATATTTACTGTAGAAGTCAATTCTAAATAAGAAATTTGAATTTTTTGTATATATTTATTTTTATTTGAATATTAAAATTTTATTTTAATTTAAAAATCTAATTTTAATAAAAAATTTTATTTCTTCTAACCTGTCAATGAGCACGGTGTTAGAGAATAAAATATTAGGGACATTTTATATTTAACTTTAATTATTCATTTAATTTTACCATTCTGTAATTAGTTAATTTATTACAGGTAATTTTAATGTAACTAATTTAACTAAATAATTAAAATAATAAGGCGTGGCTTCATCCAGTAAATAATTTATTATTTTACTGGGTAGGTCTAGTAGCCTGGCTGACACCATCTATCCACAAACATTCTTCCCCACTGACTCTCCAAACTAGTATTATGCACATAAACCATATCTCCAGTTTCAAAGGTTTCTTTAATCTATGAGCAAACCTCTTATCCTAATATCTAAAATACTTATTTTAAATATTCATCCTTTTCAAATATGCCTTTTCTAGAGTTTCTTGTTACTTTTCTAACTGAAGCATTCTTGCACATAATGATTCATTAGTAGTATTTACCATGTCCCAGTCTACTACAAGATATGATTTGGCCTCTAGATCAACTGGTAAAACTTCTTTCTGTCCAAAAACTAGTTCTTATGGTGAATATCCATTTGTCCTTCTGGAAGTGCTTCTGTCAGAAAATGAAACTAATAATAAATAGCGCCTCCATTTTTCAGCACTTTCTCCACAAAGTTTAACTAAAGAATCCTTTAAAAATTTATACCCTCTTTCTACTGTTCTTTAAGCTTCAGGAGAATAAGGGGTTGGTACCTTAACCTTTGATTCAACTTTTGATATAGCCTCTCTAAACTCTGTCTTAAATCCAAGACCTCTGTCAACAGTCACAAAATTCATCACTCCATACCTAAATACCAAATTTTTCATTAAAAAATCAGCCACATTCTTGGAATTCAAATTAGTAAGAGTTGTTTCCTTTATCCAACCAGATAAATCATCTCTCAATACAATTAAATATTACTATCTTACCTCTTTTATATGAAAAGCATCAAAACTAACCCTACCAAAAAGAGTATTTTCACTGGTTTGATGTGCAGGTTTCTTTAGCCTTAAATGACATCTTCTGTGTAATTATTCACGGAACTGAACCCATTTTTTAACAGTCAGATTCATATTAGGCCACCAGAGTCTCTTAGCAATTCATCTATAAGTTTCACCAACTCCTCTCTTCCCAAGATTTTTATGAGTTAATTTCATAGCTAATTCTTGATTCTTATCCACTAGCACCGGGGCTAGTGGATAAGAATATTTCACATTTAATAATTTCTGATCCCGGGAAAAAAACTTCCTGATCCCTAATTGCAGATCCCTGAACATTGATACCCCCTATTATCACTTTCATCTGGCTTTTCAAACATTAATAAGTATTTTACCAATTTATAAAAGAATACTGTCTTTCTCTAGAAATCATCTTAAAAATCCATTAATTTTATATCAATGGGAACTTCAATATCTCCTAAATCACCTGCACTGAATGAGAATATAATTTTAATCCTGGACTTTACCTATTTATCATTAAAGATTTTAAATTTTCCATCTTTGAACTTTTCAACCTTTTATCAACCAAGTTTTTTTCTTTTTCTCTTCTAACTTTTTCAGAATTATCATCTTCATATTTTTCCAACCTCCTTTTTACTAAATCTTTATTATCACCCAAACTCTCTTTAACTGAATTTTCTAAAACTCTAACATATACACCATTCACCAATTTTCTACTATCCCACACAATTTCACCATCCTCATCCATATACTTAACATCTCCGACCTCTTTTTTACCTAATTTATCTACAAGATCATCAAAATTCCCAAGCACATAATTTATAATAGTTTTATTATTTTCCAGTTTACCCACATGGTGAAGGTCTTCTCTACTATATACACATATTAATCCTACAAGTTTAACCTCATGGGGGAGTTAAGGAACGTCTTCGGAACCTTTTGTTCTGGCCTTTATTACATGTATTTCTTCATTAAATTCTTCTTAGTCAGAATCTTCTTCAATAGGTGGTCTTCTAGTTTAACTTTCTGGAATAGTAAACATCTTTACAGGATTTTGAACTAAATCAAAAAAAATTCTGAATAAAATATACCCATCTAGTCATGGGTGCTTTCAGTAAATTAGGGGAATCAATCATTTGAATTAAAGAATTAGAATCAACTTTTTATTCAAAGTGTTGTCCTCATAAAAGATTTTGATGTTTATTTAAGATTTTCACCACCCCAAAAAGCCACAATTTTGGTTGAGAATATTTTGATTAAACCTCATTAAAAACCACAGATTCATACCTGACTGGTATTATATAACCAGCTTTATCAATTTGAGACTGAAATACCCCAGCAGAAGTCTTACTACAATACACTTCCAAATAAATCCAGCCTGCATCTTTCCCATAATCTAACTTTTTTAGGTTAATATCTTCTCCAACCTCAATCTTCAACCAAACAAAATCCTCTTCACACTCCTCATCACATTCCCATTCAGAATTCTTACAAGTCAAACTTCTTAAATGAGAAGCCAATGAAGAAAATTCCTTGATTAACATACTATAATAAACACATACTCCTAAAAACCTTCTGACTTTAGTTGTGCTCTTGAGTCTTTGCCAGTACTCAATTTTATTTACATTATTATTTACATAATCCTACCCTCACTACATACCACATTACCTAAGATCTCCAAAGCTTGAAAACAAAAAGAAAATTTGGAACCTGAAATAGTTATACCATCCTCTTCAATTCTAAAATTAATCCTCTCTAAAATAATACCATAATCCAGATAAATTTTTTTATCCCTGGATTCTCCTTCAATACTTCACTGTCATAATCTGTTAAAGGTCCTATTAGTTCCACAATTGTCAATAAATATACCAACATATTGTGGAATTTTGCCTTTTAGAATAAAAGCTATTTGAGCTTGATAAAAGCAACTAAATTTGTTGCTCCTTGAGGTAATCTTGTTAACTGTGACTGTCCAAGTGGCGTATCAAAAGTTGTAAGAGCCCTAGAGTCCCAATGCAACTCTCTTTCATCATATCCCCCCATTATATCACCCAAACCATAAAATAATCTCTTTGGAAAAATCTCTACAAAATTCTTCATGCTGGGTGGTATTCCTGCATCTTTTTTCATAACCATATTTAATTCTCTTGAATCATGAACTACACTAAGCTTACCATTACCTTTTTTGATACATAACTCTGGACTTGAATAACTTTATTGTGATTGTTTGTATAATCCAGTTCAAATTATTTCTCTAATGACTTTGATATAATTATCTTTTAAATTGGCAGGTATTGGAATCAGATTCTGTTTCCATGTTTCATGGCAAACAAATGGAATCTTTTAGGGCTTCACATAAGAATGCTTTAACACACCTCTCTCCTCTTCCACAAATTCAATAACCTTCTCCCTTATAACCATTACATCCAACAAAAACCTTTTTTTTCACTTGACAGACATCCTTCAGGTCCAAAATTAACAACATCTAATCTCTTGAAAGTGATCCTTGAAGTCTCAAAATATTTGGGCGGGTTCTTCACTAAAGGAAAGCTATATGGATCTCTTGATAATTTTGGTCTTTTCAAAGGTAGATTTAATTTTTCTGTCAGAGGTTCATTTATTGGTCTAATTATATTCTCTACCTTTTTATACCTTGCCACATCAACATCCACTTTTACTTGGGATACTTGATCCATTATAGTTTTTCCATTATATAATTTTTATAAGAATTTTCTTCATCTTTAGAGCCAGAATCAGAAACATAATAAGTTGAAGTATAAATTTTAATTTTAATATTTTCATTACCACCCCCTCTTCCTTTGTCAAATTTATTATATATATTTCCAAAACCTTTTTTCCCTTCATTTTCCACCGTAAAATTACCAGTAAGTAAATTTAACAGTTTAAATTCTTGCTGGAAGAAGGAAATATAAGCATCAAAAATTTTATTTTTTTGTGAATTAATTATACTAAGATTTTTTTTGTTGATTTTTATGAGATTATTTCAGTTTATCCTCTTTCTCAAAGCCATAAAATAATCCACCACTATCATCACCATAATTGACCAAATTCCCTTTCCAACTTTTACACAAAATACCAAATCCCATTTTTCCTTTTTAACCATTATTAAATTTCATAGAATAAGTTGATAAAGATGATAAAAATATAAAAAATTCATCACATCATGACATTCCAATTAAATATTAACAGAAAATAACTGAGAATCAACTTGAATTATTTCAAAGTAAGCTGGCCTATTGCAATATTAGATCTCTTCTTGAGGAAAGATTGAAAAATTAGAGCAATCAGCCCTCACTACAGAAAAAAATTAGGGTTTTATAAATTTGTTGAAAGAAATAAAAGAATCCAAAAAAATCCAAATAAAAGATAAAGAGAATTCAGCTAATATAAATTTAGTTTATCCTCATTTGTAACAGTTTAGTTCCTGTTATATATTGGTAGAAGTCTATAAATTTTCCCTAAGGGAATATCCATCTATTCCAAAAATTACAAAAACCATTCACCAGAATTTTTCCTACAAAAGGAAAAAAAGAGTAACACACCTTTTCTTAAATTTTAGGTGAATCCAAGTTATTCACCCCATCTTTAGATGCCTCTTCAACCTTCATTAATGCAGGAAAATATTATAAATCATATACTCTTGACCAGCCTCTACTTGCCTTTCATACTGAACTTTATTTTTAGCATCTTTTGCCCTGGGAACCTCTTGAGGACCCCACTTACCATCTAAACCCCATAATAAAATCTTCATCTTAATTAACTCTAGCTCCATTGCCTACTTCATTCACTATTCTATATCCATAGCCATATTCAAATTATCATTGCAGACAGTCTCTGCTTCTAAAGTAAGAGCCTGAGGGAAATTATTCTCAGTATCCAACTCCAAATATACCATCCCAAAATTTTCCATAAAATCTAAATATTCTTCCTTAGTGTCATAAAAATTATTACCAATAGACACATTTTTTACAAAAACATCTTATTCTTCTAAAATAATATCCTTAGATAGATCAAGCTCTTCAGGAATAACCAAATCCAAAGTTTCAACACCAGCTACCTCTTCTTCAGCATCAAAACATTCTTGCACCACATTATCTTCAGGTTGGCAATATTTTTCACGTATTTTTGAGTCAAAATCACCAAACAAGCTACTTCTTCTACCTCTTAATTCATCAAATTGTCTTCTACAGAGTCTAATTCAACAGTATTATGAGTATCCAGATGTTCAAAAATAACCTTCTTTAGCACCTCCATTCCAGGATTCCTAGTTTTTCCATCTGGTATGTTCTTTATAAAATTATCTTTAATAAGCACCATGAAAACATCTTTCTTAACCTTTTCACCCATAGCATCCTAATAAACATACTTTGAATTGTTTTCATGATATAAAGTTTCATAATCCAACAAAGAATTCAAAACCACCTGAAATTCAACTATAAACTGATGATACTGACCCAGAAATTCTATAAAACCTTTTGATACCCATTTTCTAGCAATATTCTTGAGATCCTCAAATAAATAAACCTTTGGCCACGCCTTTTCCATTTCCATCCTCAGCTTCTCCCAATTCTTATTTTTTTAGCCATCCATAGCAATAAATTCTTCTTCCACCTCTCTGTATCCCATAAAAAACCTAATCTGCTTCACCATATCCAAATGTAAAGCTCCATCCAATACAGCAGCAGTTTCATACCTAGATAAAAATCTTTCTATATCTTCACCAGTAAAATTGGGCTCATCCCAAGATAAAATTATTACTTATTCCCTAACAGGTACACCAGAAGCCAAAACACCAGATCCAATTGCAAATGGCATCCTAAAAACATAAGATTCAACCATTAAAAAATTATGAGTGTTTGTTTAATAAGCCTCTTTCAAGCTAAGAAAGTCCAGATACCAAGTAAGATCAATAAAAAGCTAGAGAATTTAAATCCCATATTGGGAGCTATCAATGTAGAAAGACTCTTAAAGTTTCCTTGCTGTAAGCAGAATCCAAGGTAGCTGGATAAACCAAAGAAAACTGTGTCCCTTTAAGTAAAATAAGAATTCTCAATTAAATAATCTATAACCTCTACTTGTTATGAAATGATAAATAAACTATTTGTTATTAATTATGATTAGATTTTGAATCATTTTTCTTTAAAAATGAGGGAAAGAAATACAACAGTGAATCTGTATTCAGAAAAGTTATTGAAATTATTGAATGATATGTTTTTATGAAGCTTTTATTTTATAAGACTTAGTTGTTAAACTCAGATCCCTGATGATGAGAAATTTAAATTGATATCCTATAATTTATTATATGTGATGATAAGTGAATTTTTATTATAAAATGTTATGTAAAAGTGTTGTTTTTAAAGTGGTACTACAAATTTATAACTTTTTATTAAAAATAAAATGAATGTCATTGTATGGTGCTCTATGATTGATTTTTTATCAAATATAATTTAAATTTTACACGATTTATATGCATAATATGTCATGTTCCCTATTTTTCCAAGCTGGAGAATCCTGGAGCTTGTCCAAAGATTGCTGGAGCTTATATTGAGCATGTATGGAGCATTCCAGAGCTTGTATGTACTCTGGACTCAATCAGAACCTTAAAATACCGCTAAAAAATCTAGAAAAATTACAGATGATAGAGCTACTTCTCCTTTATAATTTTTTTCAATTTCATTATTCTGTGCAGCCCTATTCACCTAGTAAAAATTATCAAATTTAAATAAATTATGAAAAATAAAAATAAAAAAATATACTTTATAAGATTATTAAAAATAGTAGAAAAATAGTAAAAATTCCATGAAAATTTTTAAAGGTTCTTGAAGCTCTTGAATTCAATTTACATTACTTTTTGACCTATACTTTCATTTCTTAACTATAAATTTTTTGTTTAATCTTGACTTGTAAAATACTCTTTTTAAACCCTTTTATATACTCATTTTCATAAATATAACCATTTAAAACTTAGATTGGCTTTCCCAACCTCAATAAACATCTACAGAAATTTATTTTTTTATAAATCTTATTGCCACACTAAGATTTAGACTGCCAAATTTCTTTAAAAGAAGATTATATTGAATTCATTAAAGAAATAATCTAAACTGGGTTATACAAACAGTTATCATCACATTATTCAATTCCAGTATTCTGTGTTAAGAAACCTAATGGAAATATTAGGATAGTGCACAATCTAAGAGAATTTAATAGGGATACATCAAAAGATGCAGGAATACCACCTAGCAGAAAGCAGTTTTTAGAGATGTTGCAGGGAGAGTGTGTTATGGTTTGGGGATATAATGGTGGGATATGAAGAAAGAGAGTTGCATCCAGATTCTAGGCCTCTTACAACTTTTTATACCCCACTTAGAAAACTACTGCTAACAAGATTTACTCAGGGAGAAACAAATTCAGTTGCTATTTATCAATCTCATATGGCTTGGATTCTAAAAGACAAGATTCCACAATATGATGGTATATTTATTGATGATGGTGGAATTTAAGGACCTTCAACAGATCATGGTAATACAGAAATGAAGAATTATCCAGGAATATGAGAATTTATCTCAGATTATGTGGTTATTTTAGATAGGATTTTGTTTATGTTTGAAGAGTCTGTCTTAAATATTTCAGGTTCTAAATTTTTTTGTTGTGTGCCAGATTTTGAAATCCTAGGTTTTTTTATATAGAGAGGGTAGGATTATGTCAAAGAAGAAGGTAAAAAAAAATTCAGTTCTGTCAAAGACCCAATAATACAAGCAAGGTCAGAGGGCTCTTAAGTGTATGTGTTTATGTTTGAGTGTTTATTAAAGAATTTTCTTCAATGGCTGCTCCTTTGAGACAGTTGACTACGAAGGATGCTAACTTGGAATAGGATGGAGATTGCAAGGAGGCATATTTTAAGTTGAAGAAGGTTGTTGGGGAAGAAATTGTCCTGAAAAAATTAGATTAAGTCAGTATTCTCAAGAACCTTTAGAAATTTTCAGAGAATTTATACTATTTTTCTTCTATTTTTAATAATTTTATAAATTATTTTTGATTATTTTTTTTCATGATTTACTTAACTTTGATGATATTTATTAGATGAATAGGGCTGCACAGACTACAAAAATTTGATGGGTTGATAAAGGAGAAGGAGCTCTATCATCTTTAATATTTCTGGATCTTTTTTTTGTGATTCAAGGTTCTAATTGAGTCTGGAAGTCTGGGAAAGCTCCATATGAGCTCTGGAAAAGCTCCAGGATGCTCCATATGGGTGAAAGGAATCACATGACATATTATGCATATAGAGACTGTAGACTTGAAATTAGAACCTTATCTAACATCTTTTATCTTAAAAACAAAAATAGAAATCATAGAGTCATCTTGACCATTAACAACATCATATATTAACAACCATCATTATTATTTTACATAAATAATTATAATATTTTAATACCCTTATATATATTTAACACTTTTACATAACATTTTATGAACTTTATATAATATCCCATTAATAATAACATAAAGGGTACCATTTTAAAGGTCTCTACATCAGGGAGTTGATTTTAACAACTGTTTCCAATAAAAAAAAGCTTCATAAAAACATAATTTTCAATCATTTGAATAACTTTTCTGAATATAGCTTCACTGTTGTATTTCTTTCCTTTATTATAAAGAACACAGATTCTACATCTCAATTCTGTCATTAACAAATAGATTTTTAGTCATTTTATATCATGAAGAGTATTTAGCTTAGTTAATTGTGAGCTCTTATTTTACTTAAAACATTAGTGTTTTCTTTGGTTTATCCAACTCCCTTGGATTCTGCTTACAGTAAAGAGACTGTAAGAGTCTTTGTAAGTTTATGACGCCCTACATGGGTTTAAAATTCTCTTGCTTATAAACAAACTAACTCAATATCTTGAAATTCTAGCTTGAAAGAGGCTTATTAAACAAACACTTACACTTTTTTATCAGTTTAAAATTACGTTTTTGGGATGTCATTTGCTATTGGATCTAGTGTTTTGGCTGCTGGTGTACCTGTTAGGGCATCAGTAAGGATTGTAACTTAGAATGGGTTCAAGCTTTCTGGTTATTATTTAGAAGGATTTATATTTAGGTATGAAACTACTTCTTAGAATGATGATGCTTTACCATTGGATATGGTGAATCAGATTAGTTTCTCTATTGTGGACATAGAGGTGGAAAAGGAAGTTATTGCTATGGATTGCTATAAAGGTTGAAATTGGGAGAAGTTGAAATGGAAATGGAAAAAAGGGAGAAAATTTTTTATACATTGGAGGATCTCAAGGATATAGCTAGGAAATGTGAATTAAAAAGTTGTGTAACATCTCATAGTTTGTATCATCAGTTTATTGTTGAATTCCTGGTGATTTTGGATTATTTGTTATAGTATGAAACTTTATATCATGAAAATGAATCAAAGTTTTTTTTTTGGGATTCTATGGAGGAAAAGGTTTAAAAAGATGTTTTGGTGGTGCTTTTTAATTCTAATTTGATGAAGAATCTCCCAGATGGAGAAACTAGGATTCCTGATATGGATGTGCTAAAGAATTTTTTTTGGAACATCTGGATAGTCTTAGTTCTGTTTATTTAGACTCTGGATAAGCAATTTAGGGACTCAAAAGGTAAAATAGGTAGAGTTTTTAGGTAATTTGGACTTATTTATACTTGATAATTTTGGTCAACCTGAAGATACAGTTTTGAAAGATGAATTTTTTGAGTAGTTAGTGGTTTCTGTGGATGATGAAAATATTTCTGTCACTGATGAATAATTTTTGAATTTTTTGTGGTTTAATGTTGGGTTGGATTCAGAAGATTATGTCTCTCAGTTTTCTCTAAAGAAGCTTATACTTTCTTCAATGAAGATGTGGAAATTGTTTATGGAATTGGTATATGTATTGAGGATTTGGTTGAATTTCAAGAAGAGATTTTAAAGGTGGATATTTTTTTTCCTGCACTACTTGAGAGTGTAGAGGTGTTGGAGGTTGTCATGCATGGATGAGATGAACTCTTATTTTGAAAAAAGGTGTGTTATTATTTTTGTCCTTTGGCAGGATGAATTCTGGTAATTTGTTTTTGTGAGTCTTGAAATATGTGCAAATATCCTTGGGGAAAATTTATGGGTCCCTACCAAGGGATATCAAGAATATTAATCCTCTGAAATTATGATAAACTACCTAAAACTGTCTGAAATTTTTAATTGTCTCTTCTATAATCTCTTTTGGATTCTGTTTTCATTCCATTTTTTATTTGTGTTTTCCTCCTGAAAGAGGATAAACTGCAATTCAAAAAGTCAACATCAAGAAATAAATTCTCATAATAATAGAATATAAACCAAGAACAAAAATTAAATAAATATTTTCTTTCTTACCTCAAGAATGATGATAAACTTAACCATCAAAATCAAAAGTTAAGTTTAAAATCTCTGCATTATTAAAAATCAAGAATTTTTTTTTGAAGATTCTAAAAACTTTCTTTTTTTCTTTCACTTTCAGAAAGAGGTTGAAATTCTTACTTTATTTACTGGGGATTTTATGGTGGAGAATGGTAAAAAAGGTGTTGGAAAATTTCATGATAAATTAGACAAAGTAAAGGGGTTGATAATGAAAATATTAAAAATAAAAATAATATTTCAACTTATTTTGTTTCTGATTCTGATTCTGAAGAAGAAGAAATCTCTGAAAATAAATTATATAATGGTCAAGCCATAATGGATCAATTGTCTCAATTCAAAGTGAAGATGGATGTGGCAAAATATAAAAAGGTAGCTAATAGAATTAGATCAATAAATGAACTGTTTCCAGCCAAACTGAGTCCTCCCATGAGAAAAAAAAATTTATCAAGGGATCCATATGACTGTTCTTTAGTTATGAACCCACCAAGATTTTCTGAAACTTCAAGGATCGCCTTTAAGGGATTGGATGTAGTTAATTATGGACCTGAAGATTTGCTGTCAGGTGAAGAAAAAAATTTATTTCTGGATGTGATGGTTAAGAGGGAGAAGGCCAATGAATTTTTAAAAGAGGAAAGAGCTTTTTTAAATCATTTGTACAGGGAGCCCCACAAGATACCATTTGTCTTTAATGAACCATGGCAGCAGAAACCAACCCCTATACCAACCAATTTAAAAATAGATTATATAGAAGTCATTAGAGAATGAATTCAAACTGTATTATGCAAACAGTCATCATCAATTTATTTTAGTGCAGTATTTTTTTTTGAAAATCCTAATGGAAAGCTTAGGGTTGTTCACAATATAAGAGACTTAAATAGGATTATAATAATAGATACAGGAACACCACCCAGTGCGGAGGAGTTTGAAGAGTCTTTTTCAGGGAGAGTGTTTTATGGTTTGGGACATATAATGGTGTAGTATGATGAAAGAAAGTTTCATCCAGATTCTAAGCCTCTCACAACTTTTGATACACCACTTGGAAAGTTAAAACCAACAAGATTACCTCAAGGGGCAAAAAAATTTTTTGCTGTTTCTACAAGAAAAAATTTGACAAAATGTTTGTGTATTTATTGATTATTGTGGAATTAAAGGACCTTCAACAGATTATAGTGATGAAGCATTGAAGGAGAATCCAGGGATACAAAAATTTATCTGGGAATATGCTGATCTTTTAGAGAGAATTTTTTTAGGATAGAAGAAGCTGGGCTAACTTTTTTAACTTCCAAATTTTTTGTTGTGTGCCATATTTGGAGATCCTAGGTTATGTGTTATGTAGAGAGGGCAGGATTATATCAAAGAACAAGGTGAACAAAATTCAGTCCTAGCCAAGAACCAAGAATTCAACCAAATTCAGAAGGTTTATAGGTGTATGTGTTTATGTCAAAAGGTTTTTAAGGAATTTTCTTTATTGGCTGCTCCTTTGAGACAGTTGAATAGAAAGGATGCTAACTGGGAGTTTGGAAAAAGGTGTGAAAAGGCATTTGAGAGATTTAAGAAGGTTTTTGGGAAAGATATTATCTTGCATAAGTTAGATTTTTGGAAAGATGCAGGCCAAATTAATTTAGTTGTGGATTCTAGATTGATTGATTCTGGGTCAGTTCTATCCCAAATGGATAATTCTGATCATATAAGACCATTCAGGTACGAATCTGTGGTTTTTACTGATGTGGAATAAATATATTCTCAGTGCAAATCGGAACATTGTGCTGTGGAATAATTTTTGAAGAAGCTTCAGAATTCTTTATGGGGGAAACACTTTCAATTGTAATTAAATTCAAAATATTTAATTAAAATGATCAATTCCCCTAGTTTACCAAATGCGATGGTGACCTGATGGGCAGCTTTTATTTAAAAATTTTCTTTTGATTAATTTCATAAGCTTGGAAAGATGTTTACTATTCCAAATGTATTTTCAAGAATACCACCTACTAAAGAGGATTCTGACTCAGAAGAATTAGATGAAGATATACCTGTAATCAAGGCCAGCAAAAAAGGTGCTGAAGACTTTCCTTACCTTCACCAAGAGGTTAAAATGGCAGGTATGATATGTGTAGATAGTTACAAAGACCTTCTCCATGATGTTATACTGGCAGTATTAATAAGTGTAGATAACAAAGACCTCCACCATGAGGATAAACTTGAATATTATAAAAATATGTTAAATTATGTGTTTTTGGAGTTTGGTAAAGTTGTAGATGAATTTATTGAAAAAGAGGTTGATAAAGTGGTGTATATGGATGAGGATGGTGATATTGTGTGGGATTTTAGTAAGTTGTAAAATGATTTATATGTTGGAGTATTAGATAATTTGATTTGAGAGAGGTTGCGTGTTTGTGAAAATTTGGTAAAAAAGATGTTGTAAAAAGAAGAGGTTGAGGTTTCTATAAATAGTGATAAAGAAAAAGATGAAAATATGATTCTCAAAAGTTTAGAAGGTTCAAAAGTGGAAAGTTCAAAGCTTTTTACAATAAGTAGGCAAAGTCAAGGATCAAAATTATGGGCTCAATCATGCACAGGTGATTTATGAGATAGGGAAGTGCCCATTGAAATTATATTAATGGATTCTCAAGACAATTTCTGAGGAAAAACATGTTTTTATTATAGAATGGTAAAATATTTTTTAACTCTAGAAAGGCTGAAAAAATGTAATAATGATGAATGGGTGGCTATCAAAAGGTATTCACCAGGAATTTATCTTTCTGGGAGAAGATTAATGAGGAGGAGGTATCTAAATCCTAAAGTTGTTGTTGCTCAAAAGAAAGGGCAAGAATTGGTTATGAAATCACTGCATAAAGATCTTGGGCATAAGGAGTTGGTGAAACTTATAGAAAAATTTCTGATTGGGTCTTCCATGACCTTAAACAGGAAAAATGTCAATTGTTGGTCCCCCATGACCTTAATCTGGCTAATAACTTTCTCTTTTTTACCTCAAGTCTTTAAACTTTAAAATCAATCATTATTATGGAAAATTTATGTGGGTTTTGTAGATGGGTAGTCCACCAAGACAGTAAACTAGCAATTGATGAATAATTTTGTTTTCAAGTATTTTAGGAGGGAATGTCAATCTAGAAGGATATTCAATTCATTCATTTAAGTTTATCACTGTTTCATTAGTGCTCAAATTGGTTCTCACTTATTTGGACAACTCATGTATTCATGGAAAAAATGCAACTAACATAAGTGAATGAAGATGTAATTAAATGGATTTATTTCAGTATTAAAAAAAGATGGAGGTTTCAAAGGCTGATGATAGAGATGGCTAAAAGCTGAAAATAAAGGTACTTAGTAATTCTGGTGAAAATTATGAATTCTGATAAAATTTAGGAGTGATTTAAAGGGTTGGAAAATTATTTGAATCTTGTGATTCTGAATCATAGAAGATGGATAAGATTTGGATTTAGTGGGTCTCTTTTCTAGACTATTTAGGTGAAGCTTTGAGGAACTTATGGCAAGAATGGAATCAGAGTATTTGGCTCTAGGGGAATCCCAATGGGAATGGAATCATAAGTATTTGGCCTATTTGGGAGGCCAGCTCTCTCATTCTGTGAAAAAGGTAGATACTGGTAGAGGAGAGTCTGGATGGATTCATGCCTTGCTCTCAGTAGTGGGATCATCACAAGGAAAATATGTTTTATTAAAAGTTTATTTCAAAATTTGAAGGTTAAAAGAAAATTTAAAAGAACAAAATTAACCAAATAATAACAGTTATCAGCACCAAAAGAATTAAAGTATTTAATTTTAAAAGAAGAGACACTGAAAAAAATCAAGTGGCACCTGCTAGCAGGTGCCTATTGCTATATTCAATTTTGATTTAAAAGTAAATTTTATTTGATATTGCGCAAGCTAGTGTGCTCATTTTTAAGTGTGAATTCTTTCCAGAAGAATTACAGCAAAGCTGAAATTGAGTTAAATCAAAGATATTAATTGTCACCTGCTATAAGGTGCCCATGTTTTTTTTCTGGTGAGAAGACAATCAAAATAAATTATCTCTTAAAAATAATTCAAAATCATTATCAAAACTTTTCATCAAAACTGTCCTCTTTGTTAAATCCTCAGTATAATTAGCAGGAGTTTCTTGAAAATAAGTTATAATTTTATGTTTCATATGATCACAAAGGTTAAGAAAGAGATATCTAAAAAACTTTGAATAGTGTTTAACGTAATTATTCTGCACTTGGCTGATGTCATCTGTATTGGTGATTTTGATAGCTTAGGAGAAAATTAGGAGTTGGAAGAGATAGTTGTTGGATTTGAAATTAGTGGGAGGATTATTAAAATTAAAATAAAGGACTAAAATTTTGAGCCAGGAAATAAGGTTTCAGCGTAGCTAAACCGTGATACTGAAAGAATAGGATTAGTATCTATATATAGAGGAGGAAGCTCGGGATTAAGATTTTTATGTCTTTTTGATTCAAATGAAGGTACAAATTTGGGAAAGTTTCTTCTTAGTAATTTTTGGATCAGGAAGAGCAGATTTTCCAGTAAAGAGTTTAGCTCTGGAAGTTATAATTGGACAATTACACTTGATTTTTTTAAACCTGAAAATATCACAGCCAGTTTTTCAAGGAAGACCAGTATTAGAAATCAGATAAGCTACCTGGTATTTGGGGCAAAGCTCATATGGGATGGAAAGGTTTTTTGATGTCATGTTGATGATGAAGTTGATTATAAAATAAAGTTAAAATGTTTCAGGAGTATTTGAATTTGTTTTTTAATAGGATAATGAGAGGATGAATGTGTGTTTGATCAATTATGCAAATTTAAAGAATGTGGAAATTTTTCATAGGAGGGAGGATGTGGCAGCCTAAATATTACTACTGTACTAAGTTTTAATAAAAGAGTTTATATTGGATTTGATTATTGAGATTTAAAATGCCAATCTAAGTTTATAATGTTTTATATTTTAAGGAATGAGTAATTAAAAGGGCTAAAAGGGGTTAATTTTTAAAGAAAAGATTAATTGATTAATTGAAAGTTAGAAAATGCAAGTATAGGTCTAAAAGTGTATTTAAATTAAATTCAGTAGTCTTAAGAGCCTATTAAAATTTTTAGGAAATCATACTATTTTTCTTCTACTTTCAATAATTTCATGAAGTATTTTTGATTATTCTTGATTTTTGATGATTTATTATTAGATAAAGAGGGCTGCATAGACTACAAAACTTAGTTGGGATTATAAAGGAGAATTTTTTCTATTATCTGTAATTTTTCTTATTTATTTAGTAGTTATTTGAGGTTCTGGTTGAGTCCAGAAGTCTGGAGAAGCTCTGGAAAAGCTCCAGGATACTCTGTCTGGGGAAAAGAAAGCATGTAACATACTATGCATATAAAAACTGTAGACTCAAAATTAGAACCTCATCTAACATCATTTATTTTAACAAAAACAAGAGACATCATACAGACATCTTAACCATTAACAACATCATATATGAACAACCATCATTATTATTCTACATAACAAGTTATAAAATTCTAATACCCTTATACATATTACACTTTTACATAACATTTTGTGAAATTTATATAATAAACCATAAATATTAACTTATCGGGTACCATTTTAAAGTTCTCTACATCAGGGAGTTAATTTTAACAACTATTTTCAATAAAAAAAGCTTCATAAAAACATAATTTTCAATTATTTCAATAAATTTTCTGAATATAGCTTCTCTGTTGAATTTATTTCCTTTGTTATAAAGAACACAGACTCTACATCTCAACACTGTTATTAACAAATAGATTATTAGTCATATTATATCAAGTAGAGGTTTTAGCTTATTTAATTGTGAACCCTTTATTTACTTTGAGGGACACAGTTTTCTTTGTTTTAACCAAATCCCTTGGATTTTGCTTACATAAATGCAACTGTGAGATTCTTTTTACAATGATTGTTGCTGAAAGGGGACAGATTGAAATAAAATTGAGAGGGGTGCAAATACAGCCAAATGTGAGGAGATGTGAGGAGAATGTTAAATGAGGCAGAAAAGAACCAAAATCAAACTCTATCTTTTGGCCAAAAAATAGAGTACAACCTGTCAGATTAAGGTGCCTTTTTTCCATTTTAAAGAAGAATCAAAAACTAGTGTATTGCTATATGTACATATTTATTCACAGATAATATAGATTTATTAGCTGATGATGATAAAGACTTCAATTTAATATAGAGAATGTATTATTATATTGATATTAGGCATGAAATATGTTTTCAAATTTTTTTGAAGTATTTTTCAAAAATTTTTTGATAACTATACATAAGATAGAAATAAAATAGGGAAATTTTTTACAAAAGAAAGTTGAAAATGGGAACACAAACTATGTTAAATTTTAAATTTATGCTTGTATGAATTTCATGAAATGAATGTTTTTATATTTTAGTTTAAGGATATATTCTGTTGGGAATATTGCAAATAGTTTTGAAATAAATAATAGTATTCAAGTAAAAATTTAACACAAAATAGGGGGTATCAAAGTTTACCAATCTGAAATTAAATTAATTTCAAATAAAAATCCTTATACCTCAATTATCTTCCAAAATTATTTTTGCTAAAAATTGGGTTATTAGACATTTTACGTGTCAAATTTAAACTCTTATTCACCACTTTTCTACTCAATTTTTCATAAACACATATTGGAAAACTTTCTGTCATAACCACATCTTGGTCTGCTTTCATTCATAACCACATCTTTGACTACCCTCTGGAAATGCCTTCTACCTTGCTGTGCACTCCCATTCTCATCTAGTCCTGTCTATTCTCTCCCTTCAGAGCACTTTGCTATCTCATAAGATTATTTTTGCTCCTTTTCATCTTCAATTATCTTAACATTCCCCTTCATCATAGAACTTCTCAAAGTCAGCCTTCCCTCATTTGCTCTACAAATCAGACTACTCTCTCTTTCCCCCACTCATCCAAGAAATCAAAGACAGTTCAATTAAAAAATATCATCATCTCATTCTTATCAAATGGCTGAAAACTAAATCTAACTATGATTATTTTTTTGGTACTGAAAATTCAACTAAAGTAGGACAGCCCCCTGCATCAAAAGTTAATGGTTATCTACTAATGGCCAATGAATTACAGAATAAGACCAAGGGAAGGATAGATTATTTACCCAAACAGATGTCTGAAACTTTCAAGAATTACCAAGCCAAATACAAGAAGGCAAAGACTCTTTCATCTTTCACTGGTTTTGGTATTACCGACATCAATATCAGTATGGGCATAAAATCCATAGATGATAAACTTGAATCTTTACGTCTTTAATTTAAAGAGATGGATGCAATTTTTGGAGAGAAAGCTGATTTTAATCCTGAAACATGTTGGATGGTGAAGATTATATCTCCAAACATGATTTTGAAATAAATCTTTTCCCATCCTCTTCCTCCTTTGAAGCCTCCCCTCTTCTAAATTCAACAAATATAAGTAGCTTTTCTATAGATCCTTATTTCAATTTAAACCAAACCCAATATAAAACACTTAAGTTTTTTTATTCTAATTTTACCAATTCTTTTTTTTATTTACATTTTCTTATTTCTAAAAAAGCTGAAGAACAAGTGCAGGAGCTACAATAAACTGAGTCTGAAGCCAGTGAAAATTATGAGGAGAAAAATGTGACCTTGAAAAAAAAGCAAAGGGCTTGAAGTAGTCTAAATCTCCATTCTCAAGGAAGAAAAAAAAGTGATACTTTATCTTAACCCCTTTTTTTCTATTAAAGAATTTTCGGAGAAACATGATTCTAGTAAGTGATATCATACCTCTTAATACCTTACTCTGCTTTTCTTCTACCTTTTGTTAATATTTCTTATCACTCTAGAACAAGTGTAACTTTCTAAATAGACTCTAAAGTTTGAAAAGCAAAAATACAAGCTCCCTTCAAGGAGGAATCACAGAGTACATGAATTGGAGGAGAGGAAGTAAAAGCTCTCTTTAAGGAAGGATTATAGGGCACAAGACTTAGAGGAGAAGAAATTCAAGCTAACTCTTAGTATTGAAAAATAAAAGAACAAGGATAAAACACTCTAGGATCAATACTAAATGGAACAGATGAAATTTAAGCATGATCTTGAAGAAAATTCAAAGAAGAAAAATTTATTAATGAAATGTGTTAAAGCCAATAAATCTTATGAGGAAATTGAATGTCTAATGAAGTTTTATGATGATTATTTAGTTTTATTTCTTTCACACTTCAACTGTTCAAAATTACATGTACATAAAATTTTACAATTATTTCCTGTATTTCATTACCCTTTCCATCATTAGTTGAATTTTCATATTTTAATGTTAAAAATTCTTTTTAGAATCAATTTTTCAAGTCTCATTTTAAAATTTTCCAATCCCCCTTCTGCGTTTTTTTGAAGTAAGGGGTGGGTATCACCAAAATTCTTTCAAGTCAAGAATCTTGAAAGTCTTATATAAAAATTTGGCATTACAACCCCCTGCATTTTATGGGTATCACTAAATCTCTTTCAAGTCAAGAATTTTGCAAGTCTTATAAGAAATTTTGGAAATACACCCCCCTGCATTTTATTGAAGTAAGGGATGGTATGGTAAGATAAACTCTTACAGTCGCCTTGCTGTAAGCAGAATCCGGAGGAGATATGTGGATTTAGCTGAAAACCCCGTCCTTCCAATAAAAATAACAAAATGGGAATTCTAAATCACTAAGCTAACCAATCTACTTGGATCTGATTGATAAAAATAATGAAACTCTAAAATAATTAACGCTTATTGAGATTTAAGTAAAAGTGGCTGTTGAGAAAGAAATACTGATAACAACAATTAAGGTGTACCAGTGAAAGATCTGTAAAGATTGACTTTATGTTTTTATAATAATTTGAATTTTTATGAGACAGCAATAATCAAGTCCCAGTAATGAAGACCTTTCTTAAGATACCCTGTATGAAGTGTGATTTAAATTGTTGAGTAGAATTTCTAAAATGTTATATATAAAATATAAAGTTATAAGGGTATTACAAATTTATTTAATTTGTTGAGTAATAAAAAATGTGACCGTGGTGGTTAATGATTAAGCTGTATGTTGTATCCCCCCCCCCCCCCCCCTCAATTTCGAGTTTGAGAGGCGCTTAAGTATTCCTAGTCACTTGCCTAAGTTTTCCCCTCCAGAGCTCTCCCAGAATCAATCCGGAGCCCGTACTGAGTCTGTCCGGACTTATGGACTCAATTAGAGCCTTAAAAACTATAATAAAAAATCTAGAAAAATTACACATAATAGAGCTACTTCCCCTTTATATTCCAAACTAATTTTCGTAGTCTGCGCAGCTCTAATTACCCCGTGAAAATTCATCAAAGTTAAGTAATTTTCTGAAAACATAAATATTTCTATAAAACTTTAAAATTCATTTAAAAATATAAGAAAAATAGTAAAAATTCTGGAAAAATTTCCCAAGGTTCTTGAGTGACTCGACTTGACACTAATAAACTTTTCAGACTGTAAAAAAAAGTTTTCTCCGTAAAATAAATTTTTTTTGTGTAGGCATTCGCTCGTGACCAATTTCTTCATATTTAAAACTCAAATAAATTAAATAAAACCCTTTTATATAAAAAAAATAATAACGCCAATCTTGCACGCCGTAATAACTCCATTTACGTACTTAGGTGCCATACTAAACTTTAGGCTACCACATCCTCCCTCCAATTGTGAATGTCCCCATTCTTAAAACTTTGCATAAGTGGTCGAACACAATATTCATCTTTAAACTTCCACCACCATCTTCTTTAATCAACTATAAAATTCATCTTCATCAATATGTCTTCCAAAGAACTTGTCGCTCCATGTGAACTCTGCGCTCGATACCAGGTACCTTGTTTAATGTCCAACCCTAATCTTCCTGGCAGGACAGCTTGCGACTTATGCCGCGTAAAAAAAGTCAAATGTAACCGGCCAATAGTTCCTTCTAAAACAAACGTATATTTAGGACCAGAAGCTCTCCCTGATCCCTCAACTTCTAAAAAGCGATCAAAAATTCCTGTCTTCTTAAAACGAATAAGATCAAAAGCAGCTTCAAAAGTTCAATCTTCATCAGCGGATCCCGGCCTAATTTTGCCTTCACAAGATCCTAATCCTATAACGCCAGTGCCCCCAACTAACTTTGCTGAGACTATGTTTCCTGGCTCTAAATGTAAGACCCTATTTATCTTACTAAAAAAAAATTTTAATCAAAATTGACTAAACCTATGACTTAATAACATATTTGAACTTCTAGCTGTCGAAATAACCAATACTGATGATGTTGGTAGAGTGAAGACGGACTATATCAATCATTATCCAAATTTTCATTGCTATCTTTTTCTTGACTTTACTAATGAGTTGAAACAAAAAATGCTGGCCTATTTTCAAGAAACTCCAGCTAATAACCATGAAGACCTCATGAAAAGAAGAATATTAATGCAAAGCTTTGATAATGATGTTGAACAATTTCAAAGAAATTATCTTTTCTAACAGTATAACTTGATAAAATTTTGTTTTTGCTTGGTCTTCTTTAACTTTCAACATAAATGTTGTTTCTTCTTCTCTGGCTTGATATAACGTAAAATAAAATAATATAAATCTTGTGATGATTCCACTACTGAGAGCAAGGTTTGAATCCCTTCAGACTCCCATATACCAGTCTTCCTTCTTGTCACAGCATTGAGAGAGTGGATCTTCCTATGAGCCGAATACTCCTGATTCCAACCTCATAGGGCCCCCCACTGAGCTGAATTCTATGATTCCAATCTCGCCATAAGGTCCTCCAAGCTTCACACCAAAATTGGACTAACACTGAGGCACTAAAAAAATCATTCCCTAAAATCCAACTACCATCCTAACTTCTGATTCCTTCATCACAATTTTCAAACTTTTCTATACAGCAAACCCATAAAATACTTTTGCCAGGCTTCCAATAATAATATTAACTTTAGACCATTTTAAAGCGCCACAAATTTCACCTAATTAACCATTATGCTTTCCTTAGCATAATCACCACCTAAAATTTTAACCTCCTAAAGCTTATCAGCACCCAATTCCAGAAATAATTGAATAACCAGTTTAGAGTCTTAGTGGACAGTGATAAATTAAAAGATTGAATTGAGTTATCCAAACAAGATTGACATTCCAATTTAAAGTCTTGGTAGACCAAACATATAATCGATTGCCAGTTTATGGTCTTGGTGGACCAAAGATCATTTAGGTGCATAAATAACTTGATAAATTCCTAAGTAAGGCCTAGGCTTGACCAAAGATTGAATAAATTTGATAATCCAGTTTAATGTCATAGTGGACCAAACATTTGATTGAAAAGTAATCCAGTATAAGGCCATAGTGGTCCAATGAATGTTGAATTATCCTGCAGATATTAATTTTCCAGTTTAAAGACACAGTGGACTAAACAATGAATGAACTACCAGTTTAAAGTCATGGTGGACCAAACATTTAATCGATAAGAAATCCAGTTTAAGGTCATGGTGGACCCAACAGCTTGATAACAGTCCAGTTTAAGGTCTTGGTGCACCTAGCAACTTCTCTATCCTTGAACCCAGATTTTGCCACCAGCTTTCTTCATCCTAGTTTCAAGTTTTCTTCTTCAAAAAATATCTCCTAACAAGATGAAACCTTCTGACTTCATTGCTTCAGCTGATCAATCTTGCAAATACTGTGCCTTCACCCATAGGGAATGTATCTTCTCTTTTAACTGGCAAAAGCACACTTATAACAGGGCCTGTTTATCCTGTTATGAGAAGAAAAGAAAATGTTCTGGCTTGAACTGTGGTTCTTTCCCCATCACTGCTACTAGCTTCGCCGCCTTCTGCAAACCTCTTCCTTCTTCTTCACCTTCTACTCCACCCCCTATTCCATCAACCTCTAAAGATCCCATTCCCTTTTCTCCATCAGCCTATTTAAATCTTTCTCCATCACCTAATCCTCTGGGTCCTTCTCTCCAATCTAGACTTGCTGCTACTCCCCCAAGAACTCTTGCTGCTCCCAGGGCCATGCTTCAACCTTCTAACAATTCTTCTCCTTCTTCCAACATCTTGAAGCACAAAAGGTCCTATAATAGCCAGCAGTCTTCATCTTCTCTTGTATCATCCAAAAGGCCCAGAACATCTACTTCAAACACCAAATCCAACACCAGTCCTCCTCATCTATCAAAAATAAAAAATGCTTTCTAAACATAAAAAATCCCACTCCATTACCAAGTAAGCCATTTATCTATGATCATGATAGTGTTGACACAGGTTAGTTGTCTCTTTTTATTTTCTTAATCTTCAGGTTTTAATTTGCTGATATTTTAATTTGATAAGGGTCCACCAGTTCTCCAATTTCATATTCAGCTTATGAACTACCAGAACCTAATCCAAGCTTCCCTAGAGTTCCAATTCACCTAGTGTCTGAAAAGCTTTTTGCTAATTTTAATAACCTTATCACTTATTTCCAACGATACCCGCCCTCTGATAGATCAGAATCTTGGATGAGAGAGAAACTGTTAAGAGACCTTTTCAAAATAGCCAACTGGCTTCAACACTATCGTGACCGTGAAATAAGATTCGAATCCCAGGAAATTGATCAAGGTCCTTCTAAATTTTCTAATTTCAATTCTTCAAAAGATAACAACCCTTGATGGTGTTCTTCCTGGTATGTAGCTTTCTTGAATAATGTTTGAAAAATAAAATATAAACATCTAAACTACCTAAAACTAAAATACCTTTTATTTTTTTATTTTTTATTTTTTATTTTTTTTATTTTTTATTTATTTTATTATTTTTTTTTATTTTTTTATTTTTTATTTTTAGTTATTTTATTATTATTTATTATTTATTTTATTTTATTATTTTATTTTATTTTTTTTTATTTTAAAAAAAATAGTTTTGAAATAAAAGTTAAAATTTTAATTTTTAAAGAAAGATAAACGAATGTGAAAAGAAAGATTAAAAAAAGTAATAAAAAATTTTTTTAAAAAAATAAAATTTTTTAAAAGATGCCCCCCGGCCATTTGATGAGCCATACCCTCGACATCATACCCACATCCAAGTGCAACTTGATGTGGTTACACAATTTTGAGAAATTGAAAAGAAAAGAAATTAAATGAAAGTTTTTAGAAGATAAATTTTATAATGATGATCACTGGGTGGGCTCCCTCCAATTTATAAAAATGATTAGAGACCACCAGTAAGCATCACCTTTACAATAATTCATAATATATATTAAAGAAAAGAAATCACAATCTAACATAAAAAAATCAAAAACAAAATAAAATAAAAAGAATCTTGAATCCGGCATTGAGAGCGGTGTCTCTTGATTTGTTCCAGTTTATAGTCTTAGTGGACTTCCTATAATTAAAAGACAAAGCCAGGATTCAACTAGAAACAGGGAAAATTTTGGAAACAAACATTATGGGGTAATTGTATATAGAGCAGCCAGCCCATCAATTACCCCCACACTTGCCAATATTAAATTAAGAAGGTTCCCCTGTGAACACTTCTTCCAATAAATTTTTAAAATTTTCCAACACTATCTTCACCCATATTTTAAGAATTTTAAATTTTGAAGATTTTCAATAAAGGTTTTCTTGCATTTCGTTATGTTTCATCACAGTTTCGTCGCCCATATGCAGTGTAACGATAGTAAAGTATTTTTGATAAAAATAAGAAGATAGTTTATACTCGTTGCAGAGGAATCCATAAAATTTTGTAGATATCATAGTTTATCCTCGTTGAGGAGGTATAAATTTAATAAAAGTCATTAAAATTGTAGTTTATCCTCATTTCGGAGTTAGACTTCGGCACTCCTGGTGCCTCTAGGATAGAACTGTTTCACTTGATCGGCTGCTACCCTCTTCTTCAATACTACTCCATCCAACTCTTCTAGCACATATGAACCGCCGGAAACTTGCTCCTTGATTTTATACGGTCCATTCCACCTATCTGCAAACATCTTTCCCCACTGACTTTCCAAACTCCTATTATACACCAGGACCATATCTCCTGGGTTCAAAGGTTTCCTTAATCAATGTGCCAACCGCTCATCCCAATATCTGACTGATTGATTTTGGATCTTCATCATACGCAAATATGCCTTTTCTAAATATTCTTCTTTCTTTTCTAGCTGCATCATTCTTGCACACAATAATTCTTCAGTAGTTTTGACCGTGTCCCAGTCAACTCCAAGATATGATTCAGCTTCTAAATCAACCGGTAAAACTGCTTTCTGTCCAAAAACAAGTTCATAAGGTGAAAATCCAGTCGTCCTTTTGGCAGTGATTCGATCAGCAAATAAAACTAAAGGTAAATAGTGCCTCCACTTTTCGGCACTTGTCGTACACATTTTAACTAAAGCATCCTTAATAACTTGATGCCCTCTTTCAACCATGCCTTCAGCTTCAGGATAATATGGGGTTGCTACCCTAACCTTTGATCCAACTTTCAATACGGCCTCTTTAAACTCTGTCCCAAATTCAGGACCTCCATCTACCGTTACCAACTTCATCACCCCATACCTATATACCCAATTATTCAAAAAAAATTCTGCCTTATTTTTGGCAGTTAAATTAATAAGAGGCGCTGCCTCTACCCAACCAGATAAATCATCTCTGGCCACAATTAAATATTTATACCGTCCCTCTTTTATATGAATGGCATCTAAACTAACTCTCCCAAAGAGCGTATATTCACCGGTCACGCTTCCAGGTTCTTTTGGCCTTAAATAACTTCTTCTTTGACATTCTTCGCATGACTGAACCCACTGTTTAACAGCCATCTTCATGCCAGGCCACCAGAATCAATAAGAAATTCTTCTAAACGTTTCTCCAACGCCTCTATGCCCGAGATCTTCATGCAGTGATTTTAAAACTAATTCTTGCCCCTTCTGTTGAGTTAAAACTACTTGAGGATTTGGATACCTTCTCCTCATTAATCGTCGACCAGATAGGTAAAACGTAGATGACTTCCTCTTGATAGCCACCCATTCATCGTCTTCACAATCTTCTGGCCTCTCTTAAGTCAACAAATATTTGACTAACAAAAAATAAAAACCAGTCTGACCCCAGACTTCATCTTGAAAATCGATTAATATAACATCAATAGGGACTTCTCTATCACCAATATTACCTGCACATGAATGAGCCAATAATCATTGACCCCTAAATAAATCTTTAATCGAGCTATGTCGATGTTTTTCTTCTGAACCTTCGGATCCTTCGTAAACCGTATTTCAAAATACCTCTTTCTCTTTATCCACCCTTTTATTTAAATTCTCTAATTCTCCAACATATACACCATCCCTTAATTTACTAATATCCCACACTACCAATCCATCTTCCTCTACATACACCACATCTTCTTCTACCTCCTTTCTACCGAATTTATCTACACCTTTTCCAACACCTTTATTAACATGAAAACTATTTTCCAGTTTATCCTCTTGGTGGAGGTCATCATCACCATAATATAAACACAATAGTCCTGCCAGTTTAACCTCATGGAGAAGGTATGGAAAGTCTTCAGCTCCTTTAGTGCTGGCTTTGATAATAGGTATATCTTCATCGAACTCTTCTGAGTCTGAATCTTCTTCAGTGGGTGGTCTCCTTGATAAACCATCTGGCATATTAAAAGTTTTTCCAGGCTTATGAACTAAATCAAATGAAAAATGTTGAATAAAAGCTACCCATCTTGTCATGGGTGCATTCGGTAAACTTGGGGAATTAATCATCTGGATTAACGATTTCGCATCCACTTGCAACTCAAAATGTTGCCCCCACAAAATATGCTGAAGTTTCTTCAGTATTTTCGCCACACCACATAATTCCAATTTTGGTTGAGAATATCTTGATTTGACCTCAGTAAATACTACAGATTCATACCTAACTGGCCTGATGTAACCAGCTTTATCCATCTGAGACAAAACCGCCCCAGCTGCAACCTGACTTGAATCAACTGCTAAATAAATTCTGCCAGCTTCTTTTCCATAATCCAACTTGTGCAGGACTAAATCCTTCCCCACAACCTCCTTCAACTTCACAAACGCCTTCTCACACTCTTCATCCCACTCCCAGTCTGCATCCTTTCTCGTTAACCGTCTCAATGGAGCTGCCAATGAAGAAAAGTCCTTAATAAACATTCTAACATATACGCAAACGCCTAAAAACCCTCTCACTTCAGTCTTATTCTTGGGTCTTGGCCAGGAATGAATTTTGTTAACTTTCTTCTTGGACATAATCCTACCCTCTCTACATACCACATGGCCTAATATTTCTAAGGCTGGAACACAACATGAAAATTTTGAACCTGAAATAGTTAAACCAGCCTCTTCAATTTGAAACAAGATTCTTTCTAATGTAATTGCAAACTCCCAAATGAATTTGCATATCCCGGGATTCTCTTCCAACACCTGGTTATCATAGTCGGTTGTTGGTCCCTTAATTCTTCCATCATCTATAAAGATTCCAGCATATTGTGGAATTTCGTCTTGAAGGATCCAAGCCATCTGAGCTTGATAAACTGCAACCAAATTTGTTGCTCCTTGAGGTAATCTTGTTAACTGTAAACGTCCAAGTGGCATATCAAATGTAGTGAGAGGCCTTGAGTCCGGATGTAACTCTCTCTCATCATATCCACCCATAATATCTCCCAAACCATAACACACTCTCCCTGAAAACGCTTCAACAAACTCCTCAGCACTAGGTGGTATCCCAGAGTCCTTTATTGTAACCCTATTTAATTCCCTTAGATCATGAACAACTCTAAGCTTGCCATTCGGTTTCCTGATACAAAATACCGGACTAGAATAACTTGATGTTGATTGCTCATACAGTCCAGTGCGTATCCGTTCTCTGACAACTTCAATATAGGCTTCTTTTAATGCAGCCGGAATAGGAATCGGTTTCTGCTGCCATGGTTCATGACATACCACAGGAATCTTGTAAGGCTCCCCATAGGAATGCTTCAACACACCCCTCTCCTCTTCTACAAAAGCAATGGCCTTCTCTCGCTTGACCATCACATCCATCAACAACTTCTTCTCTTCTCCAGACAACCAACCATCAGGTCCAAAATTAACAACACCCAGTCTCTCAAAAGTGATTCTTGACGTCTCAGAAAATTCAGGCGGATTCTTTACCAAGGGACTTTCATAAGGATCTCTTGATAACCTTGGTCTTCTCAAAGGTGGATTTAATTCAGCAGGTAGCGGTTCATTAATAGGTCAAACTTTATTTGCTACCTTCTTATATTTGGCTGCGTCCACATCTAAATAAACTTGAGGTAAAACATTTTCTTTTGTATCGCTATTAAAACTTTCATCAAATGAATCTTCTTCATCGCCAGAATCGGAATAAGAAAAATTAGAAAAATATTTTATTTCATTATTAAATTTTACCCTTTTCTCCTTTCCCTCGTCTAATTTATAAACAGATTTTCCAACACCTTTGCTTCCCTTATCCAACAGTAAATCACCCGTAAAGAAAGTTGGCAGTTTAACCTCTTGCTGGAGGACCGGAAATGAATTTTCACAAAAATTATTTTTTTGTGTTTTAATTATACTGAGATTTTTTATTGGATTTTGATAAGATTTTTGCAGTTTACCCTCTTGCTGGAGAACCGGAATAACATTTTCACATAAATTATTTTTTTGTGTTTTAATTATACCAAGATTTTTAATTGTATTTTGATAAGATTTTCGCAGTTTACCCTCTTGCTGGAGGTCCATAATAGAAGGAGATACTTGCAGTTTAACCTCTTGCTGGAGGCCATAAAACATACCCTTCCAACCTTCATCCACCCTAATTTGGCCCATTTTGCCTTTTTCACCGTTTTTAAATTTAATAGAAAAACTGGGTAAATCCAATAAACATATAGAAAAGTCCAAAACATATTTGCACTCCAAAGTAATATTAACAGAAAATAATTGAGAATCCACTTGAATTATCTCCAAGTGAGCTGACCTATTGCAATCCAGGATCTCATTATGAGGAGAGATTACAACATTAGAGTGATCAGCCCCTGCTACCCCAAAAAATGAGGGCATCCATCCCTTTCCAACAAACATAATTCACCAGAAGCCGTCCGTTTTATATGCCGCTTCTTGGTGCAAACACAACACTGGCACAGAGTAGTAATCCCTGGCCGTGTTTCCCAACCTTCATCTCCAGGAGGCGCTAACCGCATATGTAACCTCCGCATATCTTCACCAGTGATCTCCAAACTAATCCCCATGCCAGCTTGATACCCTATCCTGGCCTCAAAATCCATCAAAAAAGGACCACCAAGAATAGTTTTGACTGCTCTTCTGGCCACATAAAAGTGAACCTTACCAACAGATCCACCAATGCCTAACCTGACATGCTCAGCTGTACCCATCAGCTCTGTTGCATGCCCTCCAATACCTCTGAGGTTTCCCCCAGTCCCACTTTTAATTGGCAAGCCTATACTCGTCGCTTGCTCCAATGAAATTAAATTAATTTGAGACCCTGAATCAACCAAGGCCTTTACTTCTTTACCGTTAAGAGTTACCACCAGGTAACCCAGGGGAGCGGAAAAATGCGTATCTACATCTTCCCCAAACTTTTCAGCATTTTCACAAATATATTCCACCTCTCCAGTGGAAACCCGACGCCTTGTCAAATGCTTCTTTTGCTTTTCAGCAAGCGCCGGACTAATCGTAAATAACTCCCCCAAAGATAAGGGAATCTGCAGTTGATTAACCCTATTCAAAACTGCGTCCATCGCATTAGCTTGACCAGAAACTACTGGCCGCTCATACTGGACCTTTGATTTAACAACCTTGGCCCTGGGTACCTCTTGAGGTCCAACCAAGCCATCTTCACCCCCCATTATAACATATTCACTATCTATAACCCTAACTCCGTCACCAGCTTCTTGCACTAATCCTGATCCATCGCTAGTCCTTCTTACTCCCTCCATTGGGATGGGACCGCTAAAACTTGGTCTGGGTAGAGACGCCAACGGTACGTCCTCCTCAGAATCCGAATCATCCTCTGGCATAGGCTCACCATTTAAATCAAACTTGCCATAACTAGGGGGCCCCATATCAGCAATCCCCTTCTGCATTTTATATAATTTGTCCTTAGAGTAAGGGTTCAATTTGTTGGCGGCAGTTTGAGAACTAGAATTCTTGTCCTTAGAGTAAGGGTTCACTTTGTTATTGGCCTTGCCAGGATTAGCCCTCAATTGGCTCTGAATGCTACTTTTCGCCTTAGTAGCAGCTGCTCTTCTAGCAGCATTAACATCGTATTCGCCAGCCATACAGCTACCCTCCACCTGGGCAACCGTCGCCAGCTCTAAACCACCAAAAGAAGTAGAAAATGTGGCTTTACTTACCTCTTTCTCCTTACCCTTGTCAGCTTTACCACCATTACCATTACCATTTTTGCCACTCTTGGCATTAACATCTTTATCTGTCACCTCTTCAAACCTGGCTCTCCTTTCAGCCGTTAAACTTCTTCTGACCAAATCAGAAGGAGACTGTCCATCACTGGGCTTGATGAACGAACCATCAGGAAATTTATAAACTTTACCATCAAATAAAACTCGCCCAGCGTCCATATCCTTATCAAGAGCAAAAAAAACTGTTGCTCTGTGCCCTCTCCTATTACAATAGGAGCACACCTTTGGCTCATCATAGCCACCTCTATAATTACTACCACCATTCCCACCATTTCTCCCATTGCCTGGGAAGCGGTTACCGTTGTTATTGCCATTATAATTTCGACGTTCATAACCTCTGGATTGATAAGAAGTCAACGTCAACAAAGAAGCGATTGGGGCCTTGTTAGCCTTCTGGGTTTCTTGAACAAATATTTTTAATTGTTTTGTTAAATCGGCCAAATGATCGACCATCTTGTTATCTACACTACCCTCAACTTTTGCAGCAGGTAGTCCCATTTGAGCCTTCTTGGCCTCCTGGGCTTTGACCATAATATCGTTGTTTTCTGCCAAAACTTCGCTAACCTTGCTAACATATTGAGTGCATGACTCTTGATATTTGTCCAACGCCAATACCTTTAGATGGGCTTGAATGTTGTCCTTGATAACCTCCAGAGCCAGCAGTTTCTGCTCACCATTAGGCAGTTCCTTCATCAAATCTTTTCTTGAAACATCCTTCAAGAAGTCCATACGAATATCCCTGCTGCATGCTGTCCTAAACAAATCTTTTGCTTGATTCTCATGCACTAACTCATCCACCAATATGAGATATTCCACCACTTCATCAAACTGAACACAGAGCTTTTTGAAGTCAGCCATAGAAGAAACACCACCTTTTGCTTGCCAGTCTCCAGCAATTTTATTGAGGTCCATCATAGTAAACCTAACACCTCATCTATCAACCATAGCTTTAGAAAGCTTAACCCAATCCTTGTCCTTGAATGCCTGCATAGCAATAACCTCTTTTTCCACCTCCCTATCAGCAATAAAAAATCTAACTTGCTTCACCATGTCCACATGAGAAGCACCATCAACAGCAGCAGCAGCTTCATACCTGCTAATGAACCATTTAACCTCCTCCCCATCAAACTTTGGGCCATCCCAAGAAACAATTCTAACTGAGGGAGTAAGAGGGTTAGAAGATCCAGAAGCAACAGCAGAAGAAGACATCCCAATAAGTAAGGAAAAGCGTTAACAATCGATAAAATAACAAGCCTCTTGCAGGCCAATAACAAAAATCCAATTAGAGTTCCAGAAAATAAGCCTCTTGCAGGCTAAGAACGTTCTTGATCCAAGTAAGTCTTTAAAGAAAGCTAGAGAATTCGAACCCCACGTTGGGCGCCAACTATGGTAAGGTAAACTCTTACAGTCGCCTTGCTGTAAGCAGAATCCGGAGGAGATATGTGGATTTAGCTGAAAACCCCGTCCTTCCAATAAAAATAACAAAATGGGAATTCTAAATCACTAAGCTAACCAATCTACTTGGATCTGATTGATAAAAATAATGAAACTCTAAAATAATTAACGCTTATTGAGATTTAAGTAAAAGTGGCTGTTGAGAAAGAAATACTGATAACAACAATTAAGGTGTACCAGTGAAAGATCTGTAAAGATTGACTTTATGTTTTTATAATAATTTGAATTTTTATGAGACAGCAATAATCAAGTCCCAGCGATGAAGACCTTTCTTAAGATACCCTGTATGAAGTGTGATTTAAAATGTTGAGTAGAATTTCTAAAATGTTATATATAAAATATAAAGTTATAAGGGTATTACAAATTTATTTAATTTGTTGAGTAATAAAAAATGTGACCGTGGTGGTTAATGATTAAGCTGTATGTTGTATCCCCCCCCCTCAATTTCGAGTTTGAGAGGCGCTTAAGTATTCCTAGTCACGTGCCTAAGTTTTCCCCTCCAGAGCTCTCCCAGAGTCAATCCGGAGCCTGTACGGAGTCCGTACGGAGTCCGTCCGGACTTCCGGACTCAATTAGAACCTTAAAAACTATAATAAAAAATCTAGAAAAATTACACATAATAGAGCTCCTTCCCCTTTATATTCTAAACTAGTTTTCGTAGTCTCCGCAGCTCTAATTACCCCGTGAAAATTCATCAAAGTTAAGTAATTTTCTGAAAACGTAAATATTTCTATAAAACTTTAAAATTCATTTAAAAATATAAGAAAAATAGTAAAAATTCTGGAAAAATTTCCCAAGGTTCTTGAGTGACTCGACTTGACATTAAAAATTTTTTCAGACCCTAAAAATAAGTTTTCTCCGTAAAATATATTTTTTTTGTGTAGGCATTTGCTCATGACAAATTTCTTCATATTTAAAACTCAAATAAATTAAATAAAACCCTTTTATATAAAAAAAATAATAACGCCAATCTTGCACGCCGTAATAACTCCATTTACGTACTTAGGTGCCATACTAAACTTTAGGCTACCACAATGGGTATCCCCAAAATTTCAAGTCAAAAATTTTGTAAGTCTGATATGAAAATTTGGCAATACCCCCCCCCCCCCCCCTGCATTTTATTGAAGAAAGGGATGGTATCACCAAAATTTTTACCAGCCATAAAATTTTCATGTCAGATTTGAAAAATTAGCAATACCCCCCCCCCTGATTTTTATTGAAGTAAGGGGTGGGTATCACCAAAATTTTTACAAGTCAACAATTTTGCATGTCAGATTTGAAAATTTGTCAATACCCTCCCTTGCATTTTATTGAAGTAAGGGGTGGGAATCACCAAAATTTAATATAATTACATAAATTAATATATAAAAAACTAATATATATCAATATCCCTAGTTTTAAATTAATGAGAATTCCTCTAGCCAAAATTAAGATACATCTAGAAGCAAATGTTTGGGAATTACTACATGTCAGCCAGGCTGCTAGACTTACCCAGTAAAATAATTAATTATTTACTGGATGAAGCCATGCCTTATTATTTTAATTATTTAAAATTAGTTACATTAAAATTATGTATAATAAATTAACCAATTACAGAATGGTAAAGTTAATGAATAATTAAAATTAAATATAAAAATTACCTTATATTTTTATTCTCTAACACCGTTCTCATTGACAGGTTGAAAGAAATTAAAATTTATATTAAAAAACAGATTTTAAATTACAATAAAAATTTAATATTCAAATAAAAATAAATATATATAAAAATTTTGAAATTCTTATTTAGAATTAACCTTTACAGTAAATATTAAATAAATTAATTTATTCCTGTCATACTCTGTAAATACATCTTTTTCACACCTTCTTTTTAGAACAACTTTATTATTTGAAAACATTCCTTCTGGAATATTCATTTTTTCTTTCTTTCATACTACTGTTTTTAGAATTTTATTGCCGTGCTTTGTCTCTGCTTTGCCTATATAAGGCCTCTTTTTGGTTGTTTTTGATCAATCCAATACTTACTTGCATTTAAAAAACATTTATTTCATTTAAATACTTATTGTTATCTATTATTGTTTTTAGTAATCACATTTACGTAGAACTATCTCATTAATTTATAATAATGATAAAATTTCTTACCTCTTTTTTTTGAGTAAAATAAGTAAAACATATAAAAAACATACTTTACACTTTTAAATCCTAAAATTCCACTGTTACCACCATTGGACCACCGTTAAAAACCTTCTAGACATAAAAGACCCCGTGAAAATTGAGGCCCTTTCCGAATAGACAAGGGCACATCAATATCTTGAAGCTGGCAACCGAGGCACCATTGACAACAAGGAGAAAATAGGACAAGTATACAACAAAGACGACAAACGTCATCAGCCACGTGACTTACTTTTTTGCTGCAACTGGGAATCAAACCGCACTCCAAAAATTAGGTTCATATATTTACAATAGTCATATATATTCATGGAAATCATTGATTATTATCTGTGGGTCATTTTACACATTTCATTGCACACGCACATCTTTTGATACTCAGCACTCTGTAAAGTGGCATTAACTTGCCCATTTTACAGGGAGAGGTGTCTGGAAAAAAAAAATTTCTAGTTGACAAAGATAGAACCATATTGTTCTTAGTCCTAGAAGTGATATAAAAGTACAATTAATTATATTATTCTTTTTAATTATTTCAGTTGACTTCTGTCCTGATAATTGGAAATTTATATTATTGTTTCAGTTGACAAATTGTCCTGGAAGTTAAATTTAAAAATATATTATAAATTAATTAAATTATATCAAATTATTTCAGTTGACATTAATTCGTGGTAATTAAAACTATTTCAGTTGACAATAAATTCCTGGTAATTAAAATTATTTCAGTTGACGATAAGTCCTGGTAATTAGAATTATTTCAGTTGACAATAAAGTCCTGGTAATTAAATTGTTTTGGTTGACAATAAGTCCTGGTAATTAAATTTTTTTTTGGTTGACTTCTAGTCCTGATAATTATCAAAATATTACTAATTATTAAATTATTTTATTATTTCAGTTGATTTATTTTAAATTCTGGTTATAAAATTACCTTATAATTAATAAAATTGTGATTATTATTTCAGTTGATTTTTTTGTCCTGATAAACATTATATTTTAATTATTCCAGCTGATTACAAGGTCTTGATAATAACTTATATAATATATTTTTTTTCTTATTTTTCTTTGAATAAAGTAAAAATAATAACTGAATAAATATTTCTTTCTCTCAGTTCAGGTTAATTACCACTATGACTGATCAGGGTGCTTATGCTGGCCGTGATGAGGAACTAGATTTAATTTATTATGATGAAGCTTCTTCTTTAAGTTCTCCTTTGACTAAATAACTGGCTCAAATTAATCAATTACTGGACTAATCAGTATGTATAAATGCAGGAGATAAAAATATTAGTGGAGACAAATTCTCAGGAACAAAAGCCTTCTTTCAACCCCCCAGAAGAGCTTCCCAAAGGCTTCAAGATTAAAAAGATTCCCTTAAACCAGCAGGTAAAAAATCTCTCCACTCACATAAAGGAGTTGAGGTCAGAGAACCTCAAGCTGAGGTCAATCAGAGACTTTCTGGAAGACAAGGTAAGAAACATAGAGTCTTTTCTTCAAGAGAAGAAGAAACCTCCTCCTCCAAAAGCCCTTCCACAACTGGCCCCCAGCAACAAGAAAAGGTGGAAGTCTCAAAGTGGCAGTGGGATTGGCTGAACACCCAGTGGGATTATCTGTCCCAACAGCAACAGCAACAAGTACCTCAGGCCGGTATTTCCAGAACAAATAAGTTCAATCCAACACCTCCTCATCCCTATCAAGGAGGTAGAAAGAGAAATAACAACCACATACAAGTCTTTCCCAAGCCATGGTAAGCCCCTCTATTGAATCTAAAGTACCATTTTTTGTAACTGATTCAGCTCCTTCAGGTAATTCTGAAGTGGAGATGAGACTGTGAGAGCAGTAGAGGCTGAGAACAGTAGACAAATTGCTCAAAATTCTAATGTATCTAATCCTTTGGTTTTAATTGCTACTTCAATGATAAATCCAGATATGGCTATTATTGATGAGACACTTGTTCCTGAGTTTTATGAGAATCTAAGAAGTTATTCTGTTTCACTACTAAGAAATACTCCAGATGTAGCAAACATTAATGAGGAATATTTGAGAGATATTATTACTAAACAAAATCATATAATGAACGAAATGCGATTGACTCAGAAATATAATAGTTTGTTAACTGAACAGGGTTATCAAGAGTTGAGGAGTGAGTTACAGAGAGTTTCTGATGATTTTTTTTTTACAAAGTAACTTATGAAAATAAAGTTGCTTTATGGAAAAATATCTAGAATGATTTGTCTCAATTAAAAGAACTGTGTTCATCTGTTGCCAGGAGCTAGAGGGACATAAGTTGAACCTAGAAAGATTGAGTAACCATTATTCATCTTTACAAAACAAAAATCAATTATTTTTTGCAACCATCAATGAGAATTTATCTAGTATTCCAAGAGTAAAAACTATGTTAACAACAATTGAGGAGAAATTTAATTCATTGTTATATAATCAAAGGTTTTCTGACTTTTCTTTGAAAGAACCTGTTGAGCAGGATACCCCAATTTTACCTGTTCCTAGATTATTTAAAGAAAAATTTGTTCCAGAAATACGTGTTGATATCACTGAGTTTCCGTCAAAAATTGATGATGTACCTGGATCATCCACAGAAGGATTAAACAGTGAAATTACTTCCTAATTGGAGAAGTTACAGCTCCTTCTCACTCAGAAACAAGCTTGTAACAAGGAGACTACTTCAAATTAAAAGAATTGGCCAAAACTTGACCAGTATCCAACATTTGATGGTGACTCTTTCTCTGATTGGCAACAGCTCATTTGCAGAATTGATAATCTAAAAAATTCTTACAAACTCCCAGATGAGAAAATTGTGTCAAAATTAATTTCTTTATATACCAATATAGCCCTAATGTGGTATGAATCTTCTCTTTTGGATAAAAATTACTACTCATGGGAATATTGGAAAAAATTAATTAAAGCACAATTTGGTGGTTCCAAGTTTAGATTAGCTCAACAAAGGCAATATGAAGAAACCACATATAGCTCTTCTACTGAAAAACCTATTGATTTCTTGATGAAAATTGTGAAAATCTTGAGGGAAATGGACCCAGATATGGAATTTGAGTTATGGAAGGACAGGATCCTCTATAAATTACCTATGTCTCTGAGAGACTTAATAGTTGCTAGGACTGAGCTCTCAATGGAACCTTCTTCTTTAATTAATACTTGTAATGAGATCCTTCTTAACAACAAGTATGAGGCTAGAAGTTTCATTTCTAGAAATTCATTGGAGAAAACCTCCAATTACCAACAAAAACCTGTGGAAAAGGTTTGTAAACCTTCTACCCCTGTTGCACCCAAAAAGTATGCAACAAATACTTACTTTAAATGCAGTAAGCCTTGGCATAAAGGCCATGTTTGTGAAAAGAATATACATCTTGTTGAGAAGACAGAGGAACATGCTGATGACACAATAGCACTGGATGAAACTTCAAGTGATTGTGCCAGAAATATCTCATATTATTCTCACCAAGAAATATTAATGCTGGATGAGGATATCCATTATCTAAATAATATTCATATTGAGAATAATGATTTATCTACAGTACAGGATGCTTATATCATAAAAAATCTTGAGGAAAGCTCAATTATTATTTCCCCTCTCAAGGAACCAGTCTTGATCAATGGAAACAACATTGAGGTTGTCTTAGATTCTGGAGCATGAGGAAGTGTAGTATCTGAAAAATCACTTGCTTCAGTGGACCAAGACTATAAATCAAAACTTATGCCTATCATTTCTGAGAATTGGAGAGGTTATGACTCACTTTTGTCCCCCATTGGTAAATACAAAGCCACAGTATTTTTCAAATATAACCACTGTTTTGTAAGAGCTATATGTGATTTTTTTTGTCATGAAAAATGATAACTTGAGAAGTTGGTTCATTGTTGGAAATGACATTTTAACCAAATTTGGCATATAATTGAATCTTTCAAACCAATGCTTCACAATGGGGATGAATGGGAAGAGAAAATTTAAAATTTCCTCCCCCAAGAAATTATTAACACCAGGATTGAACACATGTCATTCTGTAGCTCAATATAAAGGAAGATCTACAAAAGAAATTCCTGCCCTTGTGTCTGAAATTTACAATGCTTCTTTTCGAGAACAGCTTTCTGGTGAGGATAAATATTCAATTGTTAAATTGATCAAATCTTTTCCTATGGCCTTCGCTCATGGATCACATGAATTAGATTTTTTTAAGAAGAAATGAAGCTTTCATTATCTTTCCCATTGACAGAAATATCACCTAGTTTAAGAAAGAAGCCTTATCCATCTTCTCCCACAAAGAGAAAAGATATTGAAGACAATATCTCTACCCTTTTAAAAATGAATATTATTGAAAAGGTAGTTGAAACACCTAAGCATTGTGTTATCTAACCTGTTCTAATCTCTTATGAGAAAGATAAGGCCAGGTTATGTGGTAATTATAGAACATTGAACACTTATACTGTGGATGATATCTATCCTTTACCCAGAATTAGCTCTATACATGCTACCCTACAAGGTGCTAAATATATCAGCTGTTTGGATGATAATAAGGGATATCACCAGGTACCTGTTGAGAAGAACTCTCAGAATTTTCTGATGATTGCCACTCATATTGGTATTAATAAGTATGTTAGGATGCCATTTGGCCCTAAAAATGCCCCTTCAGTTTTTCAAAAAGTTATGGATAACACATTCCATCAAGAAATAATTGAAGAATGGCTGATGGTTTATATGGATGATATCATTATATTCTTTAAAACATTTGAGGACCATCTTAACCACCTGTGTAAATTTTTCCATAAGATATATGAGATAAATATGACACTAGCTTTGAAGAAATGCAAATTTGGTTTTCATTCCTTAAAAGTGCTTGGTCATGTTGTCTCAGGGTGACAGATATTTGTTGACCAAAACAAAGTGGCAGCCGTACAATAGGTGAAGGCTCCTACCACAGTTAGAGAGCCCCAGAGTTTTTTGGGAATTTTTGGATACTATAGACAGCATATTAAAAATTACCAAGTCATAGCATTACCCCTCACCCAACTGACTAGGAAAGATGTTTCTTTGTCTGGAACAGTGAAAGACAAAGAGCTTTTGACACTATGAAACATTTATTGTTGTCAGCACCAATTCTTGCTTTACCTGACTTTAATCAACCATTTTTATACACTGATTCCAGTTTTATTGGTCTTGGTGCTGCCCTCCATCAGAAACAAGTGATGAATGATAAAGTATCAGAAGTAGTAATTTGTTATATTTCAAGAACCTTGAGAAACAGTGAATTTAAATATGGTGCCACTCAACTGGAATGGCTAGCAGTAGTATGGGCTCTAGAGATGCTACATTATTACCTGGATGACCAGAAGCTTGAACTTGTCACTGACTGCAGTGCAGTTAAGTCCCTACTAAACTTGAAAACACCTAACAGACATATGTTCAGATGGCAACTGGCTGTTTAAGAATATAGAGGGTGAATGACAATAATTCATAGGGTTGGTATCACTACGCAATATAGGGGGTGGACTTGCTAGCAAGTCCTCAACCTGAACTCAGATGGAACTCAGATGGAACTCAGACTGAACTCATACTGAACCCATACTGAACTCTACTTGAACACCCACCTAAAACTGTTCTTCTGAGTGGTGTTCATTCCTGATTGTATGGCTCCTTTATCAATAGCTCAATGTGTGTTCAATCTATGGTGAGTTTGGGTCCAAGGTTGCGGACTTGCTAGCAAGTCCGCCCCCCATATTGTGTGGTGTATTGTTCCCTCAAATGTGGATATGTTATCAAGGTTCCTTTTCCAAATGATGACTCAAATCCTGCATATGTTCCTGAAGATGAAATTATTCATATTCTTGGGATATATGTGTTTGATATTGAGGAAGAGCTATTAAAACTTATTCTGGATTCATATGATAAGGACACTGACTTGAAAAATTTATGTACCATATTAATTGATACAAAAAATGCTTCAATACAAGCATTAATTATAACCCTTCTGCCAAAGTACCATAAGGCTGTGGAAAAAGGTAAATTTTTCAATTGATGAAGGCTACCTCTATTATATAAGAAAGTTTATTAATGTTGTTGTTATTCCTCATTCTATGAAAGAGATCATCTTGAAAATTTGACATGATGACATGTTGGCTGGACATTTTGATCTTGAAAAAACAATGATCAGAATTAAAAACACTTCTCGGTGTGTTTATATGTCTTAAGAAACAAAAAATATGTTGAATCCTGTGATTCTTACAAAAAATCAAAAATATTGACTGGTAAAAGAGCTGGATTAATGCAACATATTGAATCTCCTGATTCACCATGGCAAATAATAAACATGGACTTTTTAACAGGATTACCCATTGCTGTAAAAGAGAGTTATAACTCTTGTTGGGTTATTGTGGATAGATTCACAAAATGTGTGAATTTATCCCCACCCACAAGGATTTTTCCACTAAAGAATTAGCCTTCTTATGGTGGTCTCATATGTTTAATACTTCTAGTTTTCCTAAGGCCATAATCTCTGACAGGGACCCTAAATTTACTTCTGAATTTTTGATGTCTCTGATGGATTTTTGTGGTTGTGATCTGAAACTTTCTACTGCCTATCACCCTTAAACTCATAGATTAGCTGAAAGAATGATTCAGACTTTAGAGGGCATGATAAGAAGGTATTGTGTCTTTGGCCTTGAGTATAAATACAATGACAGATTCGCTCATGATTGGGTTACCTTACTTCTTGGGTTGGAATTTGCTTGTAATAGCACTGTTCATTCTGTTACTCAAAGAAAGCCTTTTGAGCTCTGGCTTGGTTATGTTACAAATACTCCTGCCCAAATTCTCAATAACAAAATACCTAAATTGGATTTACATCCTGGTGTAAAATCTTATCTTCAAATGCAACAACTTTGCAGAAGTCATGCTCAAAAATTTATTGAAAAATCCTTTGAATATGAGAAGAAGAGATGGTACAAATCCCATAAAGAATACACTTTTAAAAAGGGTGATGAAATACTGATTTCTACAGTCCACTTCAATTTAAAAGGTAATAACAAATTGAAAGACCCATTTGTAGGTCCATTTGTTGTCAGAAGAATGGTTGTTGATAATGAAGTTGAAGTTATTTTGTATTCTACATATGACAGAAAACATCCTGTTTTTCCAATATCTCTTCTGAAAACTTACACATCCAATAGCTATTTATTTCTCAAAAGGAGGGGAAGACCAAAAAAGACCCCAAATGAAATTACTGAGACAGCAAAAAATTGATAAGATTCTAAATGACAGAATAGTTACTGCTGAAAAAGACACTAAATACTTATTGAGATTCAAGAATTAATCTTCAGAATATGATTCTTGGATACCTGGGAAAGAGATATCTAATCTTCCTACTCTGCTAAAGAAATATAAAAAGAAAAAATCATAGCATTTTTTTTATTTTGTTTTTTTAGAGTGAGGAAGTGTCAGCCAGGCTTCTAGATAATTTTTCATTTCAGATTTGAAAATTTTTCAATAACCTCCCTTGCATTTTATTAACCAAAATTTAATATAATTACATAAATTAATATATAAAAAACTAATATATATCAATATCCCTAGTTTTAAATTAATGAGAATTCCTCTAGCCAAAATTAAGATACATCTAGAAGCAAATGTTTGGGAATTACTACATGTCAGCCAGGCTGCTAGACTTACCCAGTAAAATAATTAATTATTTACTGGATGAAGCCATGCCTTATTATTTTAATTATTTAAAATTAGTTACATTAAAATTATGTATAATAAATTAACCAATTTAAGAATGGTAAAGTTAATGAATAATTAAAATTAAATATAAAAATTCCCTTATATTTTTATTCTCTAACACCGTTCTCATTGACAGGTTGAAAGAAATTAAAATTTATATTAAAAAATAGATTTTAAATTACAATAAAAATTTAATATTCAAATAAAAATAAATATATATAAAAATTTTAAAATTTGTATTTAGAATTGACCTTAACATTAAATATTAAATAAATGAATTTATTCCTGTCATACTCTGTTAATACATCTTTTTGACACCTTCTTTTTAGAACAACTTTATTATTTGAAAATATTCCTTCTGGAATATTCCTTTTTTCTCTCTCTCATACTACTGTTTTTAGAATTTTATTACCATTCTTTGTCTCTCCTTTCCCTATATAAGGCCTCTCTTTTTGGTTGTTTGTGATTAATCCTATACTTACTTACATTTAACAAGCATTTATTTCATTTAAATGTTTATTGCTATATATTATTGTTTTTGGTAATTACATTTATGTAGTACTATCTCAATAATTTATAATAACAATAAAATTTCTTACTTCTTATATTTGAGTAAAATAAATAAAAGATATAAAAAACATACTTTACACTTCGAAATCATAAAATTCCACTGTTACCACTGTTAGACCACCGTTAAAAACATTCTAGATGTAAAAGACCCCTTTACACTACAAGTGTAGTCTCAGGAACTTCATGAAACAAATAAATGTTGTCATGATTCCCATTTATACAACTCAAGGTTGTTGGGCCATTACTAAAAAGTAAAAATAAAAATAAAGATAAGTAAAATTATTTTCAAAAAAAAAGAATTTTAAATTTATTTGGTGTTGGATATACCACTTAAAGTCCTTGAAAAAAATGATAAAAAAATGATAATCAAAAATTTAAACCAAAAAAAAATTGTATTAGAAAATTTATTTTCAAAAAAAATCAAAATTATAAACATACCAAATTTATTTTTGAATCAGCTTGAACCGTAATACTTTTTTATAATATTCTGTAAAAAAAAAAAAATTACAAAATAATGTTAATAAAAATTATAAAAATTATCTTTTACAAACTCCCATTTTAACCCTTCTTTTCTGCCTCATTTCTCTCTTTTTGGTGTCCTCAAGCCCCCCTTCCCCCTTCTTGATCTCCTAAAAACCTCTCTACCCCCCTTTTTCACCAGGTTCTTCCCCCTTTTCCCCCTTTAGACACCTTTTTTCCCCCCTTTAGCCCCCATACAGTCACCCCTCACACCCCTCACCCCTCTCCTCTCTCATCCCTTCACCCCTCTCCCCCGCTCCACCCCCCTTCCAATAACTAAAAAATTGCTAATCAATTTGTTTGGTAAGATATTTTTGGATAAGCACTAATTGTTTAATACTAAACAAATTGCTTAGAAATTCATTAGCTAGGAAAAGGGGAGTGATCGTGGGGTGATGGGGGGTGGTGAGGGAGTGGAAAGGGATAAGGGGAAAGGGGGGAAAAGTGGGGGGAAGAGGGGTGAGGCATCCTAAAGGGGGGAAAGAAGGGAAAAGGGCGTGCTTATAAGGAGGAAAAAGAGTTCCTAAAGGGGAAAAAAGGGGAGAAAGGTGAGGAAATGCAAAGAATGAGGGGGGAGGGGGGACTGAGGCAGTCAAGAAGGGGGAAAGGAGGAAAAAAGAGCAGGACAAGAGAGAAAAGAAGGAGAGAAAAAGTAAAAAAATTAGTTTAACCTTGAAAAGAAATAAATGAAGCACTTACTAAAAAAAAATAAATAAATAAATAAAAAAAAAAGCAAAAAAAAAAATTTCATGATTAGCAAATAAAAAATCAACAACAATGAAAAAAATGACATACCTGGTGAGGTGAGTTAAAAAAATTCAGCCAAAATATTTGAGGGATGTTTGAGGAGAGGACAAAAAGGATTTGAGGATGAATGAAAAAAAGAAACACTGAAAAAATATGCAATTACATGTTGAAGTTGTTGGTGGAAGGCTTATGTGATGAGGGAAGTGGGAATTTACCATTAAATATGCAGTTGGGGTGTGTAGATAGAAAAAGAATTTAAGTTTTTGCCACAAAAATTAAGTAGAATAGAGTGAGGAAAGACTTTAGTATGGCATCAGCAATTATAAGTTATGTGACTTTATTAAAAATTTATCATGGATTTGATGAGTTTGGGATCAGGAATTAGGAATGGAAATTGAGGTATAAAAGAGGGATAATGCATTATTGTGGATTCCTTATCCACTAACCCTGGGGCTAGTTAATAAGAATCTTCTGCAATTAATAATGTCTGATACTGGAATAAAAAATTCCTGATCCCTAATTGCAGATACCTCATCTTTGATATCCCCTTACACATTAATATATTTAATATTTTTACTTTATTTCTTTTTTCTATGATTAATATACATACCTAAAAAACTAACTGTAATATACCAATTTGACAAATTGAAATAAGTTAAATCACTTTATATATGTACTATTATATATTCAGAAATAAAAGAAACTCTTTGAGTCCTTCTTTATATTGCAATTTTTTCATTCAAATAGCTATATAAATTTTTACATTAATATGAAACTTATCTTTGATGGAACTTAGATTGATACAACAATGAAATCTTGTGTATCATTAGGCTTCAAGCTAAGTTAAAACTGTAAGAAGTCTTTTAATGTATTTAAATTCTTACACAATATTTTATTATGTAAAAATGACTATATTTTTATCTCAAAAAGATTTATATTGAATAATATGAGGTTCTAAAATTAAATATGGTTGATGGATTTTTATGATATAATATTTTACTAGAATTTATTGTATTTCCATTTTCTATGATTATGACATGATCTTGGTTCTGTATGATAGATTAAGAAAATAAATAAACTTAATAATCTACAATAATAATATGTATAAAAGGTATGAGATCCTCTGTTTAGATTGAAACTAATTTAAGAAAAGATATTTTAAGTTCTAAATTAAAATTATACAGATACTTCTTTTTATCAAAGTGCTTTTTTGGATTTTTATATGTAAGTTAGAATGCAGGCTTACAGGATAAACTGGGTAATTTTTAATAAAAGGGAAAAAATTTCTATTTTATTCATTGATAATTTTAAAAATTTAAAATTATAACCCTAATTTTTTGTAGTAATATTTACTGAAGAATTGAATGTTTATCTTTTAAAATAAATTTTCATATAAATAAATTCATTCTATTACACCTTTTTAATACGGAAAATTAGTATAAAGATTTATATGGTCTTTTATTTTAATAAAATATCAAATTAATTTTATTTCATGGAATTTTACAATGAATAGCAGCATAATTTAATTTTCACCCATAAGTGTGAATATCATATTTCTAATAAAGAAGTCACCCATAAGTGCAAATATCATATTTCTACTTAAGAAGTGATAAATCCTTAAAACATATATTTCAACTTGAAAATGATTTTTGAATTTTGAGTTTCCAATTACTACTGTGAAGACTTCTTTTTCAAAACAAAAAGTGTGAACCTGAGCCATTTTATTTAATTTATATTTTAAAATCATAAAATTGAAGTATTTTTTTATTTAAAATATGTATTAATAGATGTATTGGCTAAAGTATAATATTTTAAATTCTTGTAATTTCCCATAAGAATAACTAAAAAACCTATTGTTCTTTTTCTATAAAATAAATACCATATAGTATTTCTCTAATGAAAAATTCTCATAATAATAAACAAATATAACTTCTAACTATTTTTGAGAGTCCTTGAACAATCACAAAATTTAAAATTGAAGTTCAAACACCCGTTTTCACATAAGATTATATTTTTATATTTGTGATTTTTATTTCCAGGTGAACATTTCTATTATCAAAAGATATAGCATTCAAGATTACTTTAGAATTCTGATTAAAGTTTGAAGAAATTTTTATTGTTTTTTATTTATTTTATCTTTAAAATTTTGTTTTAGTTTAATTATCTTTTGGTCACGTTAAAAATTCAATTAGTAGTGATTAATACTTTCAATGCATAACCTAACTCTACCAACTCATAATTTCCCATGGAATGGTAATAAAATATATAAAAAAAAGTTCCATAATAACAGCTATGTATTTATTTTAAATAATGTCATATTCTGGAATTTTTTAGTATTTTAGGTGTAACTAGAACTTTAAAAATGTAGAAAGGGGTTTCTTTTAATTTTTATCATCTTTTTGCAGTTGAAAAGCTTAAAAACTGAATTAAAATATACTATTATAGTAAGTAGACTTATTTGAAGAAATTTTATCAAATAATGTCTAGATTATTAGTTCTTAGTGTAAAGAAGCTCTCAGAGTCTTTCATGGAGTCTGAAATTTGAAAAAAAATGTTCCTATCTTTTATTTCTTTAGTTATGTGTGTTTTCAATGGTATTCTAGAATTTAAATTTGAAAAACTTTGATGGTTATATGGGTCTCAAAGATACATTAATCATATTGAAAATAATTTTATTGCATAATCAAAAACTATAAGTATGAATGAAAGATAAGATCAGTTTATATTTATCATACTTAAAAATTAAAGATTCAAATTATGAGTTAAAAGGATTTTTTCATAGAAAGAGTCTTTGATTTTCTTATATATTTTTTCAATAAAAATAATAAAGTAAAAAGTGAAACATTTGAAATAATTTTTTTAATTTATAGTCTTTTTATATATAAATTTTAATTCAAAATTTTCATTAAATTATGTTTCATTAGAAAACACTGTGAGTTTATTATATTATTAAGCTTTTTTTATTGCATTTATGTTAATTTCTCATCAAAATATCACTATGCTTTCAGTAAAGAATCATCCATCCTTGGTAAAGAGCTCAAGATGAGTTCAGTATGATTTCCATCTGTATTCAAGTTGTAGACTTGATAGAAAGTCACCCCCCAAATATTGATTGTTGAATCAAATTCCTTTTTTGAATATGCTATGTCTGTTTTCCCTGGTGATCATCTTCTTACTCACATAGCTGCTTTTCAACCCCCACCTTCAAAAGGTTCCCATTGAGCATATCATCAATGCCATGAAACTTGGTGATTTCATAGATAAAGAAACCCTTTTTTCTCAAAAAAAAAATGTGCATGACACAGTAGAGAAAGGTTTGTCCCAATCATCCATAAACCCAAGAACTCATTTGCAAGCTATGCTCTCACCTGAATGTTGAAAATGGGATAAATCATGCAAAAGGGAGCTATTAAACATGAAAAATATGGATGAGTGGCATGAAGAAAAATATCCTCCTGGCACCAACCTAACCAATGCAAAATAGGTCTTTACCATCAAGGATCCTTTTTCAAAATCACCAATCAATAAAGCATGTTATGTGGCCAAAGGTTTGTTACAAAAGTATGGTATTAATTTTACTGAAACTTTTACTTCACAATGCATTCTTCTCACATCAACTGCTTATCACAAATGGCAAGCCAAATCTTTTGATGCCACTTCTGCTTACCTTCATAGCCAAATTGATAAATAAATTTGGGTCCACCCTCCTCAAAGTTACCAGTGGTGTGACATTGGGAATGCATTAAATTTGAAAAAGTCTCTCTATGGCACAAAACAAGCAGAAAGATTCTGGTGGATTCATATAGCCATCAAATTGGATGCTCTGGGGTATAAGGTAAGTTAGTATGATAAAAGTTTCTATTTTCTTAGGAAAAAGGTAAGTTTGGGTGTGATATGAATTCATTTTGATGATGGTATAGTTACTGGAAGTATTGAAGAGGTGTTGAAGGAATTGGAAGATGGTTTAGACTGTAGCCTGAAAGTAAAATGGAATAAAAATAAGGACGTAATTCAGGTATTTCTATCAAAGAGGTTCCTGAAGGTTTTGATCTGCACAATCTTCAACTCATTGACAAGACGCTGCAGACTTATAACCCCTCTGATTTGACAACAAGATCTCCCCTACCAACTAAACTAATTATCACCACAGCGAAGGATGAAAAAGTAGCTATTGATTAAACTAAATATCTTTCTATTCTTGCTGCTCTCAGTTATGTAGCAGTGGCAACTAGGCCATATCTGTCTATCCCAGTCAATTTGTTAGCATGGTTCTCCTCCAATCCTACTTTCCACTCACTGGATTGCTTTAAAACATCAGCTCAGAAATATTCAATACACTGCCAACCTTTTTCTTCACATTCATCCTGACCACTATTCTCCACTTGAACTCCTATAATAATCCAACTCTACTTGGAATAACAAAGAATTTTCAAGAGCTTAAAGTGGACATCATTTTCTCCTCAACTCTTGGCCTATTGTGTTGACCTCAAGATGCAAATTGACACTTGGAAATTCATCATGCACTGCTGAATATCTTGCACTTGGTGGTGGCATGAAGGATGCCATTTGGATCTCCATTCTTCTCAAAGATATATTTCCTGATATTCCCTCAATCAGGATCTTCTGTGAAAACAAAGGAGAAATAGCCAGTGCAAAAGATAATCCTGGTAACAAGAGGACACAGCATGCGGATAGGTGTTTCTCTGTTGTTAATGAACAACTCTTCCTCAAAAAGTGAATTTGGAATGGGGTCCCCACTGCTCAAATGCATGCAGATACACTGACAAAATCACTGAGCCCATCTCTGACAATGCTTAGAGGGAAAGATGTCTGTGTGTGGTGATGGGGATATATTTTCTTTTCTCTCTCTTAATTTTTTCCTTACTTTATTTTGTATCACTTCTTTTTATTCTCTTTTTGGAGTTGGTTATGTTTTGAATGAGGGGGATATCAATAATATTTTTCATAACTAATTGGGGGGATGTTATTATTAGGTCTCAACTATGCTGCAGTATCACTATGTATACAAAGACATGATTTACCAGATGAAAGCGATTGAGATTAATATTAAAAACACAATTTTTACCATCAAAAGCATAAGCGCAAATAGGTTATGGGCCTTTAAAGCACCTTTTCTTCCTTATACTCATACATTTTTTTCACTTCTTTGACTATACCAGCCTCATCAGCCTTTTCATCACTATATCATCTCTTTCTATCTCCTTTTCTCTTCTTCTTTCCTTTTGTTTTTCTTCTGTCTTCATTTTCTCATCAGCAACAACATCACCTTTTTTTTCACCTTTGTTTCATGTTCCTTTGTTTATTTTGTAATTTGATTTCTCCTCATTCTATTTTATTATTCCGCTTTCCAATTTTTTCTTTCTCAAGCAATTAGGTTAGATCCCTCGCAAGTATCTGAATTACGTAGGGGTGGGTGCACCCTATCCAAAAGTTTTTTTCTCCTTTTTTTATCTTTCTTTCTTCTCTATCTTTCTTCCTATACTCTCAAGTTTTTTTCCGCTGTAGACAATCCTATAGTACTAGCTATAGGCCTTTACCAAGGGAGTTGGAGAAAAACCAGAGAGAAAATCCCCTGTCCCTTTAGAAAAATAAGTGAGATTGACCTGTTTCAGAAAATTGGAGATCTTTTTGCTAGACCCTCTAATTAAACACACTTGACCCCTTTAAAAGTGAAGATAATAATCCCAGACAGACTACCAGAAAGAGCTGAAATCAACAGTAATATATGCCAAAAAAACACAAGCCAAAGAGACAGTGAGGAAAAGAGAGGCGATTAGTTAAAGAGATAATATTATTCCCTAAAAATCTTCCCACACACGCATCATACAGCCAGTGCACAGACCATCCTGACCAATTCCCCACCCAAAATCCAGCTTTCCCAGCCTTTTTCATGCATAAAAGTGCATTTTAGCGCCTCCCCAGTGCCCAGGCGGACAGGCCGCTTGGAAGCGGCTCCGCTTAGGAGAATGAGGGCCGCTTTGGGGCGGGCGTTCCGCTTCTAGGCCCTAAAACACCCATACAACCCATAAAAACCCTAAAAACCCTAAAAACCCATAACTTCACTAATAAACAAGATAAACACACATAAGACATACCAAAATGAAATGAAAATGAAGGACAATAAGCTGAGACATAATAAGTGACCCTAGCTTAAGCCTAAATAAGCACCACTAAGCAATAAACTTCCGATAAATACCAATAACAACACCATAACTACCCTATAAAACAAGGTAACCACCCATAAGGGATACCAAAATGAAGAGAAAGGAAAGGAAATTAAGCTGAGACATAATAAGTGACCCTAGCTTAAGCCTCCATAAACACTACTAACTACCACCTAAAGATGAAAAAATCCACTAATAACACCATAACCCCAATAACACCCTACATACCAAATACCCCCAAATATGCACTTCAAAGGCCTACCCAGGTTTGGATCACCACATCCTCCCTCCAATCAAGAATGTCCCCATTCTTCCTTCAAAAACAACCATACTTTAACACCTATCCAGAATCTTTACAAACAGCCCATTTCTCTCATCCACCAGATCCTATTCCATCCTAAGTGAACTTCTGAACCAGCAATACAAGTTTCTTCTTTAAAACTTCTCTTGCACCATGCCTTTAAATTCAATCTATCTCTGTGAAAAAAATATCTTTCTTCTGTTCCGGAATTCCATTTCTGGCTGTACCAGCCTCCAACAATGAAAAGTGATATCCAGTTGACAAGTCTTCCTGACTATAACCTTCTACCAGCATAAAGATTTCCTCATTTTATAGTCTTGGGTGACTCACAACCCTCAGTTTAAAGTCTTGGGGGACTAACAGCCCTCAGTTTAAAGTCTTGGGGGACTAACAGCCCTCAGTTTATAGTCTTGGGGGACTCCAAAAATACTCAGTTTATAGTCTTGGGGGACTGCAAAAACCTGAATCACAGAACCCAGAACCAGAGATCAACCAGAAAAAGATTTAGAGAAGTAACTAACTTTCTGGGGTAACTGTATATAGAGCTTCCAGCCCATCAGTCACCCCCAAACTTGCCTTTACAAAATTCAGAAGTTCCCCCTTGGATCCTTCTGCCTTTTAAACTTCCACATCACACGGCCTCCCATTCCTCAGTTTTTAGTCTTGGGGGACTTCACCATCAACAATCCTCAGTTTAGAGTCTTGGGGGACTAACACAGTGTTCAGCTTAAAGTCTTGATGGACTACTTCTTGAAAAAATCTTGAAACCAGCCGGTTTAAAGTCTTGGAGGACTACTAGATCCACAGTAGTAAAATTAAATTCTTGAATAAATCTTTAACAACCAGCCAGTTTTAAGTCTTGGAGTACTAACAGAATTTTCATTTTAAAGTCTTGATGGACATACAACCCTCAGTTTAAAGTCTTGGGGGACTAACAGCCCTCAGTTTAAAGTCTTGGGTGACTAACAGCACTCAGTTTATAGTCTTGGGGGACTCCAAAAATCCTCAGTTAATAGTCTTGGGGAACTTACCATCCAAAAAATCTTGAGCCCATAATTAAAAGATCAGTTTAAAGTCTTGAAGGACTTTCCAAAAAAAATCTTGAAGATATATCCCATAAATCTCCAAACCAAAAACCATCAAAGCCAAAACATTTAACGTCCTTTAATAAATAAAACAAAATAAAATGGTATCCCCCAGCCAATTGATGAGCTGATCCTCTGGTACCTTACCCACATCCAAGTGCGCCTTGATGTAGTCACACCTAAAAAAATTTATTTTTTTATTTTGAATCCTCCTCTTCAACCAAAAACATTTCCAGAGCCCTATCTTGAGACTTTGAACAAACATAGCCTCCATAAAAAATTAAAAGAAAAAAAAATAAAAAAAATAAAAAAAGAAAAGAAAATAATCTTGAATCCACCACTTTCACAGCCAACACCCTAGAACCACATAGCAAAGCCAGCTCCAGGTCAACAGAAGAGATCACTGGGTGGGCTCCCTCCAATAAGTAAAAATGATGGTAGACCACCAGTGATCCACCACCAATCCAAAAGCACCAAAAGACATCAAAGGCAATCCAGTTTAAAGTCATAGAGGACTAAAAACATTCTGGGGTAACTGTTCTACAGAGCAGCCAGCTCATCAGTTACCCCCACACTTGCCAAAATAAAATCTAGAAGCCCCCCCTGGGTACCTTCTAACAAAAACACAACACCCAACAAAATTAAACAAAACCAATAAACATGAGGGGTCCAGCACTTGAATACCAAAAGAATTTCCAGTTTAAAGTCATGGTGGACTAAAAACCTGTTAAAGAAAAAAAACCATTACTAGAATTCAACAAAATTAAGAGAAGGGGTTAGAAACAGACAATCTGGGGTAACTGTTGATAGAGCAGCCAGCCCATCTGTCACCCCCACACTTGCCAAAATAAAATCTAGAAGCCCCACCCCTGGGTAACTTCTAACAAAAAGGATTTCCCAACACAAATCTTCTCCCATAAAAAACCAAAACCATTAAAAAACCATTAAAAGTCTTGAAAGCCAAAAAAAATCCAATTTAGAAATAAAATTTTGCAGTTTAACCTCATGCTGGAGGTGAAATAAAACTAATAATCTTCATTTTTATCTTCATTTTCTTTAAAATAAAAGACCAATCTTCACTTGAATTTTTCTTTTCTTCCATCTTCATTATACTAAGATTTTTTTTTATTATTATGGGCAGGCTGCCCGACGTCGGAGGTGCAGCCTGAAGCGGCCCGGGCTCCCTTTTTTATATAGAGACTTGAACCAGAGAGACTGATAAGAATTGGAAAAAACAAAAAAAAAATCCTGACAAAATACATAGAGGCCAAATTAAGCAAAAGCAAAACAAATTAAGTAGTTTATCCACATTTTGGAGGAATCAGATTCTTGAAATCCCAAGGTTTAAACCAGAAGTTTGCCCCTAGGGCCTGAACCCCCTAAGATCCTCTTCCAATTCTGATATCCCAACATCAGACCTCCAAACAAATCTTCCATCCTCCTCCATACACTGAGTCTACCATAGTTCACATTACCAGAATCAATAAATTCTCCATCCTGTGAAACATCTGGAACCTCCACCACATCTTTAAAATCAACCTCTATACCAGTGACATCCAAAACATCACAATTTTCCTCTTCCCTACAGGAATCTTGCTTAGAATCTGAAAAATCCTCCAGAATAACATCCATAACATCAAAATAAAAATCCTCCTCCGAGCAGAGACCTTCTGATTTTGAGGGAACCACCTGAAATTAATCTTCCTCTATGAGAAAAAGATCCAAGACAGAATCTTTCTGTCCATCCGAAAATTCAACTGATACATCCTCCTCCAATAATCCATTATCTGAACTTGAGAAAAAAAAATAATCATCCCTCAACAACCATTAATCCACCACAGATTCCTTCTCAATATCCTAAAATCCTTCTTCATGACCAGACAAGTCCTCCTTCCCACATAATTAAGCCAACCTTGAGGAAATACACTGATCCTCCAGTGTGTACATTTCCAAAACATCCAGTGAAGCACATTCCTGAGATCCCATGGCATCCTTTGGAAAAGAAAAATCAGTTTCACAAACATCATCAGAGTCCCCATCTTCCAAAATTGATGGCTCCAACACCTCCCTAGAAACTGAATTTGCCACCACAGTCTCCTGAACCTCTCCACCCAAAAGTATTTCCTCTCCAGATTCCACATCCCTATCCTTCATATCATCCAAATATCCCAAAATAGCCTCCTTCAGAATAGCCATACCAGGAATCCTATTTTCCCCATTTGGAAGAGTCTTCATCAAGTCAGCCTTGAAAAGAATCTCCATAACCTCCACCTTTACATTCCTACCCATGGCACTCCAAAATACATACTTGGCCCCATCTTCATGTGGTAATATATCATTATATACCAGATAATCCAGAGCCTCCCCAAACTCCTCCATAAATTCACCATACTGAGAAAAAGAAGTTACACCATCTTTCAATTCCCACTTCCTAGCAATCCCATGAAGGTCCACCTTTGAGAAAGTAGTAGGCCACCTTTTAACCATTTCAATCTTCAACTTTCCCCAGTCCTGACTCCTATATCCTGCCATACCAGAGACTTCTTTCTCCACCTCCCTATTGCCAATGAAAAAGATTACTTGCCTAACCATGTCCAACAGTGAGGCGCCATCAGTCTCAGCAGCAACCTCAAACCTAGCCAAAAACCCCTTTGCATCCTCTCCCAAAAACCTTGAGCCGTCCCAAGACTGAATCCTAACCATCCTAGCAACTCCCAGTTACAGCCTCCAATCTCCACCAAAGATAGCCAAAGTCCCCCCAAGAGCCTTAGAGACCTAGGAGGGACCAAAACCAACAGAAAAGAAGACCTCTAGACAAACCACAATGAGATATAGCACCAAATCCAAAATCTACCAAAAGAGATCCAACAAAGAGAGAAGCCTAGATCAACAGAGATTCCAAAAAGCCAACAGATTCAACCCCACGTTGGGCACCAGAAATGCAGACAATCCTATAGTACTAGCTATAGGCCTTGAGCAAGGGATTTGTAGTAAAAACAGAAAGAATAAACCCTGTCCCTTTAGAAAAATAAGTGAGATTGACCTGTTGCAGAAAATTGGAGATCTGTTTGCTAGACCCTCTAATTAAACACACTTGACCCCTTTAAAAGTGAAGATAATAGTCCCAGACAGACTACCAGAAAGAGTTGAAATGAAAGTAATATATTCCAACAAAACACAAGCCAATGAGACAGTGAGGAACAGAGAGGCGATTAGTTAAAGAGATAAGATGATTCCCTAAAAATTTTCCCACACAGGCATCATACAGCCAGTGCACAGACCATCCTGACCAATTCCCCACCCAAAATCCAGCTTTCCCAGCCTTTTTCATGCATAAAAGTGCATTTTAGAGCCTCCCCAGTTCCCAGGAGGACAGGCCGCTTGGAGGCGGCTCCGCTTAGGAGCCGGAGGCCGCTTGGGGGCGGGTGTTCCGCTTCTAGGCCCTAAAACACCCATACAACCCATAAAAACTCTAAAAACCCTAAAAACCCATAACTTCACTAATAAACAAGATAAACACACATAAGACATACCAAAATGAAATGAAAATGAAGGACAATAAGCTGAGACATAATAAGTGACCCTAGCTTAAGCCTACATAAGCACCACTAAGCAATAAACTTCTGATAAATACCAATTAACAACACCATAACTACCCTATAAAACAAGGTAACCACCCATAAGGGATACCAAAATGAAGAGAAAAGAAAGGACATTAAGCTGAGACATAATAAGTGACCCTAGCTTAAGCCTCCATAAACACTACTAACTACCACCTAAAGATGAAAAAATCCACTAATAACACCATAACCCCAATAACACCCTACATACCAAATACCCCCAAATATGCACTTCAAAGGCCTACCCAGGTTTGGATCACCACACCGCTTTTCTTCTCTTTATTTACTCCTACTTAATTAGTTAATAAAACAAATAATAATAATAATAATATATACATATACAAATCCAACATGCCCCTCAAACAAATGACTTCAACCCCTACAATCACCAACCAACCGACTTCAACTCCAATCAACTCCGCAACATCTACCCCAGCCACCAATAGCACAACTTCCTTTCTGAATCAACAACGCTGTTGAACATTTTCAAGAGCACCATCAGCACCACTAGACTACCCCAAAGACGAGGAAAACATAGACAAAGACAAAGACTTTGACCCTCACCAAGAAGACCATGAACAAAACATTCCCTCCAACAATGAAGAATACAGAGACCCTAGGGCAGCCTCCCAAAATGCTCTACGCAAGCAAGTAACCAACAAAATCCAAGTATTCAGAAAGGAAATGGTGAACTGGTCTTGCAAGCTTAAAGAAGATGGATTGAATTTCTGGGTCTGGCACAAAGAACTTGAATTCTCGCTTAGCGATTACATGGGGGAACCTAATTTCCTAACAAGGTCAAATCCTTCCACAGGTTCATCTTGAGAAAGGATAGGACAAGCCATACTGGTCAACTCTGTGGATTTGAACATAGAAACTCAAATCATATCCCTTTTCCCGATCACCAAAGCCTTCAAATTTCTGTGTTAGCAATATAACTTCAATTCCCGCGCCGGCCAATTAAATGCCCTTGAACATCTGCTGGATGTTTGATCACGCGACTTTGCCAATCCAGTAGCAATTCTGGCTCACATGCGTGATTGCTATGCAGACCTCAAAGCGCAGCACATGAAACTTGATGAGGACATGCTTGCTCTAATCTTCTAAAGGGCCGTAAAAGAGGACATTTGGTTTAGCGCTGAATTAATGCATGAAGTCAAGCTCCTTGTTAAAATTTTCAGAAAAAATCCATCCACTGTTACACTGCAACAAGCTCTCTTGGCAATCTGGGACCGCATGAGAAATGACCAAGAAAACAGGAGTTGAAGCAGTATTCCCCCAATATCTTCAAACCAATTTACGACTCTTGAATACAGTCAACAGACTGATACACCATCCTCAAACACGATCAATTCTCAGTCCCCTGTTCCTCTCCTACCTTCAAACTCCATACTCAAGGATCCAGCAATAGAGCCCCATGCTGCCGCTGCACGACCATTTCCAAATCCTACATGCTGGAGTTGTAACTCACCTAACCACTACCAAGCACAATGTCCTCAACCCCCTACCTTTGCAACTAGACAGAGACAACAAATCTTTGTGCCCCAGGCCCTTTAACCAGTTTATCCAATGGTAATCCAACCTTCATTTTTACCTTGACTAGCATCCAACCCAACAACCCCATTCAATTGCCCAAACCCCACCTCCCAAGGGGAAATGGACTCCTACCTCCCAGTATACCCTCAGAAACATCCAGCCACTCTTGCCCGTCATCCCCCCCTATGAGAGCCAAGGCTATCGAGCTCACCAAAGATTCTTCCAAAGCCACAGCTTCTGCATTCCAGCGTCTCAATATTCAACCTGAACAGCCTTACTTTCCTGCCCCACTTCTTGACACAGGAGCTACTCATCACTTCTCTGGAAACATGAACAAGTTAGTAAATTTTACACCCTACACTAACCCTATGCCAATGAAGTTGGCAACTAATGGGTCCAAACCTTTTATTACAGGGAAAGGAACAGTGAGATTGATTGGAGCAAATGGTCACATTATCAATATTATCCCAGCTTTTTACTGCAAAGGAGCATCTGGTATGCTAATATCCCCAGCTTCCCTAATCAAAAGTGGATAAAAATTGCTGACTACTGTCTCACAGGACTTCCATATCATTCTCAATGGCGAACTTCTCCTAGTGGCACCATTCAATTCTAGAGATAGAATCTGGACTTTGCCCTGCCTTGTCAAAATTGATAGTGATCCATTTGTTGTAAATAGCATTGTGATAACAGACCAAGTAATGCATGCTTCCTGCACTGTTCCCCCTCATTTTTTAAACTTGAATTGCCCATAATTTTCCCCAACCCTTGCCAAAGATCCCCTGAAGAAAAAAACCCTTTACCAATGGCACTGCCTATTAGGACATGCAAGCCTACGTTGTGGTCTTCCAACATTGGCAGGGGCCTTTGTTGTGTTTTTTGGCACTGTTTTTGCATGTCTTAATTGGCATCTGTTGAAGAATTGGGTGTTTTTCTGGTTTTATTACGTGAATATTTGAACTGAGGGTATTTGGGTACTATCATTGGATAGCCCCGGTTGTTCTCTATATTTCATGTCTTGTTGATATTTTTCATATTCTAAGTTTTAAGGGGTCATTTCCTCATTTTTTAGTTACAAATGATAGCTGTTTAATTTTTTTTTGTGTTTTATGGGCTAACCTTAAGTCTTAGGTTTAAGTGCTTAGTACCATTATATAGGGCTAATTTAGCTCTATATTTCATTTCTCAATGTTGTTATAGCGTAATTTTGTGTTTTAAGGGTTTTAGTAGTTGTAGTGAATTTTTCTAAGTATATTAGATGTTTTTATTGGTTTTCTGGCTTCAGGGAGGCCAGGCCGCTTCAGGCGGCATCTCCGACATTGGGAAGCCCGTCCGCCTCTGTGTTAGAAGGTTGGGGAGCGCTTCTGGAGGGTTTTTATTCAATTTGGCTGGTACAGGTGCCAAATTTGTTGGTGTGCATGGGCTCTTAGATAGTGGTCTGTGTGTACATAGTGAATAAGACAGTTTGGGGCAACTTTAATTATCATACAACCACCAGAGGTGATATCCTTGTTCCTCACTTAGTTTTCATTGTTTTTGGGCCACAATTGGCTGTGTTGGTTGCAAGGTTAGTTCTTCATTTAACTCAACTTTAGCAACAGGTTCTCTGGTATAGTCTTGAAAGCTATATCAAGTACTATTGCTGTCTCTGGTGTGGATTTTCAGCCTACATCAAATATCTTTCTTTCTCTGGTGTGGAAATTGGTCTACATTTCAGTCCTTTGGTCTGGTAGTCTGTCTGGGGACTACTTTCTTGGCTCATCAAGCAGTAAAGTGTGTTGAAAAGGGGCTTTAGCATATAGGAACCAACTTACTTTAGCAAGTAAATTTCACTCTATTTTTTTAAAGGGACAGGGGATTTTCTCTCTGGTTTTTCTCCAACTCCCTTGGTCAAGGCCTATAGCTAGTACTATAGGATTGTCTACATTTCTGGCGCCCAACATGGGGTAGAACTTGCTAGTTCTTTGGAATCTCTGTTTTTTTTGGTTGGCTCTTTTTGGTGTTTTGGTCTGGAGGAATGGCTTCTGGCTCCTCTATTCCTGTGGTGACTGTCAGTGGGGGAGATGGTCCTCCTGCTGTGATGGTCAGGGAGTGTGTAAGGATTAAAACTTGGGATGGTACCAAGTTTAATAGGGAGGATGTCAAGTGGTTTCTGGAGAAGTATGAAACTGCTTCTGGAGTGGATGGTGCTTCTTACCTGGACATGGTGAAGCAGATTATCTTCTTCATTGGTGATAGGGCAGTGGAGAAGGAGGTTGTGGCCATGCCTGGCTACAAGAAGAGGGATTGGAAGTTATTGTGTAGGGATATGGTGGATAGATGGGGTTTCAGGTTCACTATGGTGGATCTGAACAAGGTTTTCAGTGAATGGCAATCTTATGGTGGTGTTGGTAACTTGCATAGTTACAGAAAGTTTCTGCTACAGTTTGATCCTGTGGTGGAATACTTGGTGGAAGTGGAGGAGCTGGCATATGAAAATGCTGCTAAGGATGTTTTTAGGTCTTCCCTGGCTATAGATGTCTGGATGGATGTGTTGAAGGAGCTGTCAAGGAAGGACTTGATAATGACTCTTTCTAATGGGGACCAGAAGTTGCCTTCCTTGGATAAGGTGAAGGAGGCTGTTGAGGCTTATTTGAATTTATTGGCTGTGGACACCTATCAGGAGGGGTTTGCCAAATATTTCAGCAAAGTCAGTGAGGCTTTGGCTGAAGAGGAAGTTAGGTTGAAGAAGGAGGAGAATAATATGGTGCAGCTTCTCAAACAGGAGAGGGACCCAGTGGTGGAGCAGTTGGCTGATCTCACAAAGCAGCTTCATATTTTTTTTGAGGAGGCTAAGAAGGTCAATAAGGCACCTTCTCAGCCTAGAGATTTTGATAGGAGGGCTGGTAGGAGTGATCCTTTGGTCTGCTCTTATTGCAGCAGGAGGGGGCACAGGTCCAATGATTGTTGGGCATTGAACAGGGATGTCTCTGAAGGAAAGGTGGAATTTGATGGCAGGGTTTTCGAGTTCCCTTATGGTTCATTTGTGAATCCCAGTGAGGGGAAGGCTCCTGTTGATTTGGTCAGGAGAAGGGGTGGTCTCAATAAAAGGAGGCCAAGGTTTGAGGAGATTCCTGATCAGAGGAAGTCTTCTGGTAAGGAGGATGATGATGTCAAGGGAAAGGGGAAGGAGGTCAATAAGGTCTCTTTTTCTACTTTCTTTGGTGGTTTAGAGTTGTATTCCTTTGGTGGACAGTCAAGTGGAGAATGCTTGGCTGGTGTTTATGATGTGGAAGCAGGGAAGGTGGGAAGGCCTAAGAGCAGCTCTCAGGCCCAACCAAAGCCAAATGTTTTAAAGGTGGATCCTAAGCTGAGTGCATCTAGGAAGATGTACAGCAAAGTGGAGCTGTACAAGATGAAGAAGGGTATGGCTGACATGGGCCCCCCTAGTTTTGGTGCATTAGACATGAATGGTGAGCCAATGCCAATGGAGGTTGATTCTGACTCTGAGGAGGATGTCCCTTTGGCTTCATTGCCAAAGCCTTCTGGAGCTAGAGGTTCTGGTGAGGGATCTGGTTTGGCTCCTGTTGATGGTAAATCTGTTTGTGGTGCTGGTCCCTAAGAAGCTTCTAGGACCAAGGTAGTGAAGCCAAGGGCTCACTTTGAGAGGCCAGTGGTTTCTGGTCAATCTAATGTTATGGACTCTGTTCTTGAAAGGATGAATCAGGGTCAGGTTTCCCTTTCTTATGGGGAATTGTATGCTATCAGTCCAGGGTTGGCTGATAGACAGAAAAAGTTTTTGACCAGGAGAAGAGTTTCTTCTGGGGAGGTGGAATACATTTTTGATTCTGCTGAAAAGTTTGGAGAGGGGTTGGAAACTCATTTTTCTGCTCCTCTGGGTTATGTCAATGTCACTCTGAATGGCAGGGAGGCAAGGGCATTGGTTGATTCAGGCTCTCAGATAAACCTGATTTATTTGTTTGAGGCTACTCATTTGGGCCTCCTCATCAAAACTGGTATTGGTGGGAATTTGAGAGGGATTGGTGGCCATGTCATGGAATCGGATGAAATTCTGAGTTTGTGAAGTTAGATGTTGGTGGAGCCTCAGGGAAGGTTCATTTTTATATTGCTAAGGGAAAAGTTAAAGCTGTTTTGGGTGGGCCATTCTTGATGGATTTTCAGTCAAGAATTGGTTATCAATTTGATTTGGGAATTAGTTTGGAGTTGACTGGTGAAGATGAAAGGAGACTTCACATGAGGTTATCATCCCCTGGAGAGGATGGTTGGGATACCAGGCCTGGTTTATCTTCAATGTGCCAGTGCATGGATTGTTGTAGGAGAAGAAGAGAAGTGGGTTCTGCCTCTGGTTTTTTGAAGTGTGTCTCAGGCTCTAGTCAGGGTCTGTCTTTTTTATAATAAGTAGGGCTGATCACCCTAGTGCTACAACCTCTCCCTAAGATGAGGAAATCCCAGGTTGTAGTAGGTCAGCTCCCTTGGAGATATACCAAGTGGATTTTCAACTTTCTCTTTTTAATGTTTCTCTTCTCTGAAAGTATTCATCAAGTTTTTTATCAAGTCTCTGCTCTCTCTCAAGATTCTAAATTATTTTTAATTCAAGCTCAAGGAAGAAGATTGGTTATATATCTTTATTGAAAGATATGCAAAAAAATTTTGGAGTGGTGAGATTGGGGTCTAAAAGTAAGTCCTCCCAATTGTGCACTGCTAGGGTTTCTTCTACACCTTTCAAAAACATTACCTGGGCCACACCTGTGAGAATTGGGGAAACCCCTGGTTATTTTTGTAGGTCAGAAGAAAACTCAAGAAAAGAAGATAAAAATTTCAAGATATTTCAAGAAAATCAAAAAAAAAATCTGAAGATAATGAAGAAAGAAGATTCAAAATATTTTTGTGAAGATCATCAAGATCAATTTTTGGGCCTCCAGCATGAGGTTAAACTGCAGAAAATTATGAAGAAAGAATATCATCAAGATCAATTTTTGGGCCTCCAGCATGAGGATAAACTGCACAATTTTAAAAGAGTTTATTCTGAAGATGAATCAAGATTTGAAGATTTGGAAGACGGGAGTGAAGATGAAGATTTGGAATTGCAGAAAAGTTTTTGAGTGGTGAGATTGGGGTCTAAAAGTAAGTCCTCCCAATTGTGCACCGCTAGGGTTTCTTCTACACCTTTCAAAAACATTACAATGGCCACACATGTGAGCAATGGGGAAACCCTTGGTTTTTGTTCCAGGTCTGGTGGTGAAGATTTCTTGAAGATCCCTCAAGTTGAAGGTGGAGCGGAAAAGTATAAGAAGGTAGCGCAGAAGATTAGGCCTGTCAATGATCATATGCATGTGGGTTTGAATCCACCCTTGAAGAGACCTCCTTTGTCAAGAGATCCGTACTGTACTCCTTTGGTGAAGAATCCTCCAGAATTTGTAGAGATGGCTAGGGTGACTGTGGAAAGGTTGAAAGTTGTTAATTTTGTTCTTGATGGGTGGTTGTCTGAAGAAGTAAAGAAGTTGTTGTTGCACGTTATTGTGCTAAGGGAAAAAGCTGTGGCTTTTGTTGAGGAGGAAAGGGGTGTGTTGAAGCACTCTTATGGGGAACCTTACTTGATTCCTGTGATTTTTCATGAACCTTGGCAAATAAAACCTTTTCCAATTCCAGCTGCTATCAGAAGGGAAAGAGTGTCACCAGACGACCTACGCACAAGGTCGAGAGTGTTCCTGGAAGTGAGATGGAGGGAGGATTTAGAAACTTCTTTGATGCACAGAGGAAATGTTCGAGGAAGTGATTTGAAGATGACTCAAAGGAAGAGCTATCGCTTCTAGATATGTTCGAGAAGAATTCTAATATAATTTAAAGGTAATATTAAAATTCTTAAGATCTCACAAAGGGTTGGAAACTCAATAATTACAGATTTAGCATTTAGAAATGTTTACTGAGAAAATAAGGAAAGATACAATTATAATGATTTAACCTAAAGTTTTACCACTATTAACTATATATATGTTTTATAATTTAATTCTAAAGAATTTCAAATCAAAAACTCAACCCCTTTTATATCTTTTACTCCTCCTTGCATTAACCTTATACCCATCCACTATTCCGCACACCACAGACCATTTAAAAATACACCCGTTATACCTGGACCCTCCTCACTAACATCCGTCAACCCTTTAATCCTCCACTAACCATTCCATCCATGCTCACTGCCCCTTTTAATAATTCACAGACATTTAATAAACCTTTTAGCATACTATTACATTGACTATTGCTCTGTGCATCGCTTATTGAGGAAAAGACTGAGACACACTATTGAGAGATTGACTAGTTTAGATTTAGAGTTTAGACTAGCGTGGTTGAATAGTGAGTACACGAAGGAAAGTTACAGTTGCTATGTAGAATTGCTTTCTGCGCTTCAAGTATGGATTTAAGCCTCTGTATTATTGATTTAATGAGCTGTTTTTGCCTCGAGTGTCATGTGGCGCGTGACAAAGAGTCAAGACTGGGTTATAAAAACAATCGACATCCAGTTACTCAAGTCCGGTTTTCTGTGTAAAGAAGAAGAATGGAAAGTTAAGGGTGTTTCATGATCTTAGAGCCTTGAATAGAGTCACTATCAAGGAAGCTGGTATGCCACTAAGTGCAGAGGATTCTGTTGAAGCTTTTGCTGGAAGGGTGTGTTATGGTTTGGGTGATATTATGGGTGGTTATGATGAGAGGGAACTTTATACGTATTCAAGGCCTCTCACAACTTTTGAGACTCCTTTGGGAAAATTTCAGCTCACTAATTTGCCTCAAGGAGCAACTAATTCAGTAGCGGTTTATCAAGCACAGATTGCTTGGAATTTTCAGGATGAGGCACATACTCATGCTGGTATTTTTATTGATGATGGTGGAATTAAAGTACCATTCACTGATTATGGTAATGAGGTGTTAATGGAGAGTCCTGACATAAGGAGGTTTATTTGGGAATATGCAATAACTCTAGAAAGAGTGTTGTTTAGGATTGAAGAGGCTGGTTTGAACATTTCAGGGTCAAAATTCTGTTTTTGTGTTCCTGCTTTGGAAATTCTGGGTGATGTGGTATGTAAAGAGGGAAGGATTATGGTAAAGAAAAAGATTAATAAAATTCAGTCATGGCCAAGGCCTAAAAATACTACTGAAGTCAGGGGATTTTTGGGCGTGTGTGTATATGTCAGGATTTTTATTAAGGATTTTTCTTTGTTGGCTTCACCTTTAAGGAGGTTTACCAGGAAAGATGCAGATTTGGAATGGACTGAAGAGTGTGAAGAGGCTTTTCAGAAGTTGAAAAAGGTTGTTGGGGAAGATATTGTTCTTCACAAGTTGGATTATGGTGTTGGTGCTGGAAAAATTTATCTGGCAGTGGACTCAAGTTATATTGCTGCTGGTGCTGTTTTGTCTCAGGAAGATAAAACTGGGAGGGTTAGGCCAGTAAGATATGATTCTGTAGTGTTTAATGAGGTGGAATCTAGGTATTCTCAACCTAAGCTGGAATTGTGTGGTGTAGCAAAAATTTTAAAGAAGCTACAGACTGTTTTGTGGGGGCAGCATTTTGAGCTGCAGGTGGATGCAAAATCTTTAGTTCAGATGATCAATACACCTAGTCTTCAAAATTCTCCAATGACTAGGTGGGTGGAATTTATTCAACATTTTTCTTTTGACCTGGTACACAAACCAGGCAAAACTTTTACAATTCTTGATGGATTATCAAGGAGGCCACCTACAGATGAAGATTCTGTGGCTGAAGAGTTTGATGAAGATGTTTCAGTGGTTAGGGCCAGCACAAAGGGTGCTGAAGATTTATCTGACCTCCCCCAAGAGGCTTAAATGGCTGGATATGATCTTGATTCTAGTGATCAGGATGTTTTTGTTGATGAAGATGGAGTTGTTGTTTGGGACAGCTCAAGTTTGTAAAATGGTGTTTTTGTTGGTGAACTGGATTCTCACAAGATTTAGTGGAAAGAGAAGGATGTGCCAAAATTTAACAATTGGTATCCTGGTTGGGCTAGTCTATTGGCTCATGTTCACACTGGTGATCTTGATGACAGAGTTGTACCCTTGGATGTTGTTTTGTTGAATTTTGAAGATTAGACCTGGAGTCAGTTTGGGTTTTATTTTATTATGGTGGAATATCTGTTGACCTTGGAGAGGCCAGATAGTTGTGATGATGATACTTGTTTAGCAATTAAGAAGTAGAGTCCTGGATTTTATGTGTCAGGAAGAAGGTTGATGAGGATGAGACATCCTAATCCTCAAGTTGTGGTGACTCAAAAGAAGGGTCAAGAAGTTGTGTTGAAGTCTTTGCATGAAGATCTTGTTCATAGAGGCTTTGGGGAGACTTATAGAAGAGTAGCTGAAAGATTTTGGTTGCCAGGTATGAAGTTGGCTGTGCAGGGTTGGGTTCAATCTTGTGAAGAATGTCAAAGAAGAAGTCACTTGAAACCTAAAGAGGTTGGCCATGCTACCGGTGAATCAACTTTTTTTTGGAAGAGTCAGTCTGGATTCTGTTCATATTAAAGAGTGCAGGTATAAATACTTAATTGTTGCCAGGGATGATTTGTCTGGTTGGGTTGAGGCAGTGCCTCTGGTTAATTTGACTGCCAAGAATGTGGCAGAGTTTGTGAAGAAGGAGTGGATTTATAGGTATGGGTTGATGAAGTTGGTGACAGTTTATGGCAGGCCAGAGTTTGGTGCCGAATTTAAAGAAGCTGTGGCTAGTCTTGGCTCTAAAGTTAGAGTGGCTACACCTTATTATCCTGAAGCTGAAGGCATGTTTGAAAGAGGCCATCAAGTTATGAAGAATGCTTTGGTAAAGATGTGTGGGGATAGTGCTGAAAAATGGATACATTATTTACCCTTGGTGTTAGCTGCTGATAGGGTCACTGTGAAGAGGACAACTTGCTATTCTCCTTATGAGTTAATTTTTGGTCAGAAAGCTGTGCTACCAGTAGACTTGGAAGCTGTCTCTTATCTTGGAATTTATTGGGATGATGTGCACTCAACAGAAGAATTGCTCTGTGCCAGGATGCAACAGTTGAAATGTAGAGAGGAATTTCAAGAGAAGGCATACTCTAGAATGATGAAGATTAGGAATCAATCAGTCAGATACTGGGACAAGAAGTTGGATCAGACTCAGGAATCCCTTGTAACCTGGTTGTTTGGTTTTGGTTTATAATAGAAGGGTGGAGATTCAGTGGGGAAAAAAACTTTCTGACAGATGGAATGGACCTTATAGAGTCAGATCTCAGGTGTCTGGAGGCTCTTATGTTTTGGAAGAGTTGGATGGTGCAGTCTTAAAGAAGAAAGTGGCTGCAGATCAGTTGAAGAGTTTTTATCCCAGAGGCACTAGACATGAAGAAGATTGACTCCTCCATGAGGATAAACTATGGAACATTCTTTAAATTTTGGAATTTTTGGTGTTTCAGAACAACTTTTTGTTTTGGAAACCTTTTGTTAGAAGTTACCCATGGGTGGGGCTTCTAGATCTTATTTTGGAAAGTGTAGGGGTAACTGATGGGCTGGCTGCTCTGTAGAACAGTTACCCCAGATTTTCTGTTTCAAACCCTTTCTCTTAATTTGGTTGAACCCTAGTATTGGTTTCTTTTCACAGGTTTTAGTCCTCTATGACTTTAAACTGGAATTTTCTTTGGTTTTCAAGTGCTGGACTCTTCACTCTTATTGGTTTTGGTTTATTGTGTTGGATGTTGTGTTTTTGTTAGAAGGTACCAAGGGGGGTTTCCAGATTTTATTTTGGAAAGTGTTGGGGTAACTGATGAGCTGGCTGCTCTGTAGAACAGTTACCCCAGAATGTCTGTCTCAAGTCTTTTGTTTTTCCTAGTTGAATTCTGGTTCTTTTGTTTATTATTCAGTTTTCAAGTCCACTATGACTTTAAACTGGTTTGGGACTGGCTTCTTTATCTTTGGTTTTTTTTTTGGGTTGGTGGTGGATCACTGGTGGTCTCCCATCATTTTTACATATTGGAGGGAGCTTACCCAGTGATCATTTCTATGGACTGGACTTTCTCTTACTGGACCTTCTCTTAATCTGGACCATCCATGGAGCTGGAATTTCTTTGATTTTTCAGTTATGATTTTGCTAGATAGTAGTTTCAGATTATTTTCTTTTTTTTCTCTTTTTTTCTTTTAATTTTTTTATGGATGTTGTTAAAATTATAAATTCAAAAATATAGGGTGTTACCACATCAGAGTCACCTGGATGTGGGCAAGTATTGGTGGGGAAAGGCTCATCAATTAGCCAGGCAATGTTATTTTATCATTTTATTTTATTTTATTTTTATTTTTATTTTCAATAATCTCATTTTTTTATTCTCATTATTACCCTTAATTTATGTTTCTTATTTCAAATCATTTAAATTATTTAAGGTGTATCCACATCAAGGTGCACTTGGATGTGGGCAAGGTATCAGGGGATCAGCTCATCAATTGGCTTGGGGATATCATTTGTATTATTTTTATCTTTTATTTTATTTCATTTATTTTTATTTTATTTATCAATTTTTAATTTTAGTATGTTAATAGACTGTTAAAAAAATTAGAATTTATAGTTATTAATTTTTATTTATTTATTTATTATTATGTTTTTAATCTTTTTGCAGGAGCTCAATGTCTGGATGATGAAGTTTCTGGAGGCTGGTCCGGATTATGATGTTGTTTTTGTTTTTTGTTGGGGTTGTGGGAAGCACTGTGTTCTTTGAAGTGCATCCTGCTGGAGAGATTATATGGATTATAATGGGCGGGAATGGGTTTGGATGGAAGTTCAGAAGAGGAAGAAGAAGATGCAGGAATGGATTGTTTGAAGGTGTGCTTAATGATCCTTGACATCTTCCAGTGGTTGTCCAATAGTTGTTTCCTCAAGGTTTTCTCAAAGTCATTTAAAGGTCCATGGAGGGCAAAGGCTTTTAGAATGTTTGAACACATGTTGCTGAGGTGTTGTTTCATGTCTCCATAATCCAGGATCAAAAAAGTTTCTAGAGGTTTGCCAGCTCCAATAGTAGATTCAGGAGGAGGGGTGCCAACTAGACAAGAAGAATTGGATCAGTAATTATTTTTGTTGAAGAAATTGGATGAATTAATGTGCTACTTACAGATTGGAAGCTCATCAAATTTGTAAGCGGCCCGAATTTGGACTTCTGAATATTTTGGAATGGTGATAGTAGGTGGATCAATCAGGGAAAGTTATGGATTCTCTTGGTCTTCCTCTGAAAGGTTTTGAGAAGGTGAACTAGGAGGCTGATGTTCCTGGGGCCTAGTTGGAGCAGCAGGCCTGTTGTTGCTGCTGTTAATATTTCTGCTTGATTCAGTTGGATGAGGTGCTGGTGATGGAGTACCAGGGTCATTATAAGATGGGGCAGGAGAGGATGATCTGGAAGCGGACTGATCTCTTCTGGATGGATCTTTTGAAGGAATAGAACTGTCAGGAGAATAGTTGGCTGACAGAGGAGAGGTGTAGTTTTGTTGCCTTAACTTGGTACAGTGTTGGGTGCTCTGGTGTCTTCCTGGGGTCCTCTGGCAGGTCTCCTAGAGGTTTGAAAAATTTTAGAGTTTTTGGACCTTGGAAAGGTTGGCTGCATTACTCTGGGAGAAGTGGGAGGTGTCTGCGTGGAGTTGTTTTTGTTTATAGGAGGAATTTGGCTGTTTTCTGGTTGTTTTTGGAGGTTTTGAGCCTGATTTTCACTGTCTAGTGAGGCGGGCAGGCTGCCTGACGTTGGCGGGGATTCCTGGACACGGTCTAGCAGCCTATGAGCTAATTTAGCAGAGATAAAAGCTGTTTCTTGGGAAGTTAAAGCAGGCCTTTTTGGGAGAGTTCTGGAAACTGAGTTCCGGGATCTTCTGGATGGTGCTGAGGATAAAGATGAAGAGGCTGGACCAAGCTCTGGGGATCTGGTAGGGGATCTGGAGAGGTATTTATGAGAAGTTGAAAGAGGAGGAATAGGGTAGTTGGCATCTCTGTCACATTTCTTCTTTTTGGAGTAGCAAAAATCACAGGCCCTGTTTTATAATTTGGCTTCAGGAGTTGGAAGAGTGAATGTGCAAGGTCTGCACATGTGGATGCACTACTTGCAGGCATAGTCCTTGGGAGCAGTGAAGCAAGGAAGATTGAAGGGGTCAACATCAGGGGATCCAGCCATGATCTGTGGTGAGAAAAGATGATGGAAAGAGATATGAAGGAGATTTTTGTCAGTGATGGGTAGATGATGAAGTGAAGGTGGAAGTTCAGCAGGTTGGCTGTAGGTGTATTCTGTATGAAATTGGCTGGGTCTATTTTATGCAAAACTCTGTCAGTCCATCAAGACTCTAAACTGAAAAATCTATGGTTTCAAGATTAGTCCATCAAGACTTTAAACTGAACACTGTGTTAGTCCCCCAAGACTTTAAACTGAGGATTGTTTGATGGTGTATTCCCCTAAGACTATAAACTGAGGAATGGGTTTTTGTTGTTGGAATGGGTTAGAAAGATTGGAAGAGGGTATCCACAGGGGGAGCCTCTGAATTGAGCAAAGGAAAGTTTAGGGGTAATTGATGGGCTGGCAGCTTTATTCACAATTACCCCAGAATGTTAGTTTTTTCTCTGTGTCTTAATGTGGTTGATCTCTGGTTCTGGGTTTATGATTTAGGTTTTTGAGTCCCCCAAGACTTTAAACTGAGGGTTTTTGAGTCCTTCAAGACTATAAAATGAGGATGTTCCCCTAAGACTTAAAACTGAGGGTTGTTTGTGGTTACATCCTATAGAGGGTGTGGTCAATTTTTCTTTTCTGAATCAAGCTCAAGTACTAGTGGAATTACAGAGGGAATCAAGAGATGAAATGAAGTGTTCAGAATTAGCCTTGAACTGGTGAATGAGGTGTCTTCTGTTCTCAATGTTCTGTGGATCTCTAGCAGGAGTGGATTGGAAGTAGTTTAGCAGAAAGTGTTTCTGTTGAGATGTGTGTTGTTGGAACTTGGCCTAAATTGCGGGCAAGTGGTTTGGTGTTGGTGGTTCAAGGGATCCTACATTGTTACACAGGGGGGAAAAAATGAGGACTTGAAATTAAGTCGTTTTTCAGGTCTTCTGGAGTAATCTTTGGAGTAATCTTGTAGGGGTGGGTATGATTGAAAAAATTTCAAGTAAATATTTTGAAAATTCTCTTCTACTTCCTCCCTCTTTTTGTTCCTTGAAATCATGACCTCAAGAAGGAAGAAAATAAATTAATTCTTTTTTCAATGTTAATGAATCTTGCATATCTTAAAAGAGACATACTATAGTTATATAAATATCCATATAAAATAATCAAAATATATTCATACTGAACTTATTTCATGGACACACAATAAATATTTAATATAGATGTAAAGGACATATTAAACTTTGATGCACATTTCATTTTCAGTATTTATTGATCATCTTTATTAAAAATGAATTTATGATAAAAATTTATTAAATTTTATATAAAATATTGATTATCTACTTTTTTTGCGCATGAGGAGCTGTAAAAGAATATTATAGTTCTGCTCATGAATTTTTAATTTATAAATATATATTTAATTATCTGGTGCAATGATTCAACTGCTATGTCTTCTATTACAGAGGCAGGAAAAAAAAGAAAGATGTTATATCCCCAAAAAATATTTTTTACAAAAAAATAACTACAGCTTTTTATTTATGATTTTATATCTATCATACATCAAATTTTGTAAAAAAAAATATTTGTGACCTGAAATGACATTTTTTTAGAAAAAAAACCATATTAATTGTTAATTTTTGAAATATGAGAAAAATAAACATGCTTATCCCCTTGATGATTCAGAAAAGGTTTTTTTTTGCAAATTATTCTGAAAAATAAAAGTGGAAAAAACTACAATATCATACCACATAAAATTCTTTAAATTTAATGGAATATTTTAAAAAGATTTTTATAAAGTAATAGACTAATTAGCAATTTTTCACTTTCAATTTTTCTTTTTTTTCTATGAAGTTTGGTTTTTCTGTTTTTCTCATCTTGAATTTTTAATTCTTTAATAAACTTCAGTATGTGACATGCTTTTGATACCAATATCTTGTTTAAAGTTAGTGTAACAAGTGATTTTGAGGATTTAATTGTAAAAAATTGATTTATTTAAATTTTTTTCCCATGGTTTGAAGTGCTAGATATGGTGTTCACTAATTTTTTGCCACATTTATTTTATATTATTTTTTCCTTTTTCTCCTTTTCAAATTATTTTTACCTAACTCAGAAATTTTTGCTTATCAGAATTCACAAGTTCTACTATTACTTCTGCATAAATCATAAATTAAGGCGTCTTGATGTAGTTGATGCATCACATTTTGTTTGTTCCAATAAAATATTTACATTAGTTAAGTTTTTTAACAATTTTGTGGTGATAATTCATCACCTCTATTTATTTATTTTTTTTGGTGGATGAAAAAAATGGAATATGAGGTGAAGAATTATATAAGGTGAATTCAAAAATGTTTTTCAAACATTCAGTCAGCTAAGAAAAATTTTTATTAAATGATAGTCTTGCCAAAATACATATACCAGGAAAATACTTTATCTTTAAGGCAAAAATTTTTTTAAAAAAAATGAATCATTGTATTGTGTAGTCGTAAATTAAATTTTCTATATAATGTCTTTACTATTTAAATTAAATATGCGGAGGAAGAAATCACTTTTAACATTCCTGTAACAGCTCCTCTGTATCCTCCTTTTTTCCCTATTTAATCCCCTCTTTTGCCCCTGCAGGTGCCCCCCTGCTGGCGCTTGAGTTACTCAACGGGGTGTTAAATCTCTTCTACTTACACAAATTTTTTTACCTCTTGAACCCCCTCCTTCTCTATCAATTTTCCTTTTTTTTTCCCTAAAAGCCCTCCTTTTAAATTTATTTATAACAATACTCATTGTCTTTTTCATCCTCTGAAATTAATCATTTTCTATACTAGCCCCTTGCCCCACCCAATATTTTTCCCTTCACTCTACTGTCTTACACAGTCCCTTACATCCCCCCAGTTTCATTAAAAAAAGGTATTTAGAAACATTAAATTATATGTGATTCAGTTTTCTAATGCACTGAGTTAAAGAGAAGAAAAAAGTGCAATGAAAATACTGAGGTCACATGCAAGGAAGTGTCGGCGCGACACTTTCCTGCACGTGACTTGTGTTTTCAAGGCCCAGAGTCAATTTTTTGAGTGAAGGGGAGGAAAAAAACTGAGATCACGTGCAGCTAAGTGATGCTGCGACACTTTGATGGACGTGACTTGAAACTTTAAATGAGTAAGTACAAAATACTTTAGAGGCGTGGTATAAGACATCAGGCCAAATAAAAAAAAGAGTTTCTAAAGAACTTTTACCATAAAATGTGGGGGTGTGAGAGTGTAACTTGGTGACAAGCAGGATTTATGGGGCGCAAGCTGGGAAAGGCCGGTGGAGAAAAACGTAAAATGTAGAGGTGCAATAGGGATCCTGAGGGTGAAAAAAAAGATCTTTGCAGGGGTAAATGAGGTATTGTAAAGAAGTGGGGGGTAATTCAAGCAGAAAAAATAGGATTTGGGGGGTAGAACGGGGAATTCAAGACAGTGAAAAATTGGGGAAGTGTGATCTTTGCAAAAAAAAATGTATGGGATTTATGCAACTGGGAGAGGACACACTGGGGGATGATAGTTAAACATATAGAACGGAGTGTATATAAGAGTACAAAGTAGGATACAATGAATGCTTTCAAGGTTTTATTTGGTTTTATTATTAGTGGAGCACAAAGAGTGAGTGGAGAAAGATTTTATAACTAAGGGGGGTATATTTTCTTTGATTAATCTACCTGAGGTCAAAAAATAAAAAATGGGCCTCAAAGAATGGGAAAGAAATCATCCACTCTTGTTGAAAATTTATATTAAAAATGACATAAATTTAGAAATTTTTTTTAATATGCCTATGGAATCTGGCCAATATTTTCTTTCATTATTCATGAATAATGGATATAAAATTTAGATGAAAAATAAATATTTTTTTCATTAAATTTGAGCAATAATTTTTACTTTGTACTAATTATTTTTCATTTTCTACATATTTCAATATTTCATTATGTGGAAGTGGATTGAAGTACATATAGTTTGGAAATTTGAACCAGATAATATGTGTAAAAAAAGAGTTGAACAAATATAAATATTTTTTGGAACTTAAGAAGTCTATAATAATCAAAATAAAAATATTTTAAAGTGGCCAAAAATTTGATATAAATTAATAAAAAAAATTATCAGAACATATATTAAGAAATGAAATTGAAAAAATCAATAATGGTCTATTTTAAAGAAATGAGATAAACTTCTTTACTTTTATCATGCATCAGACCTGTATATAGCATCAAAAATTTGTAAAAAAGATGAGTTTAAGCCTACCCAGAATTATAACCAGGTTACAACAAGGTTAGTCCAAAATTCAAAAAAACGACTCACCTACCAGTCCTCCTTTTTTCCCCCTTTGTTATCATCACTGTCAGAAGATGGAGGAACTGAGAAGTCATCAGTTTTATAAATTGGAAGGAAGAAATGGAAGTTTTTACTATCAGATTGACCAGTGATGGTGGAACTTGTTGTTTCAGTGGTTTTGGCACTCTTCTGGGAAGGGTGTAGCTTTTTGATTAATCTGGGAATCAAGATAGATGGCCTAGATTTTTTGGTGCCAGTAGAAGATGGACCAGGTTGAGGTGGAGGTGAAGCTGTTGCAGAAGATAATGGACCAGGTCTGTAGCAAGTCTTCTTTCTGGATTGGCAGACATCACAAGACGTTCTGTAGAGATGGACAGGAGGTGTGATGGTGCAGATTAGATTATTGTCAATGCAGTATTGGCAAGGACCCATTTCAGAGGCAGATTTGGGAAGAAGGTTGAACATGGTGGTTTGATGAAGAATGAATGTGGACATTCTTCATTGGAGGGAGGATGTGTTCTTCCAACACTGGCAGGGGCCTTTGTTGTGCTGTTTGGTGCTGTTTGTGCATGTCTTAATTGGCATCTGTTGAAGAATTAAGTGTCTTTCTGGTTTTATTCCATGAATATTGGGACTGCAGGTATGTGGGTACTATCATTGGATAGCCCCGGTATTTCTCTATATTTCATGTCTTGATGATATTTTTCATATTCTAAGTTTTAATAGGTCATTTCCTCATTTTTTAGTTACAAAAGATAGCTGTTTAATTTTGTTTTTTGTTTTACGGGCTAACTTTAAGTCTTAAGGTTAAGTGATTAGTACCATTAGATAGGGCTAATTTAGCTCTATATTTCATGTCTCAATGTTGTTATAGCGTAATTTTGTGTTTTAAGGGTTTTAGTAGTTGTAGCTAATTTTTCTAAGTAGATTAGTGGTTTTTATTGGTTTTCTGGCTTCAGGGAGGCCGGGCCGCTTCAGGCGGCATCTCCGACGTTGGGCGGCCCGCCCGCCTCTGTTTTAGGAGGTTGGGGAGTGCTCCAGGAGGGTTTTTTATGCAATTTGGCGGGTACAGGGGCCAGATTGGTGGGTGCGCATGGGCTCTTAGTTAGTGGTCTGTGTGTACATAGTGAATAAGACAGTTTGGGGCAACCTTAATCATCATAAAACCATCCAGAGGTGATATCATTGTTCCTCACTCAGTTTTCACTGTTTTCTGGCCACAATTGGCTGTGTTTGTTGCAAGTGAGTTCTTCATTTAACTTAACTTTGGCAACTTTTTTCTCTTTTATAGTCTTGCAAGCTATAGCAAGTATTATTGCTGTCTCTGGTGTGGATTTGCAGCCTACATCAAGTATCTTTGCTGTCTCTGGTGTGGACTTTGTTCTACATTTGAGTTCTTTGGTCTGTTAGTTTATCTGGGGACTACTTTCTTGGCTCATCAGGCAGTCAAGTGTGTTAAACAGGAGCTTTAGAAAAACAGGAACCAACTTACTGTAGCAGGTAAATCTCACTTATGTATTTTCTAAAGAGACAGGGGATTTTCTCTCTGGTTTTTCTCCAACTCCCTTGGTCAAGGCCTATAGCTAGTACTATAGGATTGTCTACAACGTCACAGGTCTACACCACCATCAGCCCTTACCAACAAACATCAACTTAAGCTCCACTACTGACTCAACTGATCCCATTAATCCCTCGACCTACCTCTCAATAGTCGGATCCCTCAGGTACATACAACAGCTACTCGTCCAGATATTAGTTACACCGTCAACCAACTTGCACGACACGCAAAATGACCAAATGAACATCATTGGCAAGCCCTAAATCACTTACTTGGCTATCTCCTGTACTCCACAGACAAGAAGTTAACCCTCTACACCAAACTAACATCAGACCCCCACTTAATTGTTTACTCCGACGCCAACTGGGGCGGGGAATTCTCTAGATCCACGGGTGGGATGGTCATCACGCTCAACGATACCCTAATTTTTTGGTCCTCTAAGCGCATGCCGTCTGTCGCCACTTCAACATGCCATGTAGAATACATGGCCCTAGGTTCTGCTACAAGAACTGGCCTATGGATCCAAAACCTTCTCAGCAAACTGGTCAGCTACGATAGACCATTCTGCTTAAAATGTGACAACCAGGCTTCAATCAAAGTCTCCACCGACGAAGCGTCGAACAAGCGCACCAGGCACAGCGATAGGGAATTTTATTTCATAAATGAACAACTACACAAAGGTAAAGCCACGATCGATTGGGTCCCAACCAAAGACCAAAAAGCAGATATGACAAAACCACTTAACAAGCAATGCCACGAAACATGCTGCTTAATACTTGGCCTGTTATAATATTGCCAGGAATTTTTTTTTTCTTTCTCTCTCATCTTTTTCCTATTTTAGTTTCTCCTGTTCTCAGTTTTATAAGCATTTTACTCAATTCTATAAGCGTTTACTTGCCAACTTTTTTGTCTGTCACATGTCTTTAGTCTCTAGTAGTATCAGCGTATAAAGCGCCTTGTCGAGGGGGCGGGTGTTAGGTCTCGACTACGCCGCAGTATCACTATGTATATAAAGACATGATTTACCAGATGAAAGCGATTGAGATTAATATTAAAAACACAATTTCTACCATCAAAAGCATAAGCGCCAATAGTTATGTACCGGCTACCATGTACTTAGTTATGCATAGAAGTATATAAGCTGTAGTCGCGGCGTCTCCTGTTCTCCGGTTCTTTCCGGAGTGCTACAGGCTGACACTGCTACAGAAAACAGCTTAAAAGCTGACGGAATTGACTCCTAGAATGATATTTAAGATTTAGTAATTTTTATAGTCCTATTTCTGGCGCGATAGAATATATAGTCTTCGCCAAGAATGAAATTTTTAAAAAGAAATGAATGTATTTTAGAAAACCTTAGACTGCCATACGGTTTGACGGTTGAATAAACGTAGTCGTTATCATATCTTAGGATTTGCATTTCTGCGTAACATTTAAGCTGGTTTGCAAAGAGATTCGAAAAATTATTCTCTGCAGAGCTTGTCTCAGGTGCTGAGCCTGAAGGATTTATACCTGCTTGTTCTTTTGGTTTCACTTTATCTGTCAGGTTGTTGAAATAACTCATCGCCCGAAACTTGTTCTTACAAAGCGTGAGTCTTTTACATATGATATAAAGGAATATTTTGCGTTCCTTTTCATCTTGATCTTCAACTTTAATTAGAGATGGAGGTAGCGATGGATATACATATTTATCCTCAAGAATGCTATGAAGTTCATCAGCAGAGCTATCTTGCAGCCATTTCTCAATTGTTGACAAAATCTGAATCAGAATATTTTTTTTCTTTATGATGATTTCTTCTGTTTCCATTATTTCACTACTTTTTATAAACTGAATGAATTTTCTTGTAAAATACATGGATCGATATATTATCGAAGCATGAACTCCCTCCTCCACAAGTTTCAGCAATTTCGTAAAGAGCGTCAAGCTAAAAGCATCATCAATATTTGGCTCCTGCCTCATCTCGATAAGAGCTGCTTGAATCGTTTGTACATTTCTGAAGATCAACAATTGCGAAACTTTAAGCTTCTCCATGTCAAAAGCAAAGTTCAAGCTAGCAAGAAAGTCTGAAAATCCCTGAAAATAAATGCGATAAATTTCAACCGGCCCTTCTTTAAGTGGATAGACGGGATTAGTTTTTTTTCCCAAATTTCTATCTCCGCTAGAAGAATAGAGTACTGCTACATCTTCCTGCAATTCGGCTATTGAAAAATCGTCTGAAGTGGGTTCAAATGAGTTTCCTGACAGGGAGGCTGCTTTAAGTAAATATTCTTGCCGCTTCATGCACGTTTTCTTGAATTTTATGCGAAAGAGATATCCTTCAAGATAAATTTTTAGTATGACCATATTCTCTTGAACATTACTTTTTCCTTGGATACTGCTTTGATCTTGTGATGATGCCTTTGCTTCGTTTGTTCTTTTACTAAAAAAAATAGTGGGTGTCTGATTAACCAATATGTCTTTTATCACATAGATGGATAAGTAGGGCGGGCTAATTATCTTACTTTTTGGATATTAATCTTAACCTTTTTTTCTGAGGCAAAGATATGCCAATACCAGTGCGTTTACCAATGGAATATAAAGATATTTTACCCGGTCTTTTTGCTTCCTTTACATTGCTTCTTAAAAAATAGCATAAATAGTTTTCTGCTTCTGGAAACACTAAGCCACATAAATCACAATTTCGGTAAACGAAAATATCTATCGAATCATTGGCTTACCTGTCGTTATGTTGTTGGTCCTCTCCAATGAAATTAAAGGTTGATTGGGCCTTACTGCAGTTGAACATGAAATTTCTGATTTATTTAGTAAAGGGTCTTTAACTGTACGTACTTCTTTTTTTGAATGAGGTGTGTTTTCCTTAGAAGAAGTGGAATCAAGATTCGGTAAACCTGTCTCTACGTCAACTCCCTATGAGGCCAACGATATAAAATATAAAATAAGTGAGATGACATTAAAATTTAGAATTTTATTTTTTCCCGATTGTAAATCTTAGTCTGGTCATGAGTAAAAATGAAATTTTGACTTACAAACAGTCTGATTGCTGATTTTCGTGAGACATGATTGGCCTCAAAAGATTTAGGTTGGTCGTAAGACCGCTGCTATTTTTTTTTTTTGGATTTCATGAACGTTAGAGAAATGTACTTCATTTAATCTAGTATCGATTTTGTAAAAAAAATTACTAACGGGGTCAGAATCAAGATGATAAAGTGCTTGATTTTTTGCGAACGACAGTTTACTTGTAGCTGGTAGTTGCTCCAAGCTTGTTCGATTCTGACTTTTCCATGTGACTGAAGCAGCTAATGGGAAATCCAAAAATTCTACCGTTATATCTTCTTTGCTGTTGGAATTCCCTAAGTTAAGAGGGGCACTAACAATACCAGAAGAGTCGCTCAGACTTTCTACGCTAGTCAAAGGAGTATAGAAAAATATCAATGAATGGGTATGAAATATTATCAATGCCCTCAACGACACCCGCATATTTATTGGTAGGTGAAATATAAAGCCAGAAAATTTTCAAGTAGAAATCTCAGTTTAGGGTGGTAAAAATGGTTATATCTTCACTCTCCAGTCTAAATAGTAATCAGGGCGAGAACTTGGAACTTGTAAGGCAATATGAATGGTTTTGAATTAATGGAGATGTCACATTACAACTGTCGAAATCAAGAGACTTGTGCTTCCTAACTCACCACCACTTTCCTTATTACATACCCTGCTCAGCAGCAGGTGTCTATGCCACTCTATGGAAATAACTATCCTTACAAAACAAGGGATTTGACACCACCGACACCACGACACATTTTCGTTTCGCCAAGGGGCGCAAGAGTTACGAAACAATGGTTTTTTGCACTGAAGACTTCTAAGTGCTAAGAGCATCTACCTCCGTGTCGGTAAAATGGTTCGGTATGCATATTTTACTGCATTTTGACGTGAACCTTAACCCTCATTTCATTAAAGGCCTCTATTAGCTAGTGAATTCAGCATGTACTGTAGCCTGTCAACTAAAGTTACTGTCAGCCAGGCTGTACCAGGAGCCCAGTAAAACTTATGTTAAGTCATTGGACCTGGAAGAGGGCAAAAATTTATGCTTTTTTATGTATATAAATTTATATTTTATTGCATAATAAAATTAAGTACAAATTACCTTATTAAATAAAATTAAAATAAGGGTTATATTTATTTTATTATGTTATTAATTATATACTAGTAAAATAAACATAAATTATATTATATTCTATAAAAATTGGGCACATTTTTATGTATTTAAATAATTATAAAATAATAATTAATTAATTATAATATTATATTATACTTATAAGGCAAAATGTTGACTTATAATAATATTAATTAATTATTAGACCCTTATAATAATTTATACATTATTATTCCTGATTTTTGGGCGCTTCTGTGGCTCAAAATTATGTAATTAAATTTATTAAAACATTTAAACTAATTACATTCTCATATTTTAATCTAAAATAATTACTTATTGTTGGTCAGTCGTCTTGAAGAGAGAAGAAAGAGGGGAAGAAAGAGAGGGGGACAAGGTGTCAGCCTAAATATCCTTAGGACTGAGTATTTCTTATGCTTAAAATAAGATAACCTTAAGTAGATTAAGCGTATATCTTAAAAATAAGGTTAAAATAATAATATATATAATTATTATTCTATTATATAACTTATAATAGTTTAAATAGCTTATCAATGGCCTAATAATACTTATTAAGGTGGTAATGGATTCATAATATACTTATCTTAAGTGATATGAAGTAATTATTGACATACATAAGCTTATATGTATACATAAATCTCATATTCAGTGAAATATGCGGAATATTATGTATATTTAGGTATATAAGTGGGTTTTAGCCCCTTAATAGCCTATAACCTTTGTTTTTCTGCTTATTTTAGGTCATATGGACAAAATCAGTGGACTCACAACGCCTACAGAAGCATAGACACCTATATCAGGCGCATACACCCAGTTTGGACAACTAAAATTACTTCCTTGGATGGTTATTCACGGATTTATGAGTTGGAAGGATGTTTCTGGGTTAATGTGGATTCTTGGGGATGTTATTGGGGGCTTGGAAATTTTATTTGTTTCCTTTATATGCTTTTAGTTTCATTAAATCTCTTTTTGATTATTTATTTTACCTGTTTCTTTATGGTATCCGCTTTTATCTGGGTTTTCTATTTATGGTATGGATCAGTGTTATTATTAATAGTGATGGAGGGTCCTTACTGGAGGTCTGGGTGTTGAAACTGCTTGAAGTGGACACCATGGGGAGGTGATGGGCCCTCACAGTGCTGTAATTGCTGGGGATAGCAGTGACATCATCTGGATTGAAGGTCTGTGCACTCCAGTGGATTTGGGTATAAGTAAGGAGGGATTTTGACGGTTATTTATCATCATTCAATTACTACAATTCCAACAAACACTACTATACAATTATTAACATTAAGAAATATATTATAAAGCCACTATAAATTGATTTTATCTTTATATAAAGCTATAACTATATTTTATTCATCTATTTTCCACCACTAGCACACATTAAAATCCAAGTATTGTGAGTTTTATTTGAGTATAACTATTCTATTAGTCTTCCCCTGAGGTTTAATCACTAAATAATTTATCAATAAGTAGTAGGACCATAAATAAACACTATTATATCATACTTATATACTAGACTATACTGACAATTGGGGGTCTTTCCTTATATTTTACTTATTATTTAGTATAAGCCTTGGGACGTGATTTTTACCTTAGTACAGCTCAAAATAACCAAATATTTGGGTCTGCTGCATATTAGTGGGTCATCATAACTCAGTGATTGCGGAAAAGAACCCTTAAAATAATTGTACTAATTTTTTATCATAAAATTAGATATTTACAGTAGTAACTGTACCCAATATAAACCCAATTTCACTTGGTATTTGGACACCAATATAACACCCAATTAAATTGGTATTTGGTTAAAGCTTGGTAAGCTACTTATTAACCCTTATAGAGGTCTAGTTAAACTTATTATTATATTTTTAACAGATTTTTTAAAATTTTTCTTATATTTTATTTAAATAAATAAAGATACAAATTCAGGGTAAGCTCCATTGCTTTTTTATTGGTAATATAATTGCTAATATCTTTTATCTACTAATTCCATAGAGTTTTTTCCTTTTGTAGACGTAAAATATTGTCATTCTTAACAATATGAGTGCTCCCCAGGACAGTGTAAGTGAAAAGCCTGCTTATAATACCAGGTCTAAAGCTAACAAAAACTTTCCAGGACATCACCATGGAGGGCCAACAGTACCCCCAGCCAGAAAGCATGAGTATAGAGGAAAAGGACGCCCTCTTAAAAAAGATAACTATAAAAAAGACGTCTCCTCCTCTTCAGGATCAACTGTCCCACCTGGCCAAACAGGTTCTGAAGTTGGAGGAATCAAAATCACTCATGTTCAAAGAGGTAGAGCAGTTGCAAAACAATTGCAAGGTAGGGTTTCAGCAGATGAATCGGGCATTGACAGAATTAAAGGGAGGCCAGCCCAGTCAGTCAAATCAGCAACCCCCTATCCAAGGAAGGTCAACTCACTCCCAGGAGAAAATCCTGGTAGACAAATGGAAATTAAACTGGTTTCACCAACAGTGGACAAGCCACAGTTGCAACAGGGATCCACCCCCTCATCTGACTTCCTCAGCTCACCCTTACAAAAGAAAAAAGCGCCAAAAATCAGGACTGGCAACCATCCCTTGGTAAGTAGATTACCCTCTCAGATTGAGCATAATACTGATAATTACAATATAGGTAATTCTATTGATGTTAAATCTGGGCAAAAAATAGAGGAGGATTTAAGAAATTTAGGTTTTAGAGTAGATACACCTGACTTGTCTTTTGTCCACAATAACAGTACTATTTACAATGATAATACAGTTAACCCTCAGTTGCAACCACCTACTAGTGAGATGAGAAGTTCACAGGAGAGTGAGAGAATTGAAAAGGAAGACATGGAATATTTTAACAATAATCCAACTGTCCATAGAATTGTTTCAGCATTGTGGAATAGAATGACTGATTGTGAGGAACAGACAGTTAAGCTCACTAGTGATACAATTTCATCCTTGACATTAAACATTTCTCAATAAGCAACACGTAACAAAGAATTAGAGAAAGAACATTTGTCTCTAGCTCTTAAATATGATTCATTGAGTAATAAATATAATGACCTTTCAAACAAATTCTGTGAGTTAGAAAAATTATATGAAACACATTTATTGAAAACTGAATCAAGAACAAAGTTATCTTTTGCCCAGACAAATCAAAGTGTCTCTGAGTTGCTACAAAGATTAACTAAAGTTGAGATTGAAACTGCCAATCTACTAATGAACCAGGATAATCATAAGTATAATCAATATAATAATAATCCTTTCATTGGCAAAAGTGAATCTCATTCCTTCCCTATACCACCACAATTAAAACCATCTTGTGGTAGTTTCAAATCTGAAAATTTAAGTCACAAATCCGTGCAGGAAGAAATACAAGACCATTTATCAAAAGTAAATGAGTTGTTGAATTTACCTAAGATTAGTGAGATAAAATCCAATCAGAAAAACTGGCCTAAGATAGATCAGTACCCAACTTATGATGGGGAAGCCAGCTCTGATTGGCAACATTTTATGCAAAGAATTGACAACTTGAAATTCTCATATAAGTTACCAGATGAAGAGATAACATCAAAATTAATTTCTTTATTTAAGGATGTTGCTTTATTATGGTTTGAAGCTGTCTTAAGTGAGGGTAGAGACTACTCTTGGGCTGAATGGAAACAACTTATTGAAAAACTATTTGGAGGTTCTAAATTCAGGCTTACTCAGCAGAGACTTTATGAGAAGACTAGGTATAATCTGTTGAATGGTGAAAAACCTATGGTATTTTTAATGAATTTAAACAAAATATTAAAAGCCATTGAGCCTCATATGGATTTTAACTTATGGAAAGATAAGATAATATATAAATTACCTATATCTGTCAGAGACATTGTTGTAGCTAGAACATTAAATGTTACTGAATATTCTGACTTTATTAATATTTGCAATGAAATATTATTAAACCATAAGTATGAATCAAGGTATTCCACTTATAAACAAAATGTTGAACCTGTAAAAACTCAGAATTCAAAAACACTTCAGGAGAAGCAGAAAAAACCTACTGCACCTGTAGTACCTAAGAAGTATGAAACAAATACTTGTTATAAGTGTAACAAACCTTGGGTAAAAGGTCACAAATGTGAGAAAAACATAAATATTGTTGAAAATCAACGTGAATCTGAAACTGAAACTGAAAAAAGTAAAGAATCAAGTGATTATGACAGCAATATCTCATATAGTGATGAAAATGAAGTCTGTATGTTGGAAGATGATTTGTCCATCTTTGAAAATCCAATATTAAATATGGACTCAAATGAATCTTTAATGAATTTTGAGGATGCTGAAATCATTAAGGATATACAAGTTGATAACTTTAGAATGACACTTATCACGGTTCCAGCTATCATTTCTGGTGAAAATGTTAATATAGTACTGGACACAGGAGCTGCTGGTTCTGTTGTTTCCACTAATACATTACAGAAAATTGATAGTGAATATAAGTTTAAGCTTGAACCACTTCAAAATAAAAATTGGGGAGGTTTTTGATCAGTGCTACACCCCATTGGTAAATACAAAGCTGCTGTTTTCTTTAAACACCAACATGGTTATGTAAGGGTAACTTGTGAATTTGTAGTAATGGATAATACTAACTGTAGTAACTTTTTTATCATTGGAAATGATATTCTGACTAAATTTGGTGTAAAATTAGACCCTGCTAATAACAATTTTTTAATTGGCATGAATGGTAAGAGGAAATTTAAAATAAATTCTTTTAACACAGTCTTACACATTGAGTCAGTAACAAATTCCCCGTCTAAGGGAAGAGAATCCAATGAGATGGAACTTCTGGAAACAGAAATTTCAAAAGCATCATTTGGCACTCAGATAAGTAAAACTGAGAAAGATAATATTTTGAAATTAATTAAAGCTTTTCCAATGGCTTTTGCACATGGTACAAATGAACTTGGCCTTGTAAAAGATCATGAAATGAAGATTAGTTTAACCTGTAATATGGATAATATTCCTGCTAGTCTTAAAAAGAAACCATACCCTGCTTTACCAATGAAGAGGAAAGACATAGAGGATAATATTAAGATGTTATTAAAAATGAACATTCTTGAGAAGGTTGAAACTACACCAAAATATTGTGTAATATCACCAGTGCTAATTTCTTATGAACAAGATAAAGCAAGACAGTGTGGTGATTATAGAGCATTAAATACATTTACAGTAGATGATATTTATCCCTTGCCAAGGATTGCCTCTATACATGCTACCCTTAAAGGTGCTAAATATATAAGTTTCCTAGATGGAAATAAAGGGTACCATCAAATTCCTGTTGAAAAGAATTCACAGAACTTTTTGTTGATAACAACACACATGGGAATTCATAAGTATGTCAGAATGCCATTTGGACCAAAAAATTCTCCATCAGTGTTTCAGAAGTTAATGGATATAACATTCCATAATGAAATGATTGAAGGATGGTTAATGGTATACATTGATGACATCATAGTGTTCTCTAAAACTTTTGATGAACACTTAATCCATTTAAGGAAAGTATTTCAGAAAGTGGATGAAATAAAAATGACCCTTGCATTGAAAAAATGTAAATTTGGGTTTGAATCTTTCAAAGTGCTTGGTCATATTGTATCTGGCTTACAAATATGTGTAGACCAAAATGAAGTGGCTGCAATAGAGAATATTGGCATTCCTCAAAATGTGAAGGATGTACAATCTTTTCTTGGAATGTGTGGCTATTATAGACAATATATAAAAAACTACCAATCAATTGCTGCACCACTGACCACACTGATAAAGAAATCAGAAGCTTTCATTTGGAATAATGAAAGACAACAAGCTTTTGATAAGTTGAAAGAATGTTTAATGAAAGCTCCTATCTTGGGATTACCAGATTTCCAATTACCTTTTGTATTATATACAGATGCAAGTTTTATTGGACTGGGTGCTGCTTTGCATCAAAAACAACTTATTGAAGGTAAAATGTCAGAAGTAGTAATCTGCTATATTTCACGTACTCTGAGAAGTAGTGAATTGAAATATGGTGCTACTCAACTTGAATGTTTGGCAGTAGTATGGGCTCTTGAGAAGCTACATTATTACCTTGAAGACCAAAAATTTGAGTTAATAACTGGCTGTAGTGCAGTTAAGTCACTCTTAAACATGAAAACTCCTAATAGACACATGTTTAGATGGCAATTAGCTGTACAAGAATACAGAGGCCGGATGACTATTACACATAGAGCAGGAACCTTGCACTCTAATGTAGATCTGTTATCTAGAGTACCTCTGCCTAATAATGATGATAATCCTGCTTATGTTCCTGAGTCAGATATTATTTACATTTATGGCATTTATATTGTAGATCTTGAAGATGAGTTTATGCAATCAATTCTTGATAATTATAATTCAGATACTGACTTGAGTAAATTAACTACAATATTAAATGATCCATCTAATGCTTCAATGAATGTTTTAATAAAAACATTACCAATTAAGTATAAAGAGGCATTAGAAAAAGGAAAATTTTCCATTGAGGATGGTTTTATATATTACAGGAAAAAATTAAGTAATGTAATTGTAATTCCCCCTTCAATGAAGGAGTTAATGTTAAGTATATGTCATGATGATATATTAGCAGGTCATTTTGACTACCATAAAACATTAACCAGAGTAAAAAACACAGCTTGGTGGATTAACCTGTCTGAGGATGTTCAGAAATATGTTGAAACATGTGATTCTTGTCAAAAATCTAAATGATTAACAGGAAAAAGAGCTGGTTTATTACAACAAATTGAGCAACCAAAAGCTCCATGGGAAATCATTAGCATGGACTTTGTAACAGGTTTGCCAATAGCAGGGCATAAGAGTTATAACTCCTGCTGGGTAATTATAGATAGATTTACAAAGATGTGTAAATTTATTCCTACCCACAAATAGGTTTCTGCAAAGGACTTAGCTTTTTTATGGTGGAGACAAATGTTAAATACAGCAGGTTTCCCCAAAGCAATAGTTTCTGACAGAGATCCTAAATTTACTTCTGAGTTCTGGACGTCACTTATGGATGTTTCAGGGTGTCAATTAAAACTTTCTACAGCACACCATCCACAAACTGATGGGCTAGCAGAAAAAAATGATACAAACTTTAGAAGATATGATAAGAAGACATTTTGCTTTTGGTCTTAATTTTAAAGACAATGACAAATTCACGCATGATTGGGTAACCCTTATCCCAGGTTTAGAATTTGCATATAATAGTACAGTACATTCTGTCACTGGAAAAAAGCCATTTGAGTTATGGTTGGGTTATGTACCTAATACCCCTGCTAAAACTCTTAATAAGTTAACTAGATTGGATATCCATCCAGGTACTAAATCTTTTCTTCAGATGCAGGAATTACGCAGAAAACATGCTCAAGAATGTATAAATAAGGCTTTTGAGTATGAAAAGAAAAGATGGGATAAAGCCCATGAAGAACAAATGTTCAAAGAGGGTGATGAAGTCCTTATTTCAACGCTACATTTCAATTTAAATGGTAATGTTAAATTGAAGGATCCATTCATTGGACCATTTGTAGTTAAAAAGATGGTTGGTAATAATGCTGTTGAGGTTATTCTATATGCACCATATGATAAAAAACAGCCAGTATTTCCTATTTCTCTTATAAAACCATACCATTCTAATGATGCTGCCCTATTTCCAAGAAGATCAGGAAGTAATAAACAGCAACCTGAAGAAATAGTTGAAAAGGCAGAAATTGAAAAGATACTTAAAAAGAGACACCTTACTAAAGAAAAGGGAGTTGAGTATCTATTAAGATTTAAAAATAAATCAAGTGAATATTACCAGTGGATCCCAGAAAATGAAATCTCTGATCTTAAAAATCTCTTGAAAAAATTTAAATCTAAATAATACTGTTAATTCAGTATATGTATTATAAAAATTATTTTTAATTTTTTAATTTTATTCTTTCACTCCTTAGTTTTAATTAAAATGTCTTAACATTTTTTTTATTGTTTTTTTTGGGGTGAGGGAGTGTCAGCCTAAATATTCTTAGGACTGAGTATTTCTTATGCTTAAAATAAGATAACCTTAAGTAGGTTAAGCGTATATCTTAAAAATAAGGTTAAAATAATAATATATATTATTTTATTATATATATATATAATTATTATTCTATTATATAATTTATAATAGTTTAAATAGCTTATCCATGGCCTAATAATACTTTTTAAGGTGGTAATGGATTCATAATATACTTATCTTAAGTGATATGAAGTAATTATTGACATACATAAGCTTATATGTATACATAAATCTCATATTCAGTGAAATATGCGGTATATAAGTGGGTTTTAGCCCCTTAATAGCCTATAACCTTTGTTTTTCTGCTTATTTTAGGTCATATGGACGAAATCAGTGGACTCACAACGCCTACAGAAGCATAGACACCTATATCAGGCGCATACACCCAGTTTGGACAACTAAAATTACTTCCTTGGATGGTTATTCACGGATTTATGGGTTGGAAGGATGTTTCTGGGTTAATGTGGATGCTTGGGGATGTTATTGGGGGCTTGGACATTTTATTTGTTTCCTTTATATGCTTTTAGTTTCATTAAATCTCTTTTTGATTATTTATTTTACCTGTTTCTTTATGGTATCCGCTTTTATCTGGGTTTTCTATTTATGGTTTGGATCAGTGTTATTATTAATAGTGATGGAGGGTCCTTACTGGAGGTCTGGGTGTTGAAACTGCTTGAAGTGGACGCCATGGGGAGATGATGGGCCCTCACAGTGCTGTAATTGCCGGGGATAGCAGTGACATCATCTGGATTGAAGGTCTGTGCACTCCAGTGGATTTGGGTATAAGTAAGGAGGGATTTTGACGGTTATTTATCATCATTCAATTACTAAAATTCCAACAAACACTACTATACAATTATTAACATTTAGAAATATATTATAAAGCCACTATAAATTGATTTTATCTTTATATAAAGCTATAACTATATTTTATTCATCTATTTTCCACCACTATCACGCATTAAAATCCAAGTATTGTGAGTTTTATTTGAGTATAACTATTCTATTAGTCTTCCCCTGAGGTTTAATCACTAAATAATTTATCAATAAGTAGTAGGACCATAAATAAACACTATTATATCATACTTATATACTAGACTATACTGACACAAGGAGAAAAGGATATTTGAGAAATAAAAGAAATAAAATATAATAAAATTATTTAATTTATTGAAAAGGAGCAACGACAAAGTTTCTTGAGAGATGATATAACAATGAGGTTTTTATTTAATTTAAAATATTATTTTAATGTAAGGGCTATGCGCGGCAGACACTATGATCACTATCAGACTTAAGGCAACCTTTCAATTGTTGTATAGAATTTCAATTAGAATTTTGATACTAATAAAAAATAATATAAACGTAATATAAAAATATATTTAAGTTGTTGAGCGTATAATAAGTGATGCAGCTACAGGGGATTATCCAAGGCCCTTTTATAGGCAATGGGTCCTCTGAAGCGCCACTATATTTGTAAATACAAGAATTATAATAGGATGAAACAAGAATATATAAGAATAAGTAAAACATAACAATGTAGAGAAAAATATGAAACAAATAATTGAAAACCCCAATTAAGAATCAAATTTTACCACAATTAATTCCCAAATCAGTAAGTAAAAATAGTGAATAACTAAACAAGCCTGGGACATAGGAACTATGAGAAAAAAAATTCAAAACAGATGGTACAGTCTGATTTAAGGATTTTTAAGTGAAACAAAAAATATTTTGACGCAAAAAAATATGTAATTAATTTCAATTTAGTATAAATTAATTAATTTTTTTCCTGACACAATTAAGGGTCAAAAGAAGCGCCATTAATTATTGTTTAATACTATATGAAAGGTGTTATTTAATATATAAATTTAAATAATTAATTTAATTATATTATAAGTCAATTTTACACTTATAATTATAATATATGTTGTTAATTAATTAAATATTAATTTATAATTATTAAATACATAAAAAATGCGCCATTATTTGTAGAATATAAAATATATTATGCTTAATTTAAATGTATAAATAATTTATATAACAGTAAAATAAATATAACAATTATATTTAATAAGATACTTATATAATTTTATTATGCAATTAAATATTACTTTATATACATCAAATGTAATATATTATGCCCTCTTTCAGGTCCTATAAGTTAACATTTCATTTACTGGGCTCCTGGAATAGCCTGGCTGACACTCACTCACTCTAAAAAAAACAATAAAAAAAATGCTAAGATTTTTTCTTTTTGTACTTTTTCAACAGAGTAGGAAGATTTGAAATCTACATGCCAGGTATCCATGCATCATGTTCAGATGATTTGTTCTTATATCTCAATAAATATTCAGTACCTCTTTCAGAAGTGATAATTCTATCATTGAGAATTTTATCAATTTCTGCTGTTTCTGTGACTTCCTGAGGGTTTTTCTTAGGTCTTCCCCTTCTTTTAAGAAATAAGTCAATGTTGGAAGTATAAGGCTTAAGCAAAGAAATGGGAAAAACAGGATGTTTCCTATTATAAGGAGAATACAATACAACTTCTACTGCATTATCAACAACCATTCTTTTAACAACAAATGGTCCTACAAAAGGATCTTTTAATTTGTTGTTACCTTGTAAATTGAAATTGACAGTAGAGATCAACACTTCATCACCTTTGTTAAATGTGTATTCTTTATGGGATTCATCCCATCTTTTCTTTTCATATTCAAATGCTTTATCAATACAGCTCTGAGCATGTTTTCTGCATAGCTGTTGCATTTGCATGAAAGATTTTACACCAGGGTGTAGTTCCAACTTAGGTAATTTATTATTGAGAATTTGAGCAGGAGTATGTGGGACATAACCTAACCAAAGCTCAAAAGGCTTTTTCTCAGTGACATAATGAACAGTGCTATTAGATGCAAATTCAAGACCAGGCAATAGAGTGACCCAATCATGAGTAAATCTGTCATTGTCTTTATATTTTAAACCAAAGGCACAATACCTTCTAATCATATCTTCCAGAGTTTGAATCATTCTCTCAGATAGACCATCAGTCTGAGGATGGTGAGCTGTAGACAATTTTAACTCACAGCCACAAATATCCATCAAAGAGGTCCAAAACTCAGAAGTAAATTTAGGATCCCTATCAGAGATAATGGCTTTTGGAAAACCAATAATATTAAACATGTAAGACCACCATAAGAAAGCTAATTCTTTGGTGGATACATCTTTGTGGGTTGGAATAAATTTGCACATTTTTGTGAATCTATCTACTATTACCCAACAAGAGTTAAAGCTGTCTTTACCTGCAACAGGAAGACCAGTGACAAAATCCATATTAATGATTTGCCAGGGAGAATTAGGTGCTTCAATATGTTGTAATAACCCTGCTCTCTTACCTGTCAATCTTTTAGATTTTTGGCAGGAATCACAAGATTCAACATATAATTTTGTGTCTTCAGACATATTAGCCCACCAAGCAGTGTTTTTGATTCTAATCAATGTTTTCTCAAGATCAAAATGACCAGCCAATATGTCATCATGACAAAGTTTGAGGATAGTTTCTCTCATAGAAGGAGAAATTACAATGACATTAGTAAGCTTTCTTCTATAATATATATAACCATCTTCAATAGAAAACTTTCCTTTACTCAAAGCATTTTAATACTTTGCAGAAAGAGTTTTTATTAATGCTTGAATTAAAGCATTCTTAGGATCATTTAAGATAGTAACCGATTTATTTAAATCAGAATCCTTTTCATATGAATCAAGTATTAATTGCAATAACTCTTCTTCCATATCAACTACAAATATACCATGGATATGAACAGTATCATCTTCAGGTACATAAGCAGGATTTGAGTCATTATTTGGCAGAGGCAATCTGGAGAGCATATCAACATTAGAGTGAACATTTCCAGCTCTATGGATAATTGTCATCCGTCCTCTGTATTCTTGAACAGCAAGTTGCCACCTGAACATATGTCTGTTAGGTGTTTTCAGGTTTAAGAGGGACTTCACAGCACTACAGTCAGTTACCAATTCAAATTTTTGGTCATCTAGATAGTAATGAAGCTTCTCAAGAGCCCAAACAACTGCTAAGCACTCTAATTGAGTGGCACCATATTTCAATTCACTATTTCTCAAGGTTCTTAAAATATAACAAATTAAAACCTCTGACAATTTATCATTTATAATTTGTTTCTGGTGAAGGGCAGCACCCAGACCAACAAAGCTAGCATCTGTATATAGGACAAAAGGTTTGTTGAAATCTGGAAGAGCCAATATAGGGGCTTTCATTAAGCAACTTTTTAATGTATCAAAAGCTTTTTGACAGTCATTATTCCAGAGAAAGGCAACATCTTTTCTGGTCAGTTTTGTAAGAGGCAAGGCTATGACCTGATAATTTTTAATATGTTGTCTATAATAGCCACACATCCCCAAAAAACTTTGGATTTCTCTTACAGAAGTTGGTGCTTTCACATTTTGAATGGCAGAAACTTTGTTATGGTCTACACAAATTTGTAAGCCTGACACAACATGGCCAAGGACTTACAAAGATTGAAAACCAAATTTACACTTTTTCAAGGAAAAAGTCATATTGATTTCATCCATTTTTTGAAAAACCCTATTTAAATGAACCACATGTTCATCAAAAGTTTTAGAAAAAACTATAATGTCATCAATGTAAACCATGAGCCATCCTTCAATTATTTCCTGATGGAAAGTGTTATCCATGACCTTTTGAAAAACTGAAGGAGCATTTTTAGGGCCAAATGGCATCCTAAAATACTTATATATTCCCATATGAGTAGCAATTAGTAAAAAATTTTGTGAATTTTTCTCAACAGGAATTTGATGATAACCTTTATTGCCATCCAGACAACTAATAAATTTTGCACCCTGTAAGGTAGCATGAATTGAATTAATTCTGGGTAAAGGATAAATATCATCAACAGTATAAGTGTTTAAAGCTCTGTAATCTCCACATAATCTAGCCTTATCTTTTTCATAAGAAATTAAGACTGGGGATATGACACAATATTTGGGGGTGACATCCACTTTCTCAATGATATTCATTTTTAATAATGTTGCAATATTATCTTCAATATCCCTTCTTTTTGTTGGAGAAGCAGGATATGGTTTTTTCTTAAGACTAGGAGGAATATCACTTAAGTTACAGGATAAGGTAATTTTCATCTCTTCCTGAACAATTCCCAAGACATGAGAACCAGGAGCAAAAGCCATAGGGAAGAAGGTAATAGAGGCAATAATAGAATCCTTTTGTTCACTAGTTAACTGATCACCAAAAGAAGCAGTATTTATTTCATTTAATAAATCATCCATTTCAGTTGTTGTTCTGCCTTTACACTGGATTAGTGAGTTACAAGACTTTAACAGATGCCCAAAAGGTTTTCTAGAAGAGGAAATTTTGAATTTCCTTTTACCATTCATTCCTAAAGTAAAGCAATTATTTGCTGGGTCCAATTTCACACCAAACACGGTTAAAATATCATTTCCCATAATAAACCAATTGCTTAAATTATCATTTTTCATGACAACAAATTCAAAAATAGCTCTGAAAAAACCACCATTATATTTGAAGAATACAGAGGTTTTGTATTTGCCAATAGAAATTAAGGTAGAACCATACCCTCTCCATTTTTCAGAAGTCATAGGTAATAATTTACTCAAATAATCCCTATCTACTGAAGCTAAAGCTTTTTCAGACACTACACTGCCTCCAGCACCAAATCAAAAACTACATCAACATTTTTACCATTAATGATAACAGGTGCCTTCACAGGGGATATGGGTATAAAATTGTTAGTAATCTCTTTAATTATCTCAACATTTTCTACTGAAGATAAATCCAATACACATTCTTCAGAAATATTATCTAAATAATGGACATCCTGTTCCAACATTAAAACATCTTTAACAGATTCATTGTCATAGGAGATATTACTTTCACAGTCACTAGAAGAATTATTGACATCAAGTTCAACGTCATCAGTGTCTTCATTTTGTTCAACAAGATGAACTTTCTTGTCACAAACATGACCCTTCTGCCACGGTTTGCTACATTTATAACAAGTATTTGTTGCATATTTTTTAGGTGCAACTGGGGCAGAGGGTTTACCAAATTTTTCTGGGAGCTTTGTAGAAGGTTTATTCTGATCATTATAAGATTTACCAAGGTAATTCTTTGGTTCATATCTATGGTTGAGTAGTACCTCATTACAGATATTAATGAAAGAAGAATTTTCCCTTACATGCTCAGTTCTAGCCACAATCAAATCTCTAAGAGAATTTGGTAATTTATACAAGATTTTATCTCTCCAAATATCATAATTCATCTTTGGATCAATTGCTCTTAGGATTTTTGTTATTTTCATAAGAAAAACAATGGGCTTTTCAACAGAGGAGGATACATATCTAGTATTCTCATACAGTCTTTGCTGAGCTAACCTGAATTTTGAACCACCAAACTGATTCTCAATCAAGGATTTCCAATCATTCCATGTATAATGATTATTATCTAAAAGGACAGATTCATACCACATCAAGGCTACATTGGAAAATAAAGAAATTAGCTTAGAAAAAATTTCCTCATCAGGTAGTTTATAAGATCTCTTTAAATTATCAATTCTTTGGATAAAGTCTTGCCAATCAGAGGAAGAATCACAATCAAAGGTAGGCTATTGGTCCAACTTAGGCCAATTTTTCTGACTACTGGGATGGTCCAATTTTTAGTTTGAGTTATTCAACATTAATAATTCCTGAAGTTTAGCCAGGTGTTCAGAAATTTCATTATTTACAGAAACAGCTGGTGCATGACCATCACAAGATATTTTGCTTGTAGAAAAAGATTTTACGGACTCATTTTCAGTTTGTTTAATGGTTGAAATATGTGGAAGAAAGGAGGAACTCTGCTCAGGTTCTTTTCCTTTATTTTTATGCAGCTTATTGACAGCATTCCCATTCATACCATTATTGATGGTTAAGGTTGAGAATTTTTCCTGCAGGTCAGACACATAGTTTCTTATCCTTGGAATTTCAGACATCTGGTCATTTACTTTTGCAAGAGATAGAACATTTCTGTCCTCAGAAACTGTGTGTTTGGCACTTAGTACATGGAAATCATTCTTTATCTTTTTAAACTCATTTTGTAGAGATTTTATGTCACTTTTTAATGAATAATTTTCTTCAATAAGGGGTTTCAATTCACTCAAGGTCTTATGTAGACTGATATTTTTATCTGAGATAGCTCTATGGTCACTCCTTATTTGTTTTTGTTGACTAAGAACAATATTCAAGGTTTCTTTGACTTTAAAATAAGCTGTATCCTTTACAGAAGAACTTACTTTACATTGCAAGTGAAAATTATTTAATCTATCATTTTCATGGATTGACACATCTCTCAATTGTTTGTCTTTCACAACATTAAAATCAAGGGTATCTTTCAATATTTCTTCAGAAGTTTTCTCAATTAAGTAATAGACTTCAGGGGAAACAGAATCATTCTTAATTGCAAGAGAAGGATTAATCAAATAAGTAGAAGTCAAATGTAGAGGTTCATCAAATGAAAATTTGCTAATAACATTAATAGGGCTATTAGTTACAGGAAGCTGTCTTTTAACAGGTTTAACTGTTCTTTCACCATGTTCAATAATATTACCTGTAGAAGAAGTCTTATTAGAAAACATACCCAAGTGACTATCAACGAAATTACTTACCATGGTAGAGGAGGAAACTTCCCCTGAGACTGGGTTTGGGATTGTGCTTGGGCCTTCTTTCTCCTGCCTTGTTGGTAGGGATGAGGAGGTGGATGGAAATTGGGTGTTCTGGATGGGCCAGGCTGATGATGAGGAGGGTGTTGCACATTCGGCTGGTAGTGACTCATTAGATAATCCCATTTCCATTGCTCTACTTCCATAGTATTTTGATTTTGGATGAAGGAGCTGGGTGGCTGTGAAGCTTGAGCTTGAAACTGAGGCTGATTGGGAGGCAACTGAGGAGGGGCCTGGGCCTGATTTTGGTTCCTGAGTTCCTGAACTTGATCCCACAAGGTGTCTACTTTTGCCTTGTATTTCATGTTTTCTGTCCTCAGTTCTTTGATATGACTGGACAGATTGCTGATTTGTTGGGGCAGAGGAAGCTTTTTTATTTTGAATCTTTTTGGAAGACCTTCTTGAGGTATTGGAGGTTTTACTTCCTTCTGTTGTGCTGGGTGAAGGGGGTTTGATTTGTTTACTTCTCCTGTCATTTCCACATCCTGAATTATGTGAATTTTTCTTGTTAGCATAAGATATTTTATGTTCAACTTTAGAAGAACTCACAGTATCAGCATCATAATCAATTTCAATTTCATCCACTTGCATGTTATCCGTTTTCTCAGCCAAATTGTTGGACATAATAGTGGGAAGATTAATTAACTTCTTAAAAAAGATTAATAAAAGTTAGTTAATAATTGCTCCAAATAAAAAAAAATTTTTATTAATTAAATTATATAAAAAAATTTTTAATATAAAGTAATATTTATAAAAAATTAATTAATAAAATGGATTGCAAAGTTAAATTGGGAATAAACAATTAAGTTAATTCAACCAATTAAATTACAAAAATTAAATATGGCAATATATGGGACTAAGTACAAAGTACTATTTAAGTCAACCAAAATGAACAAAAATTAATAATAAAAAAAATTTATTTAATAATTCAAATTTTATTAATAATAATGTTAATTTCTTCTAGGACTAAGAGGAATTAAACACTCTATAATGGTCAACTAGGTAAAAAAAATTTTTAATAAATGAACACTTACACTCAGTGAATCATCAATTAAGACACAATCACTGTTATTGCAGTAAAAATATAGTAATATGAGTGAGAGGTGCAAAGGTTAACTTACTATAGTGATCGAAAAATCACTTCAAAATAATAGATGAATTAAATTAATATAAACCTAATTGATCAAACCCAAGTTCGAAACACGGTTGCGGCAAAAGTTTCTTTTTTGCTGGGTGGTCCGTGCATTTGTCGTTTGTCGCAAGAATCGGTATTGTCGTCGTCCTTTGGAAAGGCCTCCAGTTGTCGGTCAGTCGTCTAGAAGAGAGAAGAAAGAGGGGAAGAAAGAGAAGGGGACAAGGAGAAAAGGATATTTGAGAAATAAAAGAAATAAAATATAATAAAATTATTTAATTTATTGAAAAGGAGCAACGACAAAGTTTCTTGAGAGATGATATAACAATGAGGTTTTTATTTAATTAAAAATATTATTTTAATGTAAGGGCTATGCGGGACAGACACTATGATCACTATCAGACTTAAGGCAACCTTTCCATTGTTGTATAGAATTTCAATTAGAATTTTGATACTAATAAAAAAATAATATAAACGTAATATAAAAATATATTTAAGTTGTTGAGCGTATAATAAGTGATGCGGCTACAGGGGATTATCCAAGGCCCTTTTATAGGCAATGGGTCCTCTGAAGCGCCACTATATTTGTAAATACAAGAATTATAATAGGATGAAACAAGAATATAAAAGAATAAGTGAAACATAACAATGTAGAGACAAATATGAAACAAATAATTAAAAACCCCAATTAAGAATCAAATTTTCCCACAATTAATTCCCAAATCAGTAAGTAAAAATAGTGAATAACTAAACAAGCCTGGGACATAGGAACTATGAGAAAAAAAATTCAAAACAGATGGTACAGTCTGATTTAAGGATTTTTAAGTGAAACAAAAAATATTTTGACGCAAAAAAATATGTAATTAATTTCAATTTAGTATAAATTAATTAATTTTTTTCCTGACACAATTAAGGGTCAAAAGAAGCGCCATTAATTATTGTTTAATACTATATGAAAGGTGTTTTTTAATATATAAATTTAAATAATTAATTTAATTATATTATAAGTCAATTTTACACTTATAATTATAATATATGTTGTTAATTAATTAAATATTAATTTATAATTATTAAATACATAAAAAATGCGCCATTATTTGTAGAATATAAAATATATTATGCTTAATTTAAATGTATAAATAATTTATATAACAATAAAATTAATATAACACTTATATTTAATAAGATACTTATATAATTTTATTATGCAATAAAATATTACTTTATATACATCAAATGCAATATATTATTCCCTCTTTCAGGTCCTATAAGTTAACATGTCATTTACTGGGCTCCTGGAATAGCCTGGCTGACACTCCCTCACTCTAAAAAAACAATAAAAAAAAATGCTAAGTATTGGGCTCCTGGAATAGCCTGGCTGACACTTATATTAATTGTATGAATTAAAATAGTAATAAATTACATTCCACTTTAAAATAGTACTGCATAATATTTATTTTAAATTACATTAGTTATTTTTTATATGTCTTGTACTTATTTATGCGTAATATCCAGGGGGAATTAATATTGGTGAAATATTGACTACTGCATTTCAATAAATTAGTACATTCTTTATTTTTCACCCCTTACATTTACTCATTAATTATTTTATTTACTCTTGTGGCGCTTCAGAGGGCCCATTGGCTATATAAGGGCCTTGGGAACCCCCTTCAGCGGCATCACTTACATATTTACCATTTACTTACCCTTATATATTTTTATACAAGTATTAATTCTTTTTTCTCTTAACTAGTAATATAGTTTAACTGAAGTAAGATAGATAAATACTATATACAAAATTCTAAAGGTTGCGGTAAGAACATTAAAATATAAGAATTGACTGTTGCGCATTGAAATTAAAAACACTTACATTACAATATCATTAAATACTACTCACCTTATACATTAAACCTTTTCCCCTTATTTGCGTCCTTCCCTCCTTTCCTCTTTCCACTCCTTATCTTCTTGTGTCCTTTTCTCTTTTTTCTTCTTTCATCTTCCACCTTCTAGACTACGGCCCCCATACTTGAGGGCCTTTCCAAACAACAAATCAAAGCTTGACGACCATTTTGGACAAACGTCAAAACGCACGGACCACTCACGCGAAAAGGTGAACTTTTTCCGCGACCGTGAATCAAACCGGGAAACTATATATAAGGTTTATATATTTTTTAAAAGTCATATATATTGTAAGTGACTTAATGATCACTACTGTAAGTCAATCTCTGCCACTTTCAGCTATTATACTAGATTTTTTATTGCAATAACAGTGTTTTTGGCTTAATTGCTTAACCACTGAGTGTAAGTGATCATATATTTTATTTTTTTTCCTAGTTGACCATAATAGAGTATATCTATTAGTCCTAGAAGCCATTTATTTTATTTAAATTATTTAACTAATTATCTTAAATATTTGGTATTATTGGTTGACCAAGATAGTATTTTATACTTAGTCCCAATAAATATTATTAATTATTTTTGGTTGGCAATAATAATACTCAGTGTATTTAGTCCCAAATTTAATTCTATTATTGATTATTATTTTATAACATAAATAATAATCTTTAAATTTAAATTTTTATTGTTTTAATAAATTTGACATAATAAATTAAAGTTTGATTATTTTAAAATAATACCTTTTCTTTATTGTTTTTAGGATTTAAAATAATAAATAATTTTATTATTACTTTGAGAAAATTTTTTTTCTAATAATAATAAATTTTTTATTGTTGATAAATTCAAAATAATAATAAATAAACCTTATTGTTTAAAGATTTTGAAATTTTAAATAAATCTTATCCAAATCAATTGAAATGATAAATTATTAAATTAAATCAATTTTATTTTTATTATCATTGTTGTGATTTCAAAATTAAACAGTATAATAAAAAACAATAATTAATTACCTTTTGAATTAGTGATTTTATATTAACCACTTGATTTTTTTTTATCCCACAGATAAAACATGTCTTTCAAATTGAGTGAAACCATGGAAAATTTGAATGTGGATGAAATTGAAATTGATTATGATGCTGATACTGTGAGTTCTTCTAAAGTTGCACATAAAAAATCTTATGCTAACAAGAAAAATTCACATAATTCAGGATGTGGAAATGATAGGAGAAGTAAACAAACCAAACCCCCTTCCCCCAGCACAACAGAAGGAAGTAAAACCTCCAGTACCTCAAGAAGGTCTTCCAAAAGGCTTTAGAAGAAAAAAACTTCCTCTTTCTCAGCAAATCAGCAATCTGTCCAGTCACATCAAAGAACTGAAGACAGAAAACATGAAATACAAGGTAAAAGTAGAAACCTTGTGGGATCAAGTTCAGGAACTCAGGACCCAAAATCAGGCCCAGGCCCCTCCTCAGTTGCCTCTCAGTCAGCCTCAGTTTCAGGCTCAACCTTCTCAGTCCCCCAGCTCCTCCACCCAAAATCAAAACACTCTACAAGTGGAACAGTGGAAATGGGACTACTTGATGAGCCATTACCAGCAGAATGATCAACAACCAGCTCAACACCCTGGCCCATCCAGGACACAAACCTACCATCCATCTCCTCAGCCCCCTCCTTATCAGGGAGGCAGAAGAAAGAAGGCCCAGGGGAAGTTTCCTCCTCTGCCATGGTAAGTGATTTGGTTGATAAACATCTTGGTATTTATACTGATAAGAATTCTTCTACAGGTAATCTTATTGACTATGGTGAAAGAACAGTTAAACCTATTAGAAGACATCTTCCTGTAACTAGTAGCCCTAATGATGTTCTAAGCAAACTTTCCTTTGATGAACCATTACATTTCACCTCTACTTCTTTAGTTAATCCTTCTCTTGCAATCAAAAATGATTCTGTTGCTCCTGAGATTTATGTTTTACTTGAGAAAACTTCTGAAGAAATATTGAAAGGTTCTTCTGATTTTAATGTTATCAAAGATAAAATTTTAAGAGATTTATTAAAACATGAGAATGATAGATTAAATAATTTACATTTACACTGCAAAGTGACTTCTTCTGTCCAGGACACAGCTTATTTAAAATTGAAAGATACTTTAAATACCGTCCTTTCTCAGCAAAAGTCTATTAGAAATGATCACAGATCACTCTCTGATAAAAATAATCATCTTAATAAACTTATCAATGATATGAAGCCACTCATGGATGAAAATACTTCCTTGAAAAATGACAATAAGCTTCTGCACAGTGAATTAAGAAAATTGAAAATTGATTTCCAGAATTTGAGTAATAAATGCTTAGTAGAAGAGGACAGAAATGTTCAATCTATTGCTAAAATTAATGATCAACTATCTAATATCCCTGAACTAAGGAATAAATTATATGATCTTGAGAAAAAGGTTTCTACATTACAAGCTATTCATGATGACAATTGTGATGAGCTAAGAAATAATACTAAACTTTCTGTTAATTATAAAAATAAACAGCCTGAACAGGGTGTTTCTTCTCTCACTTGTAATGCCCCAATTAACCCAATTGATAACTTGTCTGTGAAGTCTGGTGCTTCAAACAAAAAGTATTTTGATACTCATAATGAGCCATCTGCCTCTGTCAGTAATGAAATATCTGAACACCTTTCAAGACTTCAAGAATTGATTACCTTAAATAATTCAAACAATAAGGCTGGCCACCCTAGCAGTAATAAAAACTGGCCTAAACTGGACCAATACCCTACCTTTAATGGTGATTCTTCATCTGATTGGAAACACTTTATCCAAAGAATTGATAATTTGAAGAAGTCATATAAATTACCAGATGAAGAAATTGTTTCTAAGTTAATTTCTTTATTCCCCAATGTAGCCTTAATGTGGTATGAATCTGTTTTAATGGATGATATCCATTATACATGGAATGAATGGAAAACCTTGATTGAGAATCATTTTGGTGGTTCAAAATTTAGATTAGCTCAACAGAGATTGTATGAGAACTCTAAATATATCTCTTCCTCTGTTGATAAACCAATTGTTTTTCTTATGAAGGTAACAAAAATCCTGAGAGCTATTGAACCAAAAATGGATTATGATATTTGATGAGATAAAATTCTTTATAAATTACCAAATTCTCTAAGAGATTTAGTTGTGGCTACAAATGAGCATGTAAAGAACATTCTTCTTTTATTAATATCTGTAATGAAGTATTACTTAACCATAGATATGATCCAAAGAATTATCGTATGAAATCTTATCATGATCAGAGTAAGCCCTCTACCAGACCTCCAGAAAAACCTGGTAAACCCTCTTCCCCAGTTGCACCCAAAAAATATGCAACTAATACTTGTTTTAAATGTAACAAACCTTTGCAGAAGGACCATGTGTGTGACAAGAAAATTCATCTTGTTGAACAAACTGCATACACTGAGGATGCTGATGTTGATCTCAATGATTCTTCCAGTTACTGTGACAGTAATATCTCCTATGAAAATGAATCCCTTAAGGATGTCTTAATGTTGGAGCAAGATGTGCAATATTTAGACAATATTTCTGAGGAGTGTAATTTAGATTAATCTTCAGTAGAAAATGCTGAAATCATTAAAGTTATTACTGAAAGCTCTATATCCATATCCCCTTTGAAGGCACCAGTTATAATTAATGGTAAAAATGTTGAGGTTGTTCTTGACTCTGGTGCTGGAGGAAGTGTGGTGTCTGAAAAAGCACTGGCTTCAGTGGATAAAGATTATATAGATAAATAACTACCTATGACATGTGAAAAATGGAGAGGTTATGGCTCTATTTTTTGTCCCATTGGTGAATACATACCCACTGTATTCTTCAAATATAATGGTGGTTTTGTCAGAGCTGTTTGTGAATTTGTTGTCATGAGAAATGATAATTTGAGCAATTGGTTTATTATGGGTAATGACATTCTGACCATGTTTGGTGTAAAATTGGACCCTGCCAATAATTTCTTCACATTGGGATTGAATGGCAAAAGGAAATTCAAAATTTCTTCCCCTAGAAGATCTTCTGCATATTTGTTAAAGTCTTGAAACTCATTAATTCAATGTACAGGTAGACCAACAAATGAAATGGATAGTTTATTAACTGAACTAAATACTGCTTCTTTTGGTGATCAATTAACTAGTGAGAAGAAGGATTCTATAATTTCCTCAATTACCTCTTTTCCTATGGCTTTTGCTCATGGTTCTCATGTCCTAGGAGTTGTTAAGGATGAAATGAAAATTACTTTATCCTGTAACTTGAGTGATATTCCTCCTAGTCTTAAGAAAAAACCATATCCTGCTTCTCCAACAAAAAGAAAGGATATTGAAGATAATATTTCTACCTTATTAAACATGAATATAATTGAGAAAGTAGATGTCACCCCAAAATATTGTGTCATATCCCCATTCTTGATTTCTTATGAAAAAGATAAGGCTAGATTATGTGGAGATTACAGAGCATTAAACACTTATACTGTGGATGATATTTATCCTTTGCCCAGAATTAATTCAATTCATGCTACCTTACAGGGTGCAAAATTTATTAGTTGTCTGGATGGCAATAAAGGTTATCATCAAATTCCTGTTGAGAAAAATTCACAAAATTTTTTACTAATTGCTACTCATATGGGAATATATAAGTATGTTAGGATGCCATTTGGCCCTAAAAATGCTCCTTCAGTTTTTCAAAAGGTCATGGATAACACTTTCCATCAGGAAATAATTGAAGGATGGCTCATGGTTTACATTGATGACATTATAGTTTTTTCTAAAACTTTTGATGAACATGTGGTTCATTTAAATAGGGGTTTTCAAAAAATGGATGAAATCAATATGACCTTGTCCTTGAAAAAGTGTAAATTTGGTTTTCAATCTTTGAAAGTCCTTGGCCATGTTGTGTCAGGCTTACAAATTTGTGTAGACCATAACAAAGTTGCTGCCATTCAAAATGTGAAAGCACCAACTTCTGTAAGAGAAATCCAAAGTTTTTTGGGGATGTGTGGCTATTATAGACAACATATTAAAAATTATCAGGTCATAGCCTTGCCTCTTACAAAACTGACCAGAAAAGATGTTGTCTTTCTCTGGAATAATGACTGTCAAAAAGCTTTTGATAAATTAAAAAGTTGCTTAATGACAGCCCCTATATTGGCTCTTCCAGATTTCAAGAAAACTTTTGTCCTATACACAGATTCTAGCTTTGTTGGTCTGGGTGCTGCCCTTCATCAAAAACAAATTATTAATGATAAATCCTCAGAGGTTGTAATTTGTTATATTTCAAGAAACATAAGAAATAGTGAATTGAAATATGGTGCCACTCAATTAGAGTGCTTAGCAGTGGTTTGGGCTCTTGAAAAACTTCATTACTACCTAGATGACCAGAAGGTTGAACTGGTAACTGACTGTAAGACTGTGAAGTCCCTCTTAAACCTGAAGACACCAAATAGACATATGTTTAGGTGGCAACTGGCCGTTCAAGAGTACAGGGTAAGAATGACAATTATCCATAGAGCTCGAAATGTTCACTCCAATGTTGATATGCTGTCAAGACTACCCCTACCTAATAATGACTCCAGTCCTGCCTATGTCCCTGAGGATGATAACATTCACATTTATGGTATATATATTGTGGACATGGAGGAAGAATTGTTGCAATTAATTCTGGATTAATATGAAAAAGATTCTGATTTGAATAAATTGGTTACTATCTTGAATGATCCAAAGAATGCTTCAATTCAAGCATTAATAAAAACTCTCCCTCCAAAGTACCAAACTGCTTTGACTAAAGGAAAGTTTTCAATTGATGATAGTTATATTTATTACAGGAGAAAACTTACTAATGTAATTGTTATTTCTCCTTCAATGAAAGAAATCATTTTAAAATTATGTCATGATGACATATTAGCTGGTCATTTTGATCTAGAAAGAACTATGGTCAGGATTAAAAACACTGCATGGTGGGCTAATATGTCTGAAGACACAAAATTATATGTTGAATCTTGTGATTCTTGCCAAAAATCTAAAAGATTGACTGGTAAAAGAGCAGGATTAATGCAACATATTGAAGCACCTGATGCTCCTTGGCAAATCATTAATATGGATTTTGTCACTGGTCTTCCTGTAGCAGAGAAAGACAGTTATAATTCTTGCTGGGTTATAGTAGACAGATTCACTAAAATGTGTAAATTCATTCCTACCCACAAAGGTGTTTCCAACAAAGATTTAGCCTTTTTGTGGTCGTCACATATGTTTAATATTGTTGGATTTCCAAAAGCCATCATATCTGATAGAGACCCAAAGTTTACTTCTGAATTTTGGATGTCTTTGATGGATATATGTGGTTGTGAGTTGAAATTATCCACTTCCCACCATCCTCAAACTGATGGTCTGGCTGAAAGGATGATGCAAACCTTGGAAGATATGATTAGAAGGTATTGTGCCTTTGGATTAGAATATAAAGACAATGACAGATTTACACATGACTGGGTAACCTTACTTCCAGGTCTTGAATTTGCTCTTAATAGAACTGTTCATTCTGTCACAAAGAAAAAGCGTTTTGAGCTATGGCTAGGTTATGTTCCAAGTACTCCTGCTCAAATACTCAATAACAAATTACCAAAGTTGGAATTACATCCTGGTGTGAAGTCGTTTCTCCAAATGCAGCAACTATGCAGAAAACATGCCCAAAGTTGTATTGATAAAGCATTTGAATATGAGAAAAAGAGATGGGATAAATACCATAAATAGCACACTTTTAAAAATGGTGATGAAGTACTAATATCTACAGTTCACTTCAATTTACAAGGCAATAACAAATTAAAGGATCCATTTGTAGGACCATTTGTTGTTAAAAGAATGGTGGGAGATAAGGCAGTAGAAGTTATATTGTATTCTCCTTATGACAGAAAACATCCTGTTTTTCCCATTTACCTCCTTAAACCTTATACTTCCAATAGTGACTTATTTCCTAAGAGAAGGGGAAGACCCAAGAAAAATCCTCAGGAAGTCACAGAAATTTCAGAAATTGATAAAATTCTTAATGACAGAGTTATCACCTCTGAAAAAGGTATTGAATATTTATTGAGATATAAAAATAAATCATCTGAGCATGATAAATGGATACCTGGAAATAAAATTTCTAACCTTTCCACTCTATTAAAAAAGTATAAAAAGAAATGATTTTAGCATTTTTTTTTTTTTTTTAGAGTGATGGAGTGTCAGACAGGATGTACCAGGAGCCCAGTAAAACTTATGTTAAGTCATTGGACCTGGAAGAGGGCGAAAATTTATGCTTTTTATGTATATAAATTTATATTTTATTGCATAATATAATTAAGTACAAATTACCTTATTAAATAAAATTAAAATAAGGGTTATATTTATTTTATTATGTTATTAATTATATAATATTAAAATAAAAATAAATTATATTATATTCTATAAAAATTGGGCGCATTTTTATGTATTTAAATAATTATAAAATAATAATTAATTAATCATAATATTATATTATACTTATAAGGCAAAATGTTGACTTATAATAGTATTAATTATTTATTAGACCCTTATAATAATTTATACATTATTATTCCTGATTTTTGGGCGCTTCTGTGGCTCAAAATTATGTAATTAAATTTATTAAAACATTTAGACCAATTACATTCTCATATTTTAATCTAAAATAATTACTTATATTAATTGTTTGAATAAAATAGTAATAAATTACATTCCACTTTAAAATAGTACTGCATAATATTTATTTTAAATTACATTAGTTATTTTTTATATGTCTTGTACTTATTTATGCATAATATTGAGGGGGAATTAATATTGGTGAAATATTGACTACTGCATTTCAATAAATTAGTACATTCTTTATTTTTTACCCCTTACATTTACTCATTAATTATTTTATTTACTCTTGTGGCGCTTCAGAGGGCCCCTTGTCTATATAAGGGCCTTGGGAACCCCCTTCAGCGGCATCACTTACATATTTACCATTAACTTACCCTTATATATTTTTATACACGTATTAATTCTTTTTTCTCTTAACTAGTAATACAGTTTAATTGAAGTAAGATAGATAAATACTATAAACAAAATTCTAAAGGTTGCGGTAAGAACATTAAAATATAAGAATTGACTGTTGCACATTGACATTAAAAACACTTACATTACAATATCATTAAATACTACTCACCTTATACATTAAACCTTTTCCCCTTATTTTTGTCCTTCCCTCCTTTCCTCTTTCCACTCCTTATCTTCTTGTGTCCTTTTCTCTTTTTTCTTCTTTCATCTTCCACCTTCTAGACAACCGCGCCAATAGTTACTGAGCTCCTTTTGACCTCATTCGGTAATTCAATATTCTGCCTTCCAATTCTTTTCACTCCATCTTGTAACTGCTGAACACTTTGATGCGTCATTACTTATTGTAAAAAAACTTTTTCATATCATAATTCACAACTATTACTACACAACCCTTCTATCTACCCATTTTCCTCATTTCACACCTTGTCCTAAAACTTTTAAATTAATCTAACATGATAAACTCGTCCAAAGCTAAGAAAAAGCAATCCCCTAATTGGAACCACCAAGAAGAAGAGCAGTTAGCTATCTCCTGGATTCACATCAGCGAGCAGCCAGAATTTGCAACTTACCAATCTGGTGAAACATTTTATAAGAAAATTGAAGTTTATTTCAACCAATTCAGTTCTGTGCACTACCGAGACTATGATCAAATCAGAATAAGGTCAGTTTCAAGTTATAAAGATATTTTTTAATTATTTTAAACTTACTTTTTTATAATATAGATGGAAGGCTCTCAACACGGCAACCCTTAAGTTCAGCTCTATCTACTACTCAATTGAAAGGAATCCTCCCAGTGGAACCTCACCAAGTGACTGGTTACAAACTGCCTTATCTCTTTAACAAGAACAAACAAAGTCAGCTTTTAAAAGTCTTCCTGCTTGGGAGAAGTTAAAGTTTGCGCCAAAGTGGCAAATGGAACCAACCAAGGTCCCAAATAGTGTAATGGTCGATTTGAGTGGGAACGAAAGCAATGGGAATGAAGACTTTACTAGTGACCCACCAACACCTTCTCCAGCCTCTAGTGGATTTATGGTCTGTCCAATTAGGATCAAAGCTGCAAAGAAAAGGCGCCTTACTGAAGGAATGGAAGAAGATAAATCCTTACTCACATCCCGCTTCAATGACCTTTCCGAAAAACGTGTAACTGCCATAAGTGACACAAATAGGCTAACCAAGTCAAGAAACAAACTAACAAGAGAGAATCTTCTATTAAAAATGATAAAATAAAGATTGAAGAAGAAAGACTAGAAATTGAGAAAATAAAGCTAGCTATTGAAGAAAAAAATCTTGATATTAAAGTAAGACAACTGCGACTTTCAGAAAAAAATTGTAGCATAAATGAGGAGAAGTCTGTCAGTGAAATGATGGCTAATGATCTTAAAGTTTTATACACAAAAGAAAAAGATTGTGAGACATCAGATTATTTACTTATTTTACAAAGTATGAAAGCAAAGTTAAAAAATAGATGGGTTAGCAATGATAATTATACATTTAAATAAAATGAAACAAATGTTTTTTGTAGATAAATATTTTTTCTGTATAAGAAATATATCTAAAATTAATGGTGCACATAAAAACTGAAAAAAAAATATTATACATTTCAAAAGAAAATAATTTATATCTTATATTCTACTCAAAAACCAATAAGGCTACTAGTATAAAAGAGGAAATGGATATTATATTGCAAGATGAGAAAAGAACTGAGCAGAAATGGGCATTTGGAAGAGGGTTTTTATATTCAAATCTGGGTCTGGTAGGATAGAAAGACACAACCAAGCCTTCTCCTTCTTCAGGAATTTTTGTCAGCTGTAAATAATTTGTGGTGTTAGCTTGAGCCAAGAGAAAAGAATATAAGATAATGAAAAATAAAAACAATATTAAAAAATAAAAAAGAAAACGTTGTATATGTATTATTTATATTTAATAATTACTATTTAGAATAAATATCATTTTTTTTAAAATTATATTTAAATAGTTGCACGTAAAAAAATATAAAAATACTTACCTAAACATAAAAACAAAATATTTAATGTCTTTTGGTCTACTCAAAAGGCAAGAAGGCTAGTATTATAAATGGGGAATCATATATTATATTGTATGATGAGAGAATATGATATTATATTGCAAGATGAGAGAAAAAGTGAGCGGAAATGGGCATTTGGAAGAGGGTTTTTATATTCAAATCTGGGTCTGGTGGGATAGAAAGACACAACCAAGCCTTCTCGTTCTTCTAGAATTTTCCTCGTCTGTAAAAAATAAAATAGAAGTTAGCTTGTAGCAATATTTAGAATTAGGAGGTAAGAGAGAAATAAAAATAAATTAGCAAAATTAAAAAAATAAGAGAGTAGAAAAAACTAAAGTAGCAAAATTAAAAAAAAAAGAGAAAGAAAAAAAGTAGCGAAATTAAAAAAAAGGAGAGAAAGAAAAAAAAAACTCTCCTTGAGGGAAGATTGACTATTTGTGCATCCTCTTGGACAAGGATGAACCGGCAATAGTCTATGGTTGGATCGTGAAAAATACCTCATTCAGGAGTGAAGTATTTTCTCTATCCATCCATAGGCTGTTTCCGGATTTTCTTGTCCATCAGGATGGGAATAACAAATTTTTCCTGCTAGTGGGATACACCCAAAAAATTTGTTATTCCCATCATGATGGACAAGGAAAATCCAGAAACAGCCTATGGATGGATAGAGAAAATACTTCACTCCTGAATGAGGTATTTTTTCACGATCCAACCTTAGATTATTGCTGGTTCATCCTTGTCCAAGAGGATGCACAAATAGTCAATCTTCCCTCAAGGTGAGTTTTTTTTTCTTTCTCTCCTTTTTTTTAATTTTGCTACTTTTTTTCTTTATCTTTTTTTTAATTTCGCTACTTTACTTTTTTTACTCTCTTATTTCTTTTAATTTCGCTAATTTATTTTTATTTCTCTCTTACCTCCTAATTCTTAATATCACTACAAGTTAACTTCAATTTTTCTTTTACAGGCAAGGAAAATTCTAGAAGAACAAGAAGGCTTGGTCGTGTCTTTCTATCCCACCAGACCCAGATTTGAATATAAAAACCCTCTTCCAAATGCCCATTTCCGCTCACTTTTTCTCTCATCTTGCAATATAATATCATATTCTCTCATCATACAATATAATATATGATTCCCCTTTTATAATAGTATCCTTATTATTTTATGTGCACCGTAAATTTATCACTTACTTTTCAATTTTTTTTACTTCAGATATCCAAATTCCCTCTAGATTCCCACTTATGTGCTTTAAGGTCCTCTCAAAGCTGGAAGTGTATACTTGAATTATGTAACTCTTGATTACGGCGGATGTAGTTTGATAATGTATTGAAGAGGATTGAATCATTGTGGTTGGTAATTATTTGACTGCTGATTGATTCATTTGAAAGGTACAGATCATTTTCTGACTTAGATTCTATGACCATGTTGTGAAGAATGACACAACATGTCATTACATCTTTTAGAGAATTAATGTCCCATAGATGACAATGTTGGTTTATTATTCCCCAACAGGCTTGCAATACGCCAAAAGCACGCTCAATATCTTTTCGTGCAGCCTCTTGAAGCTTAGCAAAGTATCTACTTGAAGCATCTTGCGGGTGAGGAATAGTTTTGACCAAAGATGACCAGGAAGGATATATTCCATCAGAAAGATAGTAGGCGTTTGAATATTTGTGTCGGTTAATTTTAAATTTTATTGTATCTTGTGTTCCTGAAAGAAGTTTATCAAAAATACTGCTTCTGTGAAGCACATTAATATTGTTCAAGGAGCCAGGGGAGCCAAAAAAGCAGTGCCAGAAACGTAAGCTTTTGCTGGCAACCACCTCCAAAATCATTGTAGGTGAACCTTCTTTGCCCTGAAACTGACCTGCCCATGCTCCTGGGCAATTTTTCCAAGCCCAATGCATGCCATCGATTGCGCCAAGGCATCCTGGGAAACCACGTTCCTCATATTCTCGGAGAATAAATTTCTTTTCTTCTTGTGTAGGCTCACGTAAGTATTCAGATTTATATAATGTAATAATATCTTTGATGAAAATTTTGAGGCATTGTAGTGCTGTAGTTTCTCCAATCCAAACATATTCATCAGTTCTATCAGCAGAGACTCCATAGGCCAATTGACGTAGAACAGAAGTAATTTTTTGTTCTGGTGATAAAACAATTTGGCCACAAAAGTCCTGTAGAATAACAAATTAGAGCCAGAAAACTATTATATGTTAATTGACTTACACTTTTCCAAACCCAAAAGGTATTATGTTCCTGTAAATCTGTAGACAGCTTTTGAAATAGTTCTTTGCTTATTCGGAATCGTCGTTCAAAGAGATGGTTGTTGTATGTACAATTAAATTGAAATAATCTTTCATCAAGCGTTGATGTCCTTCAACACGGTCTCCATTTATTAATTCTTTTTTTTAGGCCTTTTTGTATCATATGAGTTTATAAATTCTGTAAATACAATTATTTCTTCTTCCATTGTAAGTAATTCATCAATTATGAGTTGTTCCATCAGAAAAGTTGAGGAGAGTGAAATGAGTAGTGAGAACGCGAGAAAAAAAAGTGGAGTTTACTGAATGGGAAAGTCAACATGAGGGTGACAAAATTTTCCCATCGCGTGTTTGCTAACTGAATCTGCATACGAGGGTGTGAAACCTCATTTCAGTAAATATGGATGCAGCAATTATGCAAGTATCTACTGAAAATTTACTGCAACGGGGGTAGATGCTCTAATAAAAGTTGTTACCTATATCACTTGGGGAAAAATTATGTCATGTTTGTGTTTTGGATGCCAATGTCCTGCACTAAAACATGATATAGAATGAGACCCTGTCAGCCAGTAGCTTATAACATAGTTAAACTGGTCTGATAAAATTTATTACTCAATTTTTAATTACTTAATTATTAAAATATTATAAAATTAATATTTTTAATTCTTTAAGTATTATAAGATATTGTGTAATTAAATTATTTATTTTCTTTAAGTAATCAAATTTATTCAAACCTTTTTCATTAAATTATAATTCTATTAAATTTTCTTAAAATAATTGCATTAAGTGAAATAAATGAAATAAAATTATGGAAAAATATGTAGATCTAAGTCCATAGAATAACTGGGACTCAGACATTGCTTGAAGTTGGCCAGAGGGGGGCCAGGGTGAGCAAGGAAAGAGCCTTTAGTATTCCCTTGGAGCTTTAAGTGATAAATTTAATTAGAAATGAGTCTTTATCAAAGCGTAAGTTCTTCCTATCTTTAACAGTGAGATGGAGACCTTTAGCTACTGATGTGATGTGCTAACCTGCTCGTCAATTGTAAGATGAAAAGTAACTTAGATGAGTAAAGAGAAGACAAGTGATATTATTGCAGAGTTGGCACACCTGAGTGGATATGATCAACAGAATTAATCTACTAAACTCTATAAATGTTACAAAGATTTATGCCAACCTATAACAAAGCAATATTAAGTAAGAAATAAAGAGAACTAAGCAAGTCATGCCACACCTTTATCAAAGTGTAAGCTCTTCCTATCTTTAAAAGTGAGATGGAGACCTTTAGCTACTGATGAAATGTGCTAACCTACATATAAGAAAACATTAATTATAATAATAGGACACCTAAGTAGCACTACACACCTGCTTGTCAATTGTGATATGAAAAGTAACTTAGATGAGTAAAGAGAAGACAAGTGATGAGAAAGATACAAACGACACAGTATATATATTGAATCTAAGTGTTCTCTACAATTACATGTTTCACTAAGTGATCTCATTATGTTTTGTTCTTTTATGGGCTATAGGATTCTTTGATAGAGCAATTGCTCCTTGATTGTCACCATACAATAAGGTGCATAGATTATTTTCATATCCTAGATCACCTAGTAGTTTACGTAACCAAACCCCTTCAATACCAGCATCTAAATAGCCTTTATATTCTGATTCTGTTGCCAATGTTGAAACAGTGTTTTGTTTCCTGCTTCTCCATGAAACTGCACCACCTCCAAGTAAGAAGGTGTAGCCACTGGTAGATTGCCTAGTAAGACTACATCCATCCCAATCTGCATCGCTAAATCCAGTAGGACTTTGAATTTTTGAGCTTGTTTGCATTGATATGATTTCTTTAAAGTCTCTGCTATGGATTAGTCCTAGATTTGATGTTCCTTTTAGATATCTGATAATCTGAAGTGCTGCTTGCCAGTGTTGTATATTAGGTTTGATAAGAAACTGTGATAGATAGTTAAATGCATAAGTAATATCAGGTCCAGTACATTGAGACAGGTAACCCAAACTACCAATAATACTTCTATAATCATTTCCAAATTTCTCAAACTGAGCATGCTGTTCATCATCTGATGGTAACAATTGTATATTTGATTGAATGGGTGTTGGATTAGTCTTGCATTCAGTCATTCCAAAGCTTTCAAGCATGTCAAGAATGTACTGATGTTGATGAAGTTGAATTGTATAATTATTCAGACATGTGATTTGAATTCCCAAAAGATAGTTAGCCTGTGTAAAACAATGCACTTTAAAATATTGAGAAATTTCAGCATAGAATTTATCAGCTCCATGTCCGATAATGGCCATGTCTTCCACCCATATAAAGACATATAAGTAATTACTGTCATTATCCTTTCAAATAAATAAGCAAGGATCACTACTAATAGTTTTGAATTTATGATTTTGAAACCAGCATGAAACTTCTAGATACCATGCTTGAGGAGCTTGCTTCAATCCATATGATGCTTGTTTTAGTTTTAAAATTAGACTACCATCATTCAGTTTTTCAATCTCACGTTTAAAATTTAAGTTGGACCTTCCTAGACATTCAGTGAACCCATCTGGAGGTCTTATATATATATCTTCTTCAAGAGTACTGTTAAGAAAAGCTGTCTTGACATCTAATTGATGAATTGATAATTATTCAATAGCTGCGATTGCAAAAATTGCTTGCAGTGTTGCCATTCTTCCAGTAGGTGAAAAAGTCTCATTAAATTCTATTCCCTGTTTTTGAAGATATCCTCTAATCACAATGCTAGCTTTGAGCTTGTTTAATACACCATATTCATCATACTTTTTTTTTGAAAATCCAACAAGTAGGTAATTTTTTTTGATTTTTATTAGGAAATGTGCACCATATGTGATTCTCATATAAAGAGTCTAATTCTTCTTTGAAAGGGCTAATCCAACTAGATTTTTGATGCACATTAATTGCCTTTAAGTAGTTTTCTGAATCTACACATTGTTGATCTATGAATTTGATAAGAGCGTTGTGTTCCCCTTCTAACTCATTTATCAGGTTTCTAGTATCAGATCTTAAGGTAAGACCTGTGTAAGGTTGATAATTATCATCAGGTGGTGTGGCATTCCAAATCTGGGTAGGCCACTTAGGTTAAAATTTGACTGGAACTTGGTTGGAAGAAAACCATGGTGTTACCAGGTGTTAATTTGGTTGAAGGGAGCTAACTGGATTTTTTTTGGGTTGATTTTTGGTTTTTTGGAATGGTTATATGTGGTATTTCTTTTGTGATTTGATGGTTTTATGGATTTGTATTTTTGGTGAATGAAGTGTGCTCTTAGAATGGCCACTTTTTTCCAGTTTGCTCAGGTGTGCTCCTGTTTGCTCCGGTGATTTTCAGGTGCAAAAGCAAAGTCACTGTGGCAAATTTGGTCATTATGGCAAAGTTTAGTCACTGCAGAAAAGTCTGGGCACTGTGGTAAACTTTGGTCATTGTAGAAAAGTCTGATAACCAGTGCAAAGTTTGGTCACTGCAGAAAAGTCTGGGCACTGTGGCAAAGTTTGGTCACTGTAGAAAATTCTGATCACCAGTGCAAAGTTTGGTCACTGCAGAAAAGTCTGGCTATTGTAGCAAAATTTGGTTAGAAAGTTATTATGCTTACTAGATCATAAGTTTATAGTAGATCTTATGAATGTAGGGTATTGTTGGAAAGGTCTGGAGCAGGAGAATCATAGAGGGGGGGGGAGGTGGGGGAGAATCTTAGTCTTCTACATGTTTTTTGTTTTTTAATTTCGATAATAAGAGTCTTTTTTGATTATTAACAACATTTAACATATAACAACAATTTCAATAAAAATATCAACATTTAGGGTACCATTGGATAGCTCTCATCCTGGGTGACTCAAATTTATTACTTATATTATAAAGCTCATAAATTATAAATATAATTTAGTACACTCTTTAATTTTGGTGGGAAACTGGGTAAATCTGGAGCAGACCTTTAATAAAGCACCTTTGAACAGATCATCCCAAGGGTAGTTTCTGGGGTACTTTACTGTACTTTTTAGTCTCTGGAGCAAGTGTTGCAGCTTGTTCTAAGTATTTTCAGTGACTAGTATCAGTGTAGTCTGGTATTAGGTATTTGTTTTGGGGGTGTAATAATTGTAGGTATTTGTTTTGGGGATGTAATCATTGATTGCACTTAGATTTTTCTTTATTATAGGTTTCCAATGCTTTCAAAGTTTTTCAATAAGGATTTCATCTATTCCACTCTTCAAGTTGATCTTCAAGCTTAGTTAATTGAATCTTACGTTTACTTAGAGGGACATCATCTTTTTGTCATTCCAACTCCCTTGGATTCTGCCTGCAGCAAGGTGACTGTAGGAGTCTACTCTACATTTTTTGGCACCCAACGTGGGGTTAGAATTCTCTAACTTCTGAAGAAACTTATTTGTTGGACTTCTGGATTTTGGTTTTCTGGTTTTTGGATTTTGATTGGTTGGTGTTTTGGTGATTCTGGTAACTGGATGAACCAGTACAGGATCTGTGGTTATAGGGATCTAGGTAAAGGGCTGTACCCTTGCTAGATCTGTTGTTTTTGTTTATGTTTGTTGGTTTATCCTAGTAAAGGGCTTAACCCTTGTAGGATATTGTTTGTTGTCTGGTAAAGGGCTGAACCCTTGCAGATTTATATTGGTTTCTGGTGCTATTTGGGATGTCTTCTCCATCTGGTGCTGGTGTTAGTGCTACTGCTGCTGTTGGTGTCAGGCCTTCAGTAAGGATTCAAACTTGGGATGGGCCCAAGTTTGTTGGTTATGATGTAAAGCTGTTTTTGGGAAGATATGAGGCTGCTTCTGGAATTGATGGAGCTTCTCATTTAGATATGGTGAAGCAGGTAATCTTTTTCATTGATGATAGGGAAGTTGAGAAGGAGATTACTGGTATGGAGGGTTATAAGACTAGTGATTGGAAAAGGCTTAGTAGGGAAATGGTGGATAGATGGGGAGTCAGATATTCGATGGTGGATTTAAATAAGGTTGTTGAAGAATGGCAAGTGCAGGGTGGAATAAATTCTTGGGTGAGTTATAGAAAATTTGTTGGTAGTTTTGAAACTGTGATGGAATATCTGGTGGAGGTAGAGGAATTGGCTCATGAAAATGCAGTCAAAGATTTATTTTGGTCCGCTTTTGGGAGGGATGTTAGGTTGGATGTGTTAAAGGAGTTGTCTAGGAAGGGTTTGATGAAAACCTTACCTAATGGGGAGTAGAAGTTGCCTGCTCTTAAGGTGGTTAAAGAATTGGTGGAGTCTCACCTCAAGCTTTTGGGTGTGGACAGTTATCAAGAAACCTGTACACAGTATGTCAGAAATATTAATGAAGTTTTGGCTGATAATAACAATATTATGAAAAAAGCCCAGGAGGAAAGAAAAGCTCAGTTGGGGAAACCAGTTCCTAAGGTAGATGAGAATGTGGATAAGGACATGGTGGATCAATTGGCTGACTTAACAAAGCAATTGAAAAATTTTGTTCAAGAAACTAAGAAGGCCAGCAGGGTTTCTGCTTCTTCTTCATCTTCTTATTCAAGTAGAGGTTATCATAGGAGGAATGGTGGTACTGTTGATGTTTGGAGTTGTTCCTACTGTATCCAGAAGGGACATAAGTCTAATGATTGTTGGACTTTGAATAGGGATCAGGCTGCTTGTGGAGTCAAATTTGATGGAAAGGTATTTAGGTTTCCTTATGGATCTTTTATCAAGCCCAGTGAGGGTCAGGCTCCTTTGGATTTGGTAAGGAGGAATAGTATGGGTGAAAAGAGAGCTAGGTTTCAGGAATTGCCTACTGAGGATCCTTCTGGTTCTGGAAATAATTCTGGGGATAAGGGGAAGGAAAAGGAGGTTTGTAAGGCTACTTTTTCTACTTCATATGGTGTTTTGGAGTTAGTAAAGGTTTTAAGGCGGATGGTGAGTGTATGGCTGGTGTATATGATGTGGAGACTGCTAGAAAGGCGGCTGCTTCTAAATCTAGAAGCAGTATTTCTAATAATTTAAGGTCAAGAGGTGGAAAGGCGAATGCTAAGAAGGCTGAAGATCCCAAGAAGATTTATACACCTGAATAGATTTTTCAGATGTAGAAGGGGAAAGCTGATATGGGTCCCCCTAGTTTTGGTGCTTTTGATTATAATGGTGATCCTATGCCTTTGGATGATGGTTAAGATTCAGAGGAGGATGAGCCTTTGGCTTCTTTGCCTAGGCCAAGCTCTAGTGGGCCAATGGAGGGAGTTAGAAATACTGTTGATGGTTCTGGTTCGGTCTCTGTGGATGGAAAGGTTAATGGGGATAATTCTGATGTTGAGATGCTTGATGTTGTTGGTAATGTGGGACCTCAGGAGTCTTCTAGGGCAAAGGTTTCTAGGAGTAAGGCTCATTATGAGAGGCCAGTGGTTTCTGGTCAAGATAATTCTATGGATGTTGTTTTGGGAAGGGTGAACCAGCTTCAGATTCCATTATCTTTGGGTGAATTGTTCACTATTAGTCCGGCCCTTGCAGAAAAGCAGAAGAAGCATTTGACTAGGAGAAGAGTGGCTACTGGTGAGATGGAGTATATGTGTAAAAATGTGGAGAAGTTTGGCAATGAGGTGGAGACTCATTTTTCTGCTCCTTTGGGATATTTGGTTGTTTCATTAAATGGCAAAGATGTGAAGGCATTGGTTGATTCTGGCTCACAAATAAATTTAATTTAATTTTATCAAGCAACTAGTCTTGATTTGCCAATTAAAGCTGGTGTTGGTGGAAATCTCAGAGGAATTGGTGGGCATGCTACTGGATTGATTGATACAGCAGAGCATTTAAAATTAGGTGTAGGTGGAGCTGTTGGAAAAGTTCATTTTTATGTGGCTAGAGGAGCTGTGAAGATAGTTTTAGGAGGGCCATTTTTGATGGATTTTGAGGCCAAGATTGGTTGTCAGTCTGGTGTTGGGATTAGTTTGGAGATTACTGGGGAGGATATGAGGCGGTTACATATGAGGTTGGAACCCCCAGGTGATGAAGGTTGGGAAACTAGGCCTGGTGTTTCTGAAGCTTGTAAGTGTTGCACTTGGACTAGGAAGAGAAAATATTTGAAGTTCTCTTCTGGTGTATTTGAGGATAGTGGTGATCATTTTGTTGATCACCCCTCTTTTTTAGGGTAGAAAGGGCTGATAAGTCTAGTGCTGTAATATCTCCTCAAGAAGAGATCCCGGATTGCGGTAGGTCAGCTCAAGTGGAGATATATCAAGTGGAATCTCAACTTTTTGTAGATAATATAACTTTATTATGTTAATTTTTGTCAAATTATTTGTCTGGTTTCAGTTTTTCTTCAAGTTTTCTCTCAATTTTATTTCAAGTTCTGAAGATTTTTTGGAGAATATTTTATTTAAGTGGAAAAGTTTTGGTGTGGTGGAAAATGGGTCTAAAAGTTAGTCCTCCCAATTGTGCACCGCTAGGGTTTCTTCTACACCTTTCGAAAACATTACCATGGCCACACATGTGAGAATTGGGGACACCCCTGGTTGTTTTTCTAGGAATAGCAAGAATAAATTGGACAAAAATCAAAAAAAATCTCAAGATAAATGAAAATCAACAAAAAAATTATTTATGTAAAGATATTGTCAATAGAGCTGAGCCTACTTGGCACACTGGTAACCCCCTGCATGAGTACAAACTGCCAACTTTTCATACTTTTGATGATTCTTTTCTTATTCCTAAAAATAAAAATTAAATTAAAAATTGTCTGCATAATGAAAAACTAGATAACAATATTTTTGAAAATTCTGATAATTCTGTTTCTAAAAACTTTAATAATTCTTTTTCAAACAATAAAAATAAAAATAAAGCTGATAAAATTTCTTTTTCTGATTCTAATAATTCTTTTTGTAAAAATTCTGTTACTCTTAATTCTGATGAAGATGAAGATTTTGTTGATGAAAGGAGCTCAATTCCTTAAGTACATGTGAAAGTGGAAGCGGCAAAAAATAAGAAGGTTGCAGTGAAAGTTATACTGATCAATGAAGCACTGTCAACTGAATTGAATCTGCCATTGAAGAGACCACTTTTTTCAAGAGATCCATATGAAACTCCTTTAAGCAAGAATCTGCCTGAATTTTCTGAAACGTCAAGAATTACTTTTGATAGGATTGGTGTTGTAAATTTTCGGGCCAGAGTGTTGTTTATCTGGTGAGCAGATGATGGTGTTGAGGGAGAAGGATATTGCATTTGTGGAAGAAGAGAGGGGTGTTTTGAAGCATTCTAATGCTGAACCTTACAAGATTCCGGATGTTTGTCATGAACCTTGGCAACTCAAGCCAATTCCAATTCTTGCTTCTCTTAAAGATGATTATATTGAAGTTGTTAGGGAAAGGATTAGGACTGGAGTTTATGAACAATTGTCATCAAGTTATTCAAGTCCAGTTTTCTGTATCAAGAAGCCTAATGGAAAGCTTAGAGTGGTTAATGATCTTAGGGAATTGAATAGGGTGACTATAAAAGATGCTGGTATTTCTCCAAGTGTAGGAAAATTTGTTGATGCTTTTTCTGGAAGGGTATGTTATGGTTTGGGTGATATTATGGGGGCTATGATGAAAGATAATTACATGCGGATTCAAGACCTCTGACAACTTTTGATACTCCTCTTGGACAGTTGCAGCTGACTAGATTACCTCAAGGTGCTACTAATTATTTTGATGTTTATCAAGCATAAATGGCTTGGATTCTTCAAGATGAAATTCCACAGTATGCTGGTATATTTATTGATGACAGTAAAATTAAAAGTCCTTCAACTGATTATGATAATGAAGTGTAGGGGGAGAATCCAGGTATTAGGAGGTTTATTTGGGAGTATGCAGTAACCTTGGAAAAGATGTTGTTTAGGATTGAAGAAGCTGGTTTAAATATTTCTGGTTCTAAATTTTCTTGTTGTGTTCCAGATTTGAAGATTCTTGGTCATGTGGTGTGTAGGGAAGGCCAAATTATGTCAAAGAAGAAAGTCAACAAAACTCAATCTTGGCCAAGACCTAGATTCACTACTGAAGTTAGAGGATTTTTGGGAGTATGTGTTTATGTTAGGATGTCTATTAGGGATTTCTCTTTATTGGCTGCTCCATTGAGAAGGTTAACTACGAAGGATGCTGATTGGGATTGGGATGAAGCTTGTGAAGAGCTTTTGTTAATTTGAAGAAGGTGGTTGGTGAAGATATTATTCTTCATAAGTTGGATTATGGTGAAGGAGCTGGTAAGATTTATTTAGCTGTTGATTCTAGTCAGCTGGCTGCTGGTGCAGTGCTTTCTCGGATGGATAAGGGTGGTTATATTAGACTGATTAGGTATGAATCTGTAGTTTTTACCGAGGTGGAATCAAGATATTCACAACCAAAGTTGGAACTCTGTGGTGTGGCAAAAATCTTAAAGAAACTTCAAAATATCTTATGGGGTCAACATTTTGAACTTCAAGTGGATGCTAAATCTTAAATTCAGATGATTGATTCCCCTAGTTTACCTAATGCTCCAATGACTAGGTGGGTAGCTTTTATTCAACATCTTTCATTCAATTTAGTTCACAGGCCTGATGGATTGTCAAGAAGACCACCTACAGTAGATGATTCTGATTCAGAAGAATTTGATGAAGATATACCTATAATCAAGGCCAGTACCAAGGGTGTTGAGGACTTTCCATACCTCCCCCATAAGGTTAAACTGGCTGGTTCTATTTTTGTTGAATTTGATGATGTCAATGATCTAGTTGATCATGAGGTTTTTGTAGATGAGGATGGTGTAATTGTTTGGGATAATTGGAAGTTGGTTAATGGTATTTATTTTTGGGATCTGAAGGAGGATAGTGGTAGCATGGAAAAATGTTCAAATGAGGTGGATTATGTGAATTTCAGCAAACAGCCAAATTCTCAGAGAATGATTGCTCATTCACAAGTGGGAGAAATTGGGGAAAGGGAGGTTCCTTTGGATGTTATATTATTGGATTTTTCTGATGAAATTTGGCGACAGACTGGGTTTTATTTTTTAATGGTGAAATATTTGTTATCTCTGGGAAAACCAGAAGAATGTTATGAAGCTGAATGGGTGGCTATCAAAAAAAAGTCACCTGGTTTTTATTTGTCTGGTAGAGGGTTGATGAAAAGAAGACATCTTAATCCTCAATTTGTTTTATCTCAAAGAAAAGGTCAAGAATTGGTGATTAAATCTCTTCATGAAGATTTAGGGCATAGAGGCTTTGGAGAAACTTATAAGCGGATTGCTGATAGATCTTGGTGGCCTGGAATGAAGATGGCTGTTAGATCTTGGGTTCAGTCATGTGAAGAATGTCAGAGAAGAAGTTATTTAAGGCCAAAAGAACCTGGAAATGCTACTGGTGAAAATACTATCTTTGGACGGGTTAGTTTGGATGCTTTTCACATCAAGGAAGGTAAATATAAGTACTTGATTGTGGCAAGGGATGATTTGTCTGGTTGGGTTGAGGCTGTCCCTCTTATTATTTTATCTGCTAAAAATGTAGCAGAATTTTTGATAAAGGAATGGGTGTATAGGTAAGGTTTTATGAAGTTGGTAACTGTTGATGGCGGCTCCGAGTTTGGTGTAGACTTCAATGAAGCTGTTTCAAAAATTGGCTCAAAGGTTAGGGTGGTGACCCCATATTATCCTGAAGCAGAAGGAATGGTTGAAAGGGGGCATCAAGTTATTAAGGATGCTTTGGTTAAAATGTGTGGAAAAAGTGCTGAAAAGTGGAGGCATTATTTACCCCTTGTTCTATTTGCTGACAGGATTACCACCAAGAGGCCAACTGGTTATTCTCCTTATGAATTAGTTTTTGGTCAGAAAGCTGTTTTACCAGTTGATCTTGAAGCCAAATCTTATCTTGGTGTTGATTGGGATGTAGTCAAAACTACTGAAGATTTGCTCTGTGCTAGAATGCAACAGTTAGAGAAGAAGGAAGAATATTTGGAGAAGGCATACACTAGGATGATCAAGATAAGGGATCAGTCTGTCAGGTATTGGGATCAAAGGTTGGATCATAGACTCAGGAAGCCTTTGAGGCCTGGAGATATGGTGTTGGTGTATAATAGGAGTTTGGAAAGTCAGTGGGGTAATGATTGCTGATAGATGGAATGGACCATATAGAATTAGAGAACAGGTTTCTGGTGGTTCATATGTTTTGGAAGAGTTGGATGGTGTTGTCTTTAAGAAGAGGGTAGCCGCTGATCAATTGAATAAGTTTTACCCTAGGGGCTTAAAGCGTGCTGAAGTTTGACTTCGAAATGAGGATAAACTACAATATCAATCTTTTAGGAAATCTCACAGTCTTTCAAGAAATAAATCATTACTTCAATTTTGAAATTTTATTTCATGTTGAAAATATGGGGTGGAAACAAATTTTGTTAGGAGTGTTCACAGGGGAACTTTCTAGATTTAATATTGGCAAGTTTGGGGGTAATTGATGAGTTGGCAGCTCTATACACAATTACCCCACAATGTCCCTTTCCAACCCTTCTCTGTTTCTAGTTGAATCCTGGAGTTGTTTTTGTTATATAGGTAGTCCTCTATGACTATAAACTGGAACCTTATGCCGGCACAGCACAATCTTTTGCAAGTCTGGATTCAAGAATTTTGTTTTGTTTCATTTTATTTGTTTTTCTGTTTTGTTTGTATTTTTTTGGTTTATTTTATTTTTTATTTAAAAAAAAAGTTGTTATATTGGGGTGGATGATCACTGGTGGTCTCCAATCATTTTTACAAATTGGAGGGAGCCTGCCCAGTCATCATTATTTTGTTTTCTTGATTTTCATTAAATTATCATTTTTCAAATTTTTAAATTTTCAAATTCTAATTTTCAAAAAAAAAAAATATTTTTAAAAAAATAATTTGTTTTAAAAAATTTTATTTTATGCTATATTTTCAATTTTTCTTGTGTATCTACAATCAAGGTGCACTTGGATGTGGGTATGGTGTCAGGGGTTTGGCTCATCCAATTGGCTGGGGGACATCTTTTATTTTTTATTTATCTTTAATTTTATTTCTTTTTTCTTTTATTATATATATATATATATTTATTCTGTTAGTCCATCAAGACTTAAAACTGAAATTCTTTTCATGATTATTTATGATTGGTCCTAAACTTCAAGACCGTGGAAAACTGAAGATGTCAATAAAACTAGGAATTATAATGATCAAGATTGAGGAGGATTTCTTTTAGTTAGAAGTGTTCATTGGGGAACCTTCTAGATTTAATATTGGAAAGTGTGGGGGTAACTTATGGGCTGGCTGCTCTATCAACAGTTACCCCATAAAGTTTGTTTACCAGCTTATTTGTTTCTAGGTTGATCTCTAGCATTGGTTTTGTGATGCAGGTAAAAGTCCTCTAAGACTATAAACTGGTAAATTTTTATGTTTGAAGACATAAATATATCAAGTAGAAGATATTTTTGTGGTCCTCTATGACCTAAAACTGGAGCTTTTGTCAATCATTTTTTTGGACACTCATTAGTAAGAATTGGAATGATTTTGGAAATCACAGTCATTTTTTTATCAATCACTCATTTAAAGGTTTATATGGAATCTACTGCCTCAATTTACAATTTTTCAGAAAACTTTGGATTGTGGACTTTCAGTTTTGATGATCCTCTAGATTTATTTTAGAAGAGGAATGGAATTATGTTGAAAATAGGTGATTTAGTTGGTCAAAATTTTTGTTTGTGGAGATTTTTTGTTGTAGGTCTGATTTGGTGATGTAGGAAAATGGGTATGATGGATGAAGTTGTGGAAATTTAAGGACCTCATGGTGGTGTCTAGATCATTGCAGTTCTAGCCCAGTAGGGGTGGAAGCCTACTCTCTTAATTTCATTGGGGATGTAAATTTTGGTAGAGAAGAATTGGAGGACCTTATGGCAGTGTCTAGATCATTGCAGTTCTAGCTCAGTAGGGGTGGAAGCCTACTCTCTTATTCATAGCAATAGAAACATCAGAATCAGATGGTTATTTTTTATATTTCAGCACCAACTAAAACATCAAAATTCAATCATATGAAACTAATGAATTCGGTTAAAGGTTTATATCAAGAGTGGCCAATTTGGATCATTAGAAAATTTCTCAGCACTCTTATTAAAGTCTTGAATGATAGCCTGACATTCCTCAAGGTCAGAAGGAGAAGAAGCTGGGTGTGATCTAAAGTAGGAAAGAAATTTTTGTTTTTACCTGAAATGATAGGCAAGAAACTTATCCTTATTAAAAGTTTTGGAATTGTTTGTTGGAAGAATAATGCCAAAATAGTCGTCATCATTGTCAAACTGGTTGGAAGAAGAAGCCTCAGGGGGCTTAGGTTTATCTATATGGGTTAAAATTTGTTAATTTTGGTAAATTTATGGCTAAGAGAACTCACCTTCTGTTGCAAGAGAACTGGTTATATTTTTTTTTGAATGAATGATGAAGAAATTCTTGAAAAAGTAGAAGATCCACTAGGAAAACTAGGGGAATTGGAAGAGTTGATTGGGGATGGAATAGAATAAGAGGTCCCAAAGGTTGAAGATATAGAGTTGTTTAAGGTTAAAGGAGATGTAGGAGATGAAGGTTGAACAGACAAGTTTTTGGGAGTTGAAGCTATGAACATGCCATCACTATCAGTATTCTCTTGTTCAGCAAGTCGATAAAAATGGTTAATTTCTTCAGGGTCTATGCTGCATAAGCCAGTATGTGAGGAAGAGTTGTTGATGACAATGATGGTGGTTTATGAATAAAAGTTGAATGCATAATTGGTTAGAATGGGGACATTCCTTATTGGAGGGAGGATGTGGCATTCCAAATCTGGGTAGGCCACTTAGGTGAAAATTTGATTGGAACTTGGTTGGAAGAAAATCATGGTGGTACCAGGTGTTGATTTGGTTGAAGGAAGTTAACTGGATTTTTCTTGGGTTTATTTTTGGTGTTTTGGAATGGTATATGTGGTATTTCTTTTGTGATTTGATGGTTTTATGAATTTTTATTTTTGGTAAATGAAGTGTGCTCTTGGAATGGCCACTTTTTTCCGGTGCGCTCCGATGCGCTCTGGTGCTCTCCGGTTTGCTCCGGTGATTTTCCGGTGCAAAAGCGAAGTCACTGTGGCAAAGTTGGTCATTACGGCAAAGTTTGGTCACTGCGGAAAAGTCTGGGCACTGTGGTAAACTTTGGTCGCTGTAGAAAAGTCTGATCACCAGTTCAAATTTTGGTCACTGAAGAGAAGTCTGGGCACTGTGGCAAAGTTTGGTCACTGTAGAAAAGTCTGATCACCAGTGCAAATTTTGGTCACTCTAGAAAAGTCTGGCCATTGTGGCAAAATTTGGTTATAAAGTTATTATGCTTACTAGATCATAAGTTTATGGTAGATCTTATGAATGTAGGGTATTGTTGGAAAGGTCTGGAGCAGGAGAATCATAGAGGGGGGGGAGGTGGGGTAGAATCTTAGTCTTCTACATGTTTTTTGTCTTTTAGTTTTGATAATAAGAGTCTTTTTGATTATTAACAATATTTAACATATAACAACAATTTTAATAAAAATATCAACATTTAGGGCACCATTGGATAGCTCTCATCCTGGGTGACTCAAATTTATTACTTATATTATAAAGCTCATAAATTATAAATATAATTTAGTACACTCTTTAATTTTGGTGGGAAACTGGGTAAATCTGGGGCAGACCTTTAATAAGGCACCTTTGAACAGATCATCCCAAGGGTAGTTTCTGGGGTACTTTACTGTACTTTTCAGTCTCTGGAGCAAGTGTTGCAGCTTGTTCTAAGTATTTTCAGTCACTAGTATCAGTGTAGTCTGGTATTAGGTATTTGTTTTGGGGATGTAATCATTGATTGCACTTAGATTTTTCTTTATTATAGGTTTCCAATGCTTTCAAAGTTTTTCAATCAGGATTTCATCTATTCCACTCTTCAAGTTGATCTTCACGCTTATTAATTGAATCTTATTTTTACTTAGAGGGACATGGATTTCTTTTTCTCATTCCAACTCCCTTGGATTTTGCCTGCAGCAAGGTGACTGTAAGAGTCTACTCTACAGCGGTGGTGGTCCAAGTCTGAGCATCAGTCATCTGGTTTTTGTATTTTTATTTATGACACAATTTTCTTCCTTGGGTTGTTCTTCAACGGCATCATAAAATTCATCATTACTTTCATGAATTGTTCTGACTTCTACTTGCTGTTGAACAGATATTATAGTGAATGAGTCAGTCAGGCTTACTTTATTTTTCATTGGAAAGACTTGATCATTAAAAATTGCATTATGAGTGAAGAATATCGTTTTTATTTTTATGTCCATTAACTTGTAATTCCTGTTTCCTTCAGAGTACCCTAGAAATATACTTCTGGTTCCTGTAGGAGAAAATTTGCTTTTCCTTAATGAAATAGGAATGTTTTCAATGGCTAGACAACCAAAAGGATGTAAGTGATCAATATTTGGCTTTTGGCCAGTCAGTGCCTCTAGAGGTGACATCATTTTTTATGCTTTGCTAACAATTAAATTTTCTAGGTATACAGCTGTTGTAATGGCTTATTTCCAATAATTTAAGGTTAATCCAGATTGAAACAACATAGCTCAAGCTTTTTCAGTAGTGATACAATTTCCCCTTTCACTTATTGGGTTTTGTTCAGGAGTATAAGGTGCTGTAATCTGATGAGTAATACCTTGTTCTTTTAAGTATTTTCAAATGCATTTGAACAGTATTTGGCTCCTGTGTCTGATACTATAGCTTTGATCTTTGTTTTGCATATATTTTTGTATTTTGTTTTCAATTCAACTAATTTTTCTAATGCTTCATCTTTAGTTTTCAGCAAGTAAATAGCTTGAATTGATGTTATACCGTCTGTAATTTTCATGTAATATCTGTAGCCACTTAGAGTAGGAGGACTAATTTTGCCACTGAGATCTGAGTGAATTACTTCTATTGCTTTTGATGGAGTTGGAAAGTGGCTTTGAATGGTAATTTCTTTGCTTTTGTCACTTCACAAACCTCTCATAAGAATTCTTCATTATCTAGTGTTTCTCCAACCATAGATTTAGTATAACTAGAATTAGGGTGCCCCAGCCTGTCATGCCATAATTTTACTGAACACAGCAGACCCATTTCAACAGCTTTAAACATCCCTCTAAATTTTCACAGATTATTTTCAAGGTCTTCATAAAATTTAGAATTATTATTACTGATAAAATTTTTTTCTGGATTATTATAGTAAGTAATTTGATAACCATTCCTCCAGAAATTGTTTTTTGAGACTAAATCATATGGCAAATTAGGTAAATGAAGAGCATTCAGAAATATAGAGTTTTCTTCTTTGAATAATTTAACTTTTCCTTTTCCAACACACTGGGTATTCTTATTTCCCTTAACCACTTTGACATTAGTTTTATGATAAGTCCAGAAATGACTCCTGTTTCTAATCATTGTTGATGTGGCTCCTGAGTAAAGTATAGGTTTTAGATTGAGATGAACTTCTGGAGACAAAGTAAGAACATACTGATTGTAAACCATCATAGCATATTCATTTGTGTTTTTCATACTATTCAGCTATATCTTGTTTACATTGACCGCGTTGATCCACCCAACTTGGTTTGCCAATCTTTTCCCAACATTTGTTTTCAAGATGTCCAAGCTTGTTACAGTGAGAATTTCTTTCTCGGATTTTTAGCTTTTGCTCCATTATTATTATTTGAGTCTACCACTTATGCTTTACTCTTTTCATCATTGGGTTGATTATCTTGTAACCTATGAAATTTGCTTGCTTGTTCCAAGAGAGCAATTACACTAGTCATAGTGATCTTTCCAAAAGATAAGATGTGTTGAGTAGTTGGATGGTATTTTCCCAGCAACTTCATTTTTATTTGAGTTGCTACTGTATTGCCATTGTAGCTAATTTTTGCATTTGTAAGATCTCAAACGACCTTTTGTATATCAGCAATGAAGATTTTCAATTCAGTAGTAAAGAATAGCTCATTTAAGGACTGTAACACAGAAGCTTTATTAAATCGATTAAAATCAGTGTGTTTTTCTTTTAACTTGTTCCACATTTTAAAAGGATATCCTTTTAGTTCAGGACAGTCACAAATTAACTAAGAGGTTATTAAAAATGAACATTCTTGAGAAGGTTGAAACTACTCCAAAATATTGTGTAATATCACCAGTGCTAATTTCTTATGAACAAGATAAATAAAGTCAGTGCGGTGATAATAGAGCATTAAATACATTTACAGTAGATGATATTTATCTTTTGCCAAGGATTGCCTCTATACATGCTACCCTTAAAGGTGCAAAGTATATAAGTTGCCTAGATGGAAATAAAGAATACCATCAAATTCCTGTAGAAAAGAATTCATAGAACTTTTTGTTGATAACAACAAATATGAGAATATATAAATATGTCAGGATGCCATTTGGACCAAAAAATGCTCCTTCATTATTTCAGAAATTAATGAATATAACATTCCATAATGAAATAATTGAAGGATGGTCAGTGGTACACATTGATGACATAATAGTGTTCTCTAAAATACATGATGAACACTTAATCCATTTAAAGAAGGTATTTTAAAAAATGGATGAAATAAAAATGACCCTTGCATTGAAAAAATTGAAATTTGGGTTTGAGTCTTTAAAAGAGCTTGGTAATATTGTATCTGGCTTATAAATATGTGTAGACCAAAATAAGGTGGCTGCAATCAAGAATATTGGAATTCCTCAAAATTTAAAGGATGTACAATCTTTTCTTGGTATGTTTAGTTATTATAGACAATATAAAAAGAAACATCAATTAATTGCTGCACCATTGACCACACTGATAAAGAAATCAGAAGCTTTCATTTGGAATAATGAAAGACAACAGGCTTTTGATAAGTTGAAAGAATTTTTGATGAAAGCTCCTATCTTGGGATAAACAGATTTCAAATTGCCTTTTGTATTGTATGCAGACGCAAGTTTTATTGGTCTGGGTGCTGCTTTGCATCAAAAACAACTTATTGAAGGGAAAATGTCAGAAGTAGTAATTAGCTATAATTCACTTACTCTAAGAAGTAATGAATTGAAATATGGTGCTACTCAACTTGAATGTTTGGCAGTAGTGTGGGCTCTGGCAAAGCTACATTATTACCTTGAAGACCAAAAATTTGAGTTAATAATTGACTGTAGTGCAGTTAAGTCACTCTTAAACATGAGAACTCCTAATAGACACATGTTTAGATGCCAATTAGCTGTACAAGAATACAGAGGACAGATGAATATTACACATAGATAAGGAACCTTACACTCTAATTTAGATCAGTTTTCTAGATTACCACTACTTAATAATGATGATAATCCTGCCTATGTTCCTGAGTCAGAGCTTATTAAAATTTATGGCATTTATATTGAAGATATTGAGGATGAATTTATGCAATCAATTCTTGATAAATATGCTTCAGATCCTGACTTAAGTAAACTTACTACAATATTATACAACCATCTAATGCTTCAATGAATGTTTTAATAAAAACATTACCACATAAGTATAAGGAAGCATTAGAAAAAGGAATATTTTATATTGAGGATGGTCTTATATATTACAGGAAAAAATTAAGTAATGTAATTGTAATTCCCCCCTCAATGAATGAGTTAATGTTAAGTATATGTCATGATGATATATTAGCAGGTCATTTTGACTTACATAAAACATTAACCAGAATAAAAAATACAGCTTGGTGGATTAACATGTCTGATGATGTTCAAAAATATGTTGAGACATGTGATTCTTTTCGAAAATCTAAAAGATTCACCACAGAAAAATTGGGGTGGTATTGCTAGCAATACCCCTAGCTTGAACTCTGTTGAGCCACAAATCTATGCCTGAATTATGCACAAATCACTCAAGATGAACCTACATTGATTACCGTTTGATCTTGAAAAATTCTAATTTTATAATGAGTTGAACTCCCTTTGAGCTTTCTTTGATCTAACATAAGCTTTTGCATATCAAATATGTCAACTATTCACTTTCAAAAAGATTTGTAATGAATTTCACATGGAATATCAGAACCAATACCAGTAATTTTGAGTAAATGGCTCCTCAACATGATTAATCTACAATAAAATACCATCAAAATTTAATCTGATTACTGAAAAATTTTGGTAAAATGACTAATATATATTTAAATTGGAAAATAATATTCAATTTCTCAATTTCAAATTCAAAATATAAATCCTCGTTTCAAATGTGAATTTTGTAGATTCCTCGCCTTGATATATTATGAGTAATATATGAGGTATTGTAAACCTTTGTAAATATGGTGTTGTGCTGCTAGAAATTATCTCTGTTTGAAGTCAACTTTATTGAAGCTTGATTCCAGAATGATACATATTTTATAACTATTTTGAAAAAAAAGTCACTAGTAATGAATTTAGCCTTTTATCTGTCCTTTATTAAACCTTACTTAATCCTACTTGAATCCAAATTGACCCACAAAAACCTTATTCAAGATATTTTTTAGCCCAGGATGATTCAAGATTGGAGCAAAATATTATTTTACATATCCAATATGCCTATTGATTAAATTTCTTCAAGCTTACTCAAAATTCACATTAAAATTAACTTTCACTGGAAATATTAAACACAAATCATGAAAATATAGTATGTAAAATCAAAATAAATCTAATATAATATGCTTACAACAAAATTTTTTTCTGGATTTATTGAAACAAAAATTGTTCATTTGTAAAAATAGAAAAAATACTATCCATCCTGAATTTAAAATTCATTTTTCAAAATTTAATGCCCCCTTACTTTCAAGTTTATCATGTATTTCAAAAATTATATTTTTAATAATTTTTTGAATGGTACACCTGGCTAATAAACCTTGGGGATATCAAAAACTAAAACATCAGCAAATTGAAATGTTTTTTATTGATATGAATGGAAATAATGATTGAAAAACACCATTAGAGAAAGTTAGATTTTGAATAATATGCATACTTTCTCATGTAAATTTCAATAAAAATAATTATTATTCTTACATAAGTTGCAGTGGATACATTTGAGCTCAAAAAGAATTATAATTGACAAAATAAGACTTCTATAATTCATATTCAAAAATGAAATCACCCTTCATTATCTACCCATAAACTAGTTTAAATTAAATAAGTTTTAAGTAAGTATATACTGATGTTAATTTTTCTTCTAAAAAAATCTATTATATATATTAATAGTCATAAACAGTTGACATATATGTTAATTTTATATAAGCTATCTTTAATGCATGAAATGATAAAACTATATTTTATGTAAAAATTGATGTGGGAAAAAAATATTATTATATTTTTGATGCACTATCAATAAAATTGAAGATAGAGCATAGCAAAAGTTTAAACTTAATTTCAATTTTGATATCATCATTTTATTTAATTTTACTTGAGTAGAAAACAGATGTTAAATCTCAATATAATTTTAAATCCCATTATTTTGTAGATTTCATCATTTGAAAGTATGAAATAAATATTTATGAAAGAATTTTACAATAGTTGCCCTTCTAAAAACTCATAAATACAACTTCAAATCTTTTAACCTTCACAACTAACCACAATAAATTCTGAAAATACTCTATATTTAAATAATTAAAGGTAAATAAAATTATGTTTTTATTTTTTATTTCAATTTTTGATAAATAATATATATATATATAATTGCTTAAAAAGTCTAAGAGGGAACTTAATAGTGGTTTTGGAATTAGATATATAGATTCAACTTTCAAAAAATCTGTTTGGAATAAATTACAAAGACAAAAGGGATATATATTGATGAAAGAATACTGATTAAGGTTCTCTTAAAATTTTATTAAAATTTATATGGAATATAAATCCATGGTTTTTATTCTTTATGATATTATCATAGAATTTTTTCCTTTTTTAGTATAATGATTTTCTATTGTGTGTTATGTAGGTTAAGATAAGTTTCAAAGATTTATTGAAGATATATATACCAGACACAGTATAATTTGTAGATTTATAGCTATTACTTACTTTTCTGATGTTTTACATCATTGATAAGTAGCTCATTAATTACATAAGTAAATAATTATAGTCCCTGGAAATAAGTCCTTGTGAATTTCAATTTTTTGTTATTCTTAAAATCATTACTCAAATAAACTGAAAAATTTTTCAATCATTGATTGAAAGAAGGAGTTTCAAAATCTATATTGGTAGTTATAAAAGTTTGAGTTATTTTTCATATTATCAAATGTAATGAACATTTGTAAATTTTAACTTCAAAACTAGTGATCATAGCAAAGTAATACTTGAACAATCAGATAAAAAGGGTGGAGTAAAGCCATAGCACAACAGGAAATGATAAAAAATTGTTGATTTTTGGCTCACAAAATTCATCATATTTTTGACATATTTTACCACCTTTAGATAATGTTTAGTGTATTTTAACATTATTATAACAAAAAAGCTTAACAATATTTTTGATTTTTTTAACAAAAAAAAATATTTTTGAATCATGTTTTTTTAAAATATGACTTATTTTTATGCTTTATCTACAATAGTTAGTAGTTTTTTTTAGCAGAAATTACTTGTTTGGATATTATATTTGTGAATTTTTTAAGAGAGTTCATTTCATTAAAGTTTTGTATCAATTTTTCATTAAAACATCATATTTTGAATCTAAAGATTTGGTTTTGAAAAAATATAAATATTTATGTTAATTGACTAATTATTTTTGGATTGATAAATTATGTTAAAATTGGGATCACTTATTTCTAGTGAGTGTACATCATAGTTGGTTTTCAAATCAAAGATTAATAAATGTTGAAATTTTGTAAAATTCTAAATATCTTTTAAACTTTTTTGATTTAAATAATGTTTAATGTTATGTAATCATTCTATAAGTAGAACACAATTAAAATCAGATAATGGTACATTGCTTTCAATTTATAATACTAAAATTCTATTCTACTTGAAACAATGTTAACTAAAGCTTGGTATCTCATATAAGAAACTCAAAATTTTCAAAATTCATATTTCCAAATTTTTAAACATGATACACATTAAAATATATTTTTAGAATAATTTCCTAATTAGTTTCAAATACAAGAAAACAATGACCCCAATTTATTTTAATACTTAAACCATTCTAATGAGTGAATTTCACAATCCTCTAAGTAACATATGGTTACCATTTAATCACATATGCATGATTGCTCCTTTTTTTTAATTTTAGCTGAATCTAAAAAGGAAAATCTCATGTTGAATATCAGCTATAGATAAACTGCTTATTTTAAAAGCTAATATTTCATATGAGAAATTTGTTATTGAGTTTGGGAAACATTAATAAGTGTTGGGAATTATAATTGAGCCATTTATTCAAGTAAAAAAAAAGGATTACCTACTAAATATTTCATATATATATATATATATATAATAAAAATTAATTATATAGTAGCATTTAACCATGGTTTTATACTAATGTCATATAAAAAAAGGGATTGAACTAAAAATTTCAGTAAAGAAAATAAAAATAACATAAGTTAATATTCTTGTTTATATTTTCATATTTCTGAAATGGCTTACTTAAGGGAGAAAATTATTTGGTTTTAGAGTACCAGAATTTCTAGATAAAAATCTTCACAATATAGTTTGACCCTCTCAAAAAGAAAATTCTAAAAATTTTGCTATCACAATTTATATATTTGTTAAGTGATAGAAAATGGAGTAGTGTTTTTGACAATGAAGCTTTAGAAAATTAAATAAATGATTTAACTTTATAATATGATTTTTTAAACAATAAATCATGTATTCAAAAAAAATTATATATCTTACAATCAAGATAGCAGTATTAATTAAGCAACTCTAACAACTTTAAAAAGAAAACAAGAAAAAAATAATTAGTAAAATGCATAAGTTATTTTTAGAATTTAAGGAAACTTTATAGCTCTTCCTGTAAACAAGCCTTAAAGCAGGTTTAGATTTAACATGTGGAAATTCATACATTTTATCCTTGCATCATGAGAACAGAATAAAATTTATGTAGTTTTATTTTTTTAATTTATAATAGTATTTTTATTTTTGGCTTTTTCATTACTATAACTATATATTTTTTAACTTTTTTATTTTTCAGAACATAACTTCAATGCTGCCCATCACTACTTCAAATTGATGCTCCATATGATGTAATAAATGAATGATATATTATAATGAACTTTTCTAGAGACTTTTTAAAAATGGTGATTAAGAATACTTATTATAATTTTTTTAAATTTTTATTATTATTCTATCTCTTGAAAGAAGATGGTCATATCTCAATTTAATTAGTTTTTCCTCAGAAAAATTTATTCTTAATTTAAATAAAATTGCATCACTATTAACTAGATGTTATTAAAAAGTTTTACCAATTTTTTTATCTGAACATAGTTAAAAGTATGTATAAATTAAAGTGTTTCCACATAGTCTTACTATTATCCCACCATTAATTTCACATTTAGATTTCATTATAATTGTAAAATAAGTTTTTCAATAATTTTAATAATACCTTAATATTTAATAATTTAGTTACATAGTAGATTTTTTATCCTTTTTTTATATGAGTCTTATTATATAAACACCACTTTTAGATTTTATCCATTTTCAAGTCTGATAATTTAAATTTTCATTTAACTACCCAAATTATATCAAAAAAAATACAAAAGTATATTTTTTTAATGTACTCTTTTTGATAAACTTATCATTTCTTACAGGTTATTTTTTAACTATTTATTGTATTTAATTACCCACTCATTTATGGTCTTTTATTGTTGTTAATTACATCCAGACAAAATGTCACCGGACGACCTACGCACAAGGTCGAGGATGTTCCTGAAAGTGAGATGAGGGATTTAGAAACTTCTTCGAAGCACAGAGGAATGATTCGAGGAAGTGATTCGAAGGTCACTCAAAGTAAGAGCTACGGGTTTGAGGTATGTTCAAGAAGAATTATAATATAGTTTCAAAGGTAATAGGAATTCTTAAGATCTCACAAAGGGTTGAAACTCAACAATCAAGGATTTAGGATTTTAGAAATGATTACTGAGAAAGTTTAAAGAAAAATACAATAACAATCATTTAATTTTGTAATTTTACCACTATTAAATGTAAATACGTTTTATAATTTAATTCTAAGGAATGTCGAACCAAAAACCCAACCCTTTTATATCCTTTATTCCTCCTCGCATTGACCTCCCTCTCATCGCATCATTCCCATACCACAGACCATTAATAACATACATTTAGACCCTCTTTGCTAATATCCGTCCATGCTCAATTTACCCCTTTTAATTAATTAACAAACTTTTTAATGAAAACTACTAATGTACTATTACGTTGATCATAGCGCTGTGCGTCGCTTATTGAAATTAAGACTAAGACACACTATTGAGAGATTGACTAATTTAGATTTAGAGTTTAGGCTAGCGCAGTTGAATAGTAAGTGCACAAAGGGGAATCACAGTTGCTATGGAGAATTGCTTTCTGCGCTTCGAGTATAGATTTAGAACTCGATATTATTGATTTAATGAGCTGCTTTGGCCTCGAGTGTCACGTGGCGCGTGACAGATGCCCGGGTATAAGAATCGCTAGATCCGTTGAGCTTGAGCCATCTTCTCACACTAGTTTCCCTTTCCTCTATATATATCTTTTCTTGTTTATTACTTTCCTTATTATATAATGAACGATCTACCCCAACGCCTACGCCTCCACACCCTAAAGCGGATGGGGGAATGGTTACGCAACAGTTTTCCCAGGCTTGCACGGCTTGTGAAGCGATGGAATACTTTTGTGTCGAAAGTACGGCAACTCGAGGCCCTTGCCAGAAATGCGAGTTTTGCCGTTGGCGACGAGTGGCGTGCGATGGGTTGACAAAGAACGCAGAGATTGGACAACGCTTCACCAAGACTAAGTTTTGGGTGATCCCTAAAACAAAAGAGGTGGTCAAAGACATTTGGGATGTCTTGGTTGGAGACAATCAATCGGTGGGGGAGAACAATAAGGAACTTGATAACGAGATTACAACCTGGGTAACCCAGGCCACAGGTTCAAAACGGGGTGTCAAAGAAGAGATAAACAAATTGGTGGAGGAAGATGAGGATGAAGTCCCTGTTTCAAGGCGGACACCCAAAAAACGACGGGTGGTCATTGAAGATGACAAGGAGGAGAAAGAAGCAGAGGTAGAGGTGGCTCCAAGGTTGTTCTTAGAACCTGACCCCATCTTCGAAGTAAGTTTTATCTGTTGTTTTTTTAGGGATGAGGTTACTGATGAGTTCTTGTTTAGACATGGAATGCCATTGTTGAAGACCCAATTGGGGAACCTGCGTTGCTTTTTCCAACTGAGGCCAACCCTCCGGTCATGGGTGGAATCAAAGAACCTGAGGAAACGCTGGACCAGGTGTGGTCGAAGAAGCCTCATCAGGGTCGACAAGTTAGGTTTGCAGAAGAGTTGTGTGGGGAGTTCAATACAATTATCGACGCTTCTTCCTTTGACGTGGCAGAGGAACAGTTGGAGATTGGAGAGGTGGTTCCGGTAGGAGAGGAGGAGGTATTTGAGAAATGCAGGAAGGAGATAAGGGTAATTTTGGAGAAGATGAAAGGATTGGTTCAAGAAAAATTAAAAGAGAAAAATTAGAAATGAAAGGGAGAGATGTAAAGAAGTAGAAAAGTAGAATTGTCTTTAGTTTTTTTTTTTTTTTTTTTGTATTATTTTATTTTATTTAAGGTGAATATTATTTTTTATAAGATTTGGGAGAGAGAGAAAAAAAAGTTTTAAATAAAATTTTGCTTTAGAATTTGAAAGAAGAAATTTAAATAAAGAAAGAAAAAGAAAGAAGTTATTAATTGAAGGAAGTTTAAGTTTAAAAGAAAAATTTATGTAAGAGAAGAGAGAAAGAAGAAAAAAAAATGTTGGTGATTGAGATGAGTTTGTTGAAATGAGAATTTAATGAAAGAAGAATTTTTTATTTGTGAAAAGTTGTTTATTGATGTTTTAGGAATTTTAGATAGTTGAAAAGATAGAAAAAACAGAATTAGAATTTAAAGAGAATTTGAAAAAGCAGAATCATTTGTTCAAAGAATTTTATAAAGAGATTTAGAGGTTGAACTTAAGTTCAAGGAAATGGTCGTGTCGTTATTCGTACAAGATTTTGATGGTTCGAAGGAAAGAAAGTTTAAAGAGAGAATAAATTTTAGAAAAGAAAATTTTAAAGAGAATTTTAAATTTAAGAAAAGAATGTATTTAGAGAATTGAAAAAGAGAAGAGAAAAAAAAAATTTAGAGAGATTTAAAAGTTTTTTATTTTATTTTATTATTTATGTTTATTCTATTTTTTTTTCTTTTTTTTTTTAAATTTTATTTTATTTTTAATTTTTAATTTTAATTTTGATTTTAATTTTAGTTGGTTTTGGAGAAAATTTTATAGAAGGAGAAGAAAGAAAAAGAAAGAAAAAAAAACAAGGATAAGAAATTTAAGAGGTGTTTTAGATTTTAAGAGAGAGAGAAAAAAGAAAGAAAAGAAAAAAAGAAAAGAAAATTTAAAATGAAAGAAATTTTAAGTTTTTGGTTTTAAAGGATATTTCAAATGAAAAGATTTTAGAAGTTCAGGGGCATTAGAAACATTGATGGCTGAATCCCAAGATGTTTTGTCTGAGTCATTGAGGAAGCCTTCCCATTCCACGAGGTATTGAAGTTTCCCCTTGCGCATTCTTGAATCAAGGATACAACTTACTTCCCACTCTAGATGATCTTCTACTTCAACCGGTTCCGGAGGGGGTTGGTTCTTGCCTGGGTATATTTCTTGAGCCAGTTCCAGGAGAGATACATGGAAAACAGGGTGAATTGCCTGCCATTTAGGAAGTAACTTGAGTCGAAATGCAGTTTTAGAGACTTCAGAGTCAATTTCAAATGGTTCCAAGCGCTTTTCAGCCAGTTTCTTTGATGGTTGTGTTGTTCGAATGTTTTGTGCTTCAAGCCATACTTTGTCGCCTGGTTTAAAGGAAGGAGCAGATTGTCGATGTTTGTTGGCCTGTTCCTTGTATCTTTGAATCGCTAATTCCAAATTTGTTTTAAGTTCTTCTTGGAGTCGTGATATATTTCAAAGATAATGTTCCGCAGGATGATTAGTTCCTACATGGATTGAGTTGAATTGAGGATGTCCTCCATAAATGGTTACGAAGGGAGATTGTCGTGTCGAAGAATGAGTCGAGTTATTATAAGCAAATTCGGCCAGTGATAACCATGTAGTCCAATCGTCTTGTTGGTAACTGACATACATTTGAAGATATTGTTCGAGGATTTGGTTAACTCTTTCTGTTTGACCTTCGGTTTCAGGGTGATAGGCCGTGGAGAGTTTCCTCGTGATATTGAGTTGTCGACACAGTTGGGTCCAGAATGTGGATACAAACAATGAGCCTCTATCTGAAATAATATAATTAGGTAAGCCGTGTTTGGAAAATACATATTCTAGAAACAATTTTGACAAATCTTCTGCTGTAGCAGTAGTAGTGGTTTTAATGAAAATAGACATTTTTGAAAATCTATCTACTATTACTAATATAGCATCAAAATCATTAGAAAAAGGAAGTTGAGAAATGAAATCCATCGATAAAGATTACCAAGGTTTAGAGGTAAAAGGAAGTGGTTGAAGCAACCCATACTTCCGGTGACGGGGAGCCTTATTCCTATTACATTTGTAACAAGCTTTTATATAGGCCTTGATTTCTCTGGTCATACCTGGCCAGAAGAAATCCCTCGCTATTAACTGGTAGGTTTTATCAACACCAAAATGACCAGCTATTGGAAAATCATGTCGACTGTTGAAAATTCATAATTTTATCTCATTGTTGTTGGGTATGACTACTCTACCTTCAAAGACTAATAGACCTGATTCAATACTAAATCATTTGGCCCCTTGCTTCGAGAGTATTTTGTCTTTTAAACCTAAACAATAATTGTCCTTTGACTGAGCTTCGAGGATGTTGGATAGTGGATTTTGAAAAGATTGAATTGTCATCGAATTAAGTTGATGAGTCGTTAACATTGATTCGTTGAAAATTGTATGCACATTTGCTGGGTTCTTGTCAGCAAATGCGTCCCCCCGCTGTGGTTAAACGTCGTCCCGACGTGACAAGATATCTGGGACAATGCAGTTCTTACCTGGGCAATAGGAAATAGAGAAGGGAAATTCAGACAAAAATTCAGCCCACCTGGCTTGACTCTGGTTAACACTTTGGAAGACATGAAGTATTTTAAAGCATTATGATCTGTTAAAATTTGAAAAGAACTATCTAGGCTGAGAAGAAAAGAACGCAATTTTTTAAGACAATGGATAATAGCTAAAAGCTCTTTGTCATGAATTTCATAATTTAATTCTGCGGCTATGAGTTTGCGTGACTCAAAAGCAACAGGATGAAACAATTTAGTTTCAAGATTTAATTGAGAGATGACCCCTGCAATAGCATAATTCCTCCCATCTGTCTTAACTATTGTGGAAGCAGAAGGATCAAAATGTCGAAGAATTGAGGCTGTGGTTAACGCTGTTTTTAGTGCTTTGAATTCCTTTCGTGCTGTAGAAGTAAAAACAAAAGGAATGTCTTTTCTAAGAAGAGAAGTAAGATTGGAAATAGTTTTAGAGTAATCTTTGATAAATCTTCTATAGAAGTTTGCAAAACCCAAAATTCCTTGGAGTTATTTAATGGTTTTGGGCTCAGGCCATTCCAGGATTTTCTGGACTTTTTTGTCATCCATGACTAAACCGTCAGTGGACAACATAAAACCCAAAAAATCAATTGATTTGAGGTGGAATTCGCATTTATTATGCTTGGTGTAGAGACCAAGATCTCGAAGACGATTTAGGACCTGTCGAACATGATGAATATGTTCATCTAGTGTTTTTGAGAATATTAAAATATCATCTAAATAGACGACTACAAATTGTTCAACAACATCTTGAAAGATGTCATTAACAAAAGTTTGAAAAGTTGAAGGTGCGTTACACAATCCAAAAGGCATAACTAAATATTCAAAACTACCAAATCTAGTGCGCATTGCAGTCAGTGGTTCATGACCTTCTGCAATGCGAATCAGATTGTTAACGCCTCTAAGATCAATTTTAGAAAAGAAATTAGCACCATTGAAAAGGGTAAGAAGTAATGACATAGGAGGAACAGGATATGCATTCTTCTTAGTGACTGTGTTGAGCTTTCTATAGTCAACACACAACCTAATACTACCGTCCTTCTTTTTTACAAAGAGGAAAGGGGAGCCATATGGAGATTTACTGGCTCTGATGAAACCTTTGGCTAAATTCTCTGCAATGTAGTCTCGAAGAACTTGAGATTCGTCCTTCGACAGAGAATAGACAGGACCTGCCGGAGGTACTGGGCCGATTAACTCTATTTGATGGTCGTAGGGTCAATGAGGTGGTAACTTATCAGCCTTGTGGATTGAGAAAACATCGAGGAAATCGTGGTAGATTTCTGGTAGAGTTGATTTAATGGCTTCAACGTTGATTTGGTTGTCCTCTTCATCTTTGAGAGAATCTGTCAAGGGGATACCTGTATTGAGAGAGCAGAATTCGATTACTTCGAGGCAATTTAAATCCTCTTCGAGTGAAGTCATCGAGCTAGAAGGGTTAGCCAATTGCTCATTTAGAAAAAGATCAGATGCTTGCAAGTCATCTGGCAGAGATTTGTCCTCTAGCAGGACGTTTTCAGGCAGGTTGTTTAACTCCCTATTGACCTGCATTGAAGAATCAGAAATATACTTAGAGTGTGGGGTGATCAATCCCCTAGTCCAATCAATTTCGGGATTCCAATGCGTTAAAAAGTCATGGCAAAGAATGGTATAGTCCATCCTTGGGGCGTCCAAGACTGATAATTCCCACTCGAAGGGGGGAAAGTTCGGAAAGTTGAAAACCAATAAAACTTTCTTACTTACCCAATATTTGGGTTCCTCTGATTCCACCAAATAGATTGGAGTTTGATCGACATCTGTAAATGTTAGTTAAAGCTTCTCGGCAAAAGATAAACTAACAAAAGAAATTGAAGCTCCAGAGTCTATAAGACAACTGAAGGGGATATCCTCCTTAAAAAGAATGAATCTCAAGCGGTTTAAGGCAACTCCAGTCCTTAAGACATGGAGGTTCTGTGCACTGGCAGAGATAAGATAGTTTACTTTGCACACAAGTAAACTATCTACTAGTTTTTTGACTTCGAACTAGTACCTTCTCTTTTCTTCAACTTTACACAGTCTTCCAACTTGTGCTTACCCCCACAATACATACATAACCCATTATCTGCTCGTCTCTTCCTCTAAGCTTCTTTAAGTTCCCCTTTAGGATCCAGTACTTTGCTGATATTGCCTGGAGTTGAGCCTTTTGGTCGAGGTTTATCCTTCCCCTTATTGGGTTTGGATTGAGTCAAGGAGGATTGATTTGGTCATGGGTGTGAAGAAGATCCCAATTTAAAATTTAGGCCTTGAGATTTGTTGGCGTATCAACGATGTTGAAGTCGTCCTTGATAAACGCCATCAAGTTCCAGGGTTCGATCCATTAAATCCGTCAAAGTAGTCATCTTATGACCGTGAAGATTTAATTGATCCAGAATCCTCAAAGGAAGTCCTTTCTTGAAATGATACTTAAGGGCAGCATCATTCCAACCTACTCGAGTTTGAAGTGCTCTGAAGTTTGAGATATATTCAGAGGCTTTACCATTATCACTCATGCGAAGAAAATCAAGTTCAATTTCTGCATTGTCAGTTTCATTAGGGTCCCCAAACAACGTAAAGAGTTGGTCTTCGAACTTTTCCCAATTATTGATAAGTAAGTGGGTTTCTGTCGAAGAAAGCATGAGCAGATAAGGTTCGAACCATCTTGCTTCTTTCCCGGCTAGAAATGAAGAAGCGTAAACAACCATTGATCGGTCGCTATTAAAGATTCGAGGGTCATTATGGAACAGTAGCTTGCAGGTTTGCAAGAAGGGTCGCAATCCGTCAGGGTGATCTCCGTTGAATTTGTCAGGAGATTTCATAGAAGGAGTTTTGAACTTAGATCCCTCTGAAGACGTTGGATTTGAAAGGGTTTTCATGAAAAGTCTCATGAAATCTTCCAGAGAGTTAGATGGTCCAGGTTCTGAGGATTGAACAGAGGGGTGATTGGCAGGGGCGGATGGTGCCTCGTGCATTGTATCCTCTCCTTCTTCTTCATCACTAGAATCCTCAAAATCTTGTGGGATGTCTTCTACAGATGGAACTGAATGTTGCCGTTCCCTAAGGTCGAGTGGTTCCAAAGAGTAAGTGCGGGAAACAGACCTTGTGGCTGTTGGCCTGCCTCTAGCGTGAGCTCTAGTAGTAGCGCCCGTAGGAGGAGTGCGTTGAACAGGTGCCATTTTAAAGTTTTAAAAACACCTAAAAGGACGTAGTAGTGAAAAGAATGAAAACTATGGAGAATTAAATTATACTGTCACCGGACGACCTACGCACAAGGTCGAGGATGTTCCTGAAAGTGAGATGAGGGATTTAGAAACTTCTTCGAAGCACAGAGGAATGATTCGAGGAAGTGATTTGAAGGTCACTCGAAGTAAGAGCTACGGGTTCGAGGTATGTTCGAGAAGAATTATAATATAGTTTCAAAGGTAATAGGAATTCTTAAGATCTCACAAAGGGTTGAAACTGAACAATCAAGGATTTAGGATTTTAGAAATGATTACTGAGAAATTTTAAAGAAAAATAAAATAACAATGATTTAATTTTGTAATTTTACCACTATTAAATGTAAATACGTTTTATAATTTAATTCCAAGGAATTTTGAACCAAAAACCCAACCCTTTTATATCCTTTATTCCTCCTTGAATTGACCTCCCTCTCATTGCACCATTCCCATACCACAGACCATTAATAACATACACTTAGACCCTCTTTGCTAATATCCGTCCATGCTCAATTTACCCCTTTTAATTAATTAACAAACTTTTTAATGAAAACTACTAATGTACTATTACGTTGATCATAGCGCTGTGCGTCGCTTATTGAAATTAAGACTAAGACACACTATTGAGAGATTGACTAATTTAGATTTAGAGTTTAGGCTAGCGCAGTTGAATAGTAAGTACACAAAGGGGAATCACAGTTGCTATGGAGAATTGCTTTCTGCGCTTCGAGTATAGATTTAGAACTTGATATTATTGATTTAATGAGCTGCTTTGGCGTCGAGTGTCACGTGGCGCGTGACACAAAATAAGGATACTCTCATATTATATTGGAGTTTTAAATTATAAACTAAATACTAGTGGCTGGTATTAAATATGAAGTTGTTATAACTAAGTTGACCAATAATTAATGATTAAATGGCATTGTATATTACAAATTTTATTAAGTGTATATAAAAATAACACTCAAGAAATATATATAAGATATACATATAACCATTGAATATCAAAAATGAAGTACTTATCAACATTGTCTCTTTTAATGATTTTTAAATTTACTTAAAGAGACATTAAAATTACCAATTCAAATTTTATATCAAATATAACAATATTATTATTTCAATTTTAATTATTTTGCAAAAAATTTGAGTTACAAAGTAATTTAATTCAGTGTTTAATGAATTTTTTTGAAAAATATTTACATAAATAGTAATAACCCCTCACAAAAAAAATATAATTTTTTTTACTTAAAATTTGCACAGTATTTCTAGCCTTAAAATATTGGTATTCCTCTAACAAAAATATTTTTTAAATAAATTTAAAGCTTTTTTCATTATTTTATTACAAAATATCAAATTTATAATGTATTTTACCTTTAGTTGAAAATTTAATTTTGTATTTCCAAAAAATTAACTTAAAAGTCAAAATTTAAAAAATAAAAATAAAAATATAATTATGAGAAACAGGTAAATTAAATTTATAATATTCACATAAAAAAATTTCATATATTTTATGTTGTTTGAATTTTAAATTTAATGTATTAAAAAAATTATTATTAAATAAACAAGCCAAGTGAAATCGGCTTGGGTTTTTGGTATCACTAGCACTTATTTTTTTTCTTATACTCACGTTTTAATTTTTTTTTGTTTTTTTCTACCTTTCTCTTTTTTTTTATGATTTTTAATGTTTTTAATACAGAAGTTGCTTTCAAACAACTTTGGTCTAACTTGTCTCTCACTTCCCCACCAGATTGCACCTGGTGGGGAAAATTGCTTTCATTTTAGAAACCAAAGTCACTTTCAGGGACTTTGGTTTCTCTGTGTGCATTGCACAGCCAGTTTTTTTCTGGCTGTGCAATGCACTGCATGCAGCACATGCAGCGTGCATTTCATGTGCTTCCCATATCTCAAGCAGCTGATTTCAAGTCACCTGCATGAAATATTGAAGCAAGTGTGCAACACACATTTCTTGCAGCAGCAACACCCGTTGCATACAGTTTTGGCCACCTCCCAGCCTAGTAAATTGGCTGGGAGGGTGGCAAATGTAAAAAAAAGCAACCAAAGTTGCTAAAAGCGACTTTGGTTTCCTGAAAGCAACACTTCCATCCAGGTTTCCCCTGGCTGGAAGTACTAAATTGAAATGTAAGGGACCCAAGCCAATTTCAAAGGAATGTGTCATAAATTAAGGCTTCCAAAAAGCAGCCAGTAGAAATCTGGCTGCAATAAAAAGTAAATTTTTTAATTAAAATACATAAGTAAATAAACATGTGTTCAAATAGGATATACAATGCTCCGCAGACGGTTAGAAACGGCCTTCCATTGTTACACATAGAAAAAAAATCAAATTTTGCTTTCAGAAACATTGGTCATATTTTGATATTTTGAGCCAAGTAAGATCAGTAAAAATGTCAAGGCAAAAAAATTGCACAATTAAAAATCTACCAATTCAATTTGGTGGGGAGGTTCATATTTTAGAAAAAGGTGGTACACATTATAGTTCCCTTAAAAAAAATTTGAAAATGAATTAATTTTGACGCAATGTAAATTTAAATGTGATTAGTGTATGTTTTTTGGCTACATGAAACATGGTAGCTAGAGTTTTGTGGCATCAATTTTTTTTAGATGTGAAATTCAGTGTTCCACAAATCTTCATCTGTACAACATGCAGCTAAGTAAATTCTAGCTGGAATTAGTATATGCATAGGAAAAAATGATCATTCTGCATACAGTGGCTTGGAAACATTATTCTTGGAATTCAGAAAAAGTTTATCATATGATTGGGAGAGCTGCATTTTTTTGAAAAAGAGATATGTGAAAATTCATGATATCCACATCTGTTTGCCACCAAATTTATTGTTCCTTTCTCTGTCTCAATTAACTTTTTCAAAAATTATCGATCATATTTTTGCTTTATCATTTTGATTTATTGGTACTATTTTCTTGACCTTATCCGATTACCAGTAAGCAAATTTTTCTTGCTAATGAATTTCATATCATTTTGGTTTGTTACTCTTTATTATACTTTTGACAAGTTAATCTAATGATTCTAATTCTGAGTTTATTTTTAAGGTATCTTTAACTGTACCCTTTCAAATCATTATCAAAAAATTGTTTTTCAGTTAACTTAAAGGTTTTTTATTTGTTTGTCAATTTACTTTTCTTTATTCCTTATCAAAATTGTTCAATTTATTTATCTAACTAGTTATTTTATAAAAAAGTTATTATAAAATAAATTTTATAATTAATTTTCATCAATAATCTACAAATGGAAGAATATTTTATAGACATGTAAGTTCATGTTTTGCTTATCATATTTCTAAATTTCTTAAATACTATCTCAACCATTATATTATTAATATGGAAAGTAAAACATCATATTGTACTTGCTGAAAGCATACAGGATAATGTTTTGCTTTTCATAATAATAATTAGAATGATTGTACTTTACCTTTAATTTATTGATTTTAAAGTTGTTTGAAAGTCTCATACTTGCATAAAGCATACAGGACAATGCTACAATTTAAAAATTAATAATTTATTTAAGTATAATTTTCTAAGTTAATATATTGGTCAGAGCAATATTTTTCATTTTATATATGTGGATATAATAATTCTGTAAATTTTTTAATATTACTAGTGTATTGAAGTTATACTTTCATTATATTATTAATATTAAGTCTAGAGCCAAATCTTGTACTTGATGAATGCATACAGGATAAAGCTATACTCTTTATATGTATAATTTAATAAAGTATACCTTTGCAACACTTTCTTAATATTTGAAATAAAGAAAAAGTATATGAATTTACTGATATGTAGATATGCTAATTTTATGTTTCTAATATTGAAAATATGATAAAGTTAAAGGTATCATTGACTGATAATTGAAATTCTGTAACTATTTTCTAATCTTTAATTTTTTTCTATTTTAAATCAAAATTGAATTCTCTTAGGATTGAACCATCAATGAGTAACGATTTGAAAAAAAAACTGCCAGTGAAGAATTCTAACAATAGGTGCCTGAAAGACATTGCTACTGGAATGAAACTTGTAAACACTCTTGGAAAGGATACAAATGGGATGAAGCCACATTTCTATGCACAATCTTATGCAAATAAGATGACAGATTGCAATAATTATTACAATTTTTTTCCTGGTTGTAGTATTTATAAACTAAAAGGTGTCTTAATACCTGATTTTCTTGTGCAGACTTTTGAAATTCATGAGCTCAAAGAACTAGTTATGTTAGAAGCCACAGTGCAATGCATTAAGGATCTTTTTTACTGTGAACATGAAATTACAAATAATGGTTATCATCAAAGAGCTGGTGGTTTTGGAAAAATGTTTGGTGGTGGCTTTATTTTAGATAGGAAGAAATCTTTATATATTTGTAAGTATCACTTTTCTCAATTTAAATACTGAATTTTCGAATGCTTTTCCTTGCAGATGAATACACTGATGATATTGTATGCCCAGATGAATATAAAAAACAAATGAAGAGGATTGCAATGTACTTTGAATATTTTTTTAAAAAAATATCCTATGTAAAGTAAAACAAGGCAGCTAATCTTTGTGCAAAACTTGGTATTCCTAGATTTTCATAAGTTCATAGTGAAGAAGAGGGTGTACCATTTGCTAGTAATTTAACTTTTTCATCTGGAGCAAATGGTAATGGGTTCTCCAATGAGGTTCATCCTGATAAGGATGCAAGTGAGTATAATTTAGGAATATTTTTTCCTAAATATACAGAAAACAATACCATTCATATGAAGTACAATAAGGCCCAACCACAACAAACAGGTGGAGAACTTATGTTTTCCAAAATTCAAAGTAAAATCAACTTTGAAGAAACAAATGGAATAACAGTGACATTATGGCCTGCCAATCAACTGAGGCATTTTACCTCAAGATGTCACAAAATTCCTGGCTTCAAAAGGATAGGTTCTTTAATTCAAATCAGCACTAGAATTTTTCATTCTATAGAAAAGCTTAATGTTTTTGATATTGATATTTCATAGTACTTGGAAATGAAAGAAGAAAAAGATAGGTTTGAATATTTGATTAGTGCTTTGAGAGATTTTTTGAAAAGAGATGACTTAATAGAGGAAGAAATAGAATCAGCAAAGTATTATTTATCTAATGTTAAGACAAATCTAAAAAATTTAGATATTAAAATATTAAAAATTTATATCATATATACACAACTTAATGCAAAATTAAACATGATAAATACTGGGAGTAGCTGTAACATTTTCAATTGTGATGATTATAGTATTATCTATATTTTTTATTTGTGAAATAGAATAATTTTTTTTCATAATATTATAAGAAAATTTGATTTACTTTTGAGGAAATATATAAGTTGTGAAATCTTTAAATGTCATTTTTATTAAATTGGTATCAAAGGTTCTAAAATAAAAAAACTATAATAAAGAATTTGAAATATATTAGCCATAAAAATGTGCTTTTAATGCTACCAAATCAACTGTATAGTATTTTTAGGTCAAACAGGCTTATTAATAAAAAAGTTAATAATAAAGAGTTTATAGAATAATGTTGAATCAAAAATAGATTAAATTGTATTTCTTTAATAATACACTCATTTAATTATTTAAGTAGTTCTACTTCTGATTTAAAAAGGTTACAATCAATAAAATAATTTGTAAAAATTAATAGATTATTCAATATTAAAGGTAAAGTAACAAAACTAGAGCAGTTATCATATTTTTATACAAACAATAGAATATTTAAGAATTTAATACAAGTATTTACAATCATATAAATAGATTTTAAAATCTTTGTTATTGCTGGACTTACAATAATTTTTTTCAATAATTAATTTAGAAAATCATGTCAAAGGTTTCTCAATAAATTTCAAAGATGGTCACATGTTTGACATTGTGGTCTTCAAACATTGGCAGGGGCCTTTGTTGTGTGATTTGGCGCAGTTTGTGCATGTCTTAATTGACATCAGATAAAGAATTGGATATTTTTCTGGTTTTATTCCGTGGATATTGGGTCTGCGGGTATGTGGGTACTATCATTGGATAGCCCTGGTTTTTCTCTATATTTTATGTCTTGAAGACATTTTTCATATTCTGAGTTTTAAGGGGTCATTTCCTCATTTTTCATTTATAAAAGATTGCTGTTTAATTTTGTTTTTCGTGTTTTACGGGCTAACCTTAAGTCTTAGGGTTAAGTGCTTAGTACCATTGGATAGAGCTAATTTTTCTCTATATTTCATGTCTCAATGTTGTTATAGTGAAATTCCGTGTTTTAAAGGTTTTAGTAGTTGTAGCTAATTTTTCTAAGTAAATTAGTGGTTTTTATTGGTTTTCTGGCTTCAGGGAGGCCGGGCCACTTCAGGCGGCATCTCAGACTTCGGGCGGCCCGCCTGCCTCTGTTTTAGGAGGTTGGGGAGCGCTCCAGGAGGGTTTTTTATGCAATTTGGCGGGTACAGGCGCCAGATTGGTGGGTGCACATGGGCTCTTAGTTAGTGGTCTGTGTGTACATAGTGAATAAGACAGTTTGGGGAAACCTTAATCATCATACAACCATCCGGAGGTGATATCATTGTTCCTCACTCAGTTTTCACTGTTTTCTGGCCACAATTGGCTGTGTTTGTTGCAAGTGAGTTCTTCATTTAACTTAACTTTGGCAACTGTTTTCTCTGTTATAGTCTTGCAAGCTATAGCAAGTATTATTGCTGTCTCTGGTGTGGATTTGCAGCCTACATCAAGTATCTTTGCTGTCTCTGGTGTGGACTTTGTTCTACATTTCAGTTCTTTGGTCTGGTAGTTTATCTGGGGACTACTTTCTTGGCTCATCAAGCAGTCAAGTGTGTTAAACAGGAGCTTTAGCAAAACAGGAACCAACTTACTTTAGCAAGTAAATCTCACTCTATTTTTCTAAAGGGACAGGGGGTTTTCTCTCTGGTTTTTCTCCAACTCCCTTGGTCAAGGCCTATAGCTATTACTATAGGATTGTCTACATTTCTGGCACCCAACGTGGGGTGGAACTTGCTAGTTCTTTGGAATCTCTGTTTTCTTTGGTTAGCTCTTTTTGGTGTTTTGGTCAGGAGGAATGGCTTCTGGTTCTGCTATTCCTGTGGTGACCGTCAGTGGGGGGGATGGTCCTCCTTCTGTGATGGTTAGGGAGTGTGTGAGAATTAAAACTTGGGATGGTACCAAGTTTAATGGGGAGGATGTCAAGTGGTTTCTAGAGAAGTATGAAACTGCTGCTGGAGTGGATGGTGCTTCCTACCTGGACATGGTGAAGCAGATTATCTTCTTCATTGGTGATAGGTCAGTGGAGAAGGAGATTGTGGCCATGTCTGGCTACAAGAAGAGGGATTGGAAATTGCTGTTTAGGGAGATGGTGGATAGATGGGGTGTCAGGTTCACTATGGTAGATCTGAACAAGGTTGTCAGTGAATGGCAATCTTATGGTGGTGTTGGTAACTTACATAGTTACAGGAATTTTCTGCTACAGTTTGATCCTGTGGTGGAATATTTGGTGGAAGTGGAGGAGCTGGCACATTAAAATGCTGCCAAAGATGTTTTTTGGTCTGCCCTGGCTAGAGATGTCAGGATGGATGTGTTGAAGGAGTTGTCAAGAAAGGAATTGATGAAAACTCTTTCTAATGGGAACCAGAAGTTGCCTGCCTTGGATAAGGTGAAGGAGGCTGTTGAGGCCCATTTAAATTATTGGCTGTGGACACCTATCAGGAGGGGTGTGCCAAGTATGTCAGCAAAGTCAGTGAGGCTTTGGCTGAAGAGGAAGTTAGGGAGAAGAAGGAGGAGAAAAATTTGGTGCAGGTTCCCAAACAGGAGAGGGACCCAATGGTGGAGCAGTTGGCTGATCTGACAAAAAAGCTGCACATTTTTGTCCAGGAGGCCAAGAAGGTTAATAAGGCACCTTCTCATCCAAGAGATTCTGAAAGGAGGGCTGGTAGGAGTGATCCTTCGGTTTGCTCTTATTGCAGTGAGAGGGGGCACAGGTGCAATGATTGTTGGGCATTGAACAGAGATGTGTCTGAAGGAAAAGTGGAGTTTGATGGCAGGGTTTTTAAGTTCCCTGATGGTTCTTTTGTGAAGCCCAGTGAGGGGCAGGCTCCTGTTGATTTGGTCAGGAGAAGGGGTGGTCTCAATCAAAGGATGCCAAGGTTTGAGGAGATTCCTGATCAGGGGAAGTCTTCTGTTAAGGTAGATGAGGACGTCAAGGGAAAGGGGAAGGAGGTCAATAAGGTCTCTTTTTCTACTTCCTTTGGTGGTTTGGAGTTGTATTCTTGTGGTGGAAAGTCAAGTGGTGAATGCTTGGCTTGTGTTTATGATGTGGAAGCAGGGAAGGTAGGTAGGCCTAAGAGCAGTTCTCAGGCCCAACCAAAGCCAAATACTTCAAAGGGGGATCCTAAGCTGAGTGCAGCTAGGAAGAGGTACAGCAAAGAGGATCTGTACAAGATGCAGAAGGGTATGGCTGATATGGGCCCCCCTAGTTTTGGTGCATTGGATATGAATGTTGATCTAATGCCAATGGAGGTGGATTCTGACTCTGAGGAGGATGTCCCTTTGGCTTCATTTCCAAAGCCTGTTGGAGTCAGAGGTTCTGGTGAGGGATCTGGTTTGGTTCCTGTTAATGGTAAATCTGTTGGTGGTGCTGGTCCTCAAGAATCTTCTAGGACCAAGGTGGTGAAGCAAAGAGCTCACTTTGAGAGGCCAGTAGTGTCTGGTCAAGTTAATGTTATGGACTCTGTCCTGGGAAGGATGAATCAGGGTCAGGTTTCCCTATCTTATGGGGAATTGTATGCTATCAGTCCAGGGTTGGCTGATAGGCAGAAAAAGTTGTTGACCAGGAGAAGGGTTTCTTCTGGTGAGGTAGAATACATTTGTGATTCTGCTGAAAAGTTTGGTTAGGGGTTGGAAACTCATTTTTTGCTCCTCTGGGATATGTCAATGTCACTCTGAATGGCAGGGAGGCAAGGGCATTGGTGGATTCAGGTTCTCAGATAAACCTGATTTCTTTGTTTGAGGCAACTCATATGGGCCTCCCCATCAAAACTGGTATTGGTGGGAATTTGAGAGGCATTGGTGGCCATGTCACTGAATTGGTTGGAACTTCAGAGTTTGTGAAGTTAGATGTTGGAGGAGCCTCAGGGAAGGTTCATTTTTACATTGCTAAAGTTAATGTAAAATCAGTTTTGGGTGGGCCATTCTTGATGGATTTTCAGGCAAGAATTGGTTATCAATTTGATTTGGGAATCAGTTTGGAGTTGACTGGTGAAGACGAAAGGAGGCTTCACATGAGGTTATCATCCCCTGGAGAGGATGGTTGGGAGACCAGGCCTGTTTTATCTTCAATGTGCCAGTGCATGGACTGCTGCAGGAGAAGGAAGGAAGTGGGTGCTGCCTCTGGTTTTTTGGAGTGCGGCTCAGGCTCTATTGAGAGTCTGTCTTTTTTAGAGTAATGAGGGCTGATCACCCTAGTGCTGCAACCTCTCCCCAAGATGAGGAAATCCCAGGTTGTAGTAGGTCAGCTCCCTTGGAGATATACTAAGTGGATTTTCAACTTTCTCTTTTTAATGTTTCTCTTCTCTTCAAGTATTCATCAAGTTTTTTATCAAGCCTCAGTTCTCTCTCAAGATTTTTAATTATTTTTAATTCAAGTTTAAAGAAGAAGATTGGTTATATATCTTTATTGAAAGATATGCGGAAAAGTTTTGGGGCAGTGAGATTGGGGTCTAAAAGTAAGTCCTCCCAATTGTGCACTGCTAGGGTTTCTTCTACACCTTTCAAAAACATTACCTGGGCCACACCTGTGAGCATTGGGGAAACCCCTGGTTATTTTTGTAGGTCAGAAGAAAACTCAAGAAAAGAAGATAAAAATTTCAAGATAATTCATGAAAATCAAGAACAAAATCTGAAGATAATGAATAAAGAAGACGCAAAATATTTTTGTGGAGATCGTCAAGATCTATTTTTGGGTCTCCAGCATGAGGTTAAACTGCAGAAAATTTTGAGGAGAGAAGATCATAAAGATTGATTTTTGGACCTCCAGCATGAGGATAAACTGCACAATTTTAGAAGATGTGATTCAGAAGATGAATCAAGATTTGAAGATTTGGAAGTTGGAAGTGAGGATGAAGATGTGGAGTTGCTGAAAAGTTTTGGAGTGGTGAGATTTGGGTGTAAAAGTAAGTCCTCCCAATTGTGCACCGCTAGGGTTTCTTCTACACCTTTCAAAAACGTTACCTTGGCCACACATTTAAGCAATGGGGAAACCCTTGGTTTTTGTTCCAGGTCTGGTGGTGAAGAATTCCTGAAGATCCCTCAAGTTGAAGGTGGAGCGGCAAAGTATAAGAAGGTAGCGCAGAAGATTAGCCTGTCAATGAGCCTATGCCTGTGTGTTTGAATCCGCCTTTGAAGAGACCTCCTTTGTCAAGAGATCCGTACTGTACTCCTTTGTTGAAGAATCCTCCAGAATTTGTAGAGACGGCTAGGGTGACCCTGGAAAGATTGAAAGTTGTTAATTTTGGTCCTGATGGGTGGTTGTCTGAGAAAGAAAAGAAGTTGTTGTTGCACGTTATTGTGCTAAGGGAAAAAGCGGTGGCATTTTTTGAGGAGGAAAGGGGTGTATTGAAGCACCCTTATGGGGAACCTTAATTGATTCCTGTTGTTTGTCATGAACCTTGGGAAATCAAACCTATTCCCATTCCAGCCGCTATTAGAGAGGATTTGGTGGAGATTGTTAGGGAAAGAGTCAGGACTGGGTTATATGAACAATCAACATCCAGTTACTCAAGTCCGGTGTTCTGTATAAAGAAGCAGAATGGAAAGTTGCGGGTGGTTCATGATCTTAGAGCCTTGAATAGAGTCACTATCAAGGACTCTGGTATGCGGCCAAGTGCAGAGGATTTTGTTGAAGCTTTTGCTGGAAGGATGTGTTATGGTTTGGGTGATATTATGGGTGGTTATGATGAGAGGGAACTACATACGTATTCAAGGCCTCTCACAACCTTTGAGACTCCTTTGGGGAGATTTCAGCTCACTAGGTTGCCTCAAGGAGCAACTAATTCAGTGGCAGTTTATCAAGAACAGATGGCTTGGATTTTGCAGGATGAGGTTCCTACTCATGCTGGTTTTTTATTGATGATGGTGGAACTAAAGGACCATCCACTGATTATGGTAATGAGGTGTTAGCGGAGAACCCTGGCATAAGGATTTTTGTGTGGGAATATGCAATAGCTCTAGAGAGAGTGTTGTTCAGGATTGAAGAGGCTGGTTTGACCATTTCAGGTTCAAAATTCTGTTGTTGTGTTCCTGCTTTGGAAATTCTGGGTTATGTGGTATGTAAAGAGGGAAGGATTATGGAGAAGAAGAAGATTAATAAAATTCAGTCATGGCCAAGGCCTAAAAATACTACTGAAGTCAGGGGATTTTTGGGTGTATGTGTATATGTCAGGATTTTTATTAAGGATTTTTCTTTGTTGGCTTCACCTTTAAGGAGGTTGACCAGAAAAGATGCAGATTGGGAATGGACTGAAGAGTGTGAAGAGGCTTTTCAGAAGTTGAAAAAGGTTTTTGGTGAAGATATAATTCTTCACAAGTTGGATTATGGTGTTGGTGCTGGAAAGATTTATCTGGCAGTGGACTCAAGTTATATTGCCGCTGGTGCTGTTTTGTCTGAGGAGGATAAGACTGGGAGGGTCAGGCAAGTAAGGTATGAGTCAGTGGTGTTTAATGAGGTGGAATCTAGGTATTCTCAACCTAAGTTGGAATTGTGTGGCGTAGCTAAAAGTTTAAAGAAGCTACAGACAGTTTTGTGGGGGCAGCATTTTGAGCTGCAGGTGGATGCAAAATCTTTGGTTCAGATGATCAATACACCTAGTCTTCCAAATGCTCCAATTACTAGGTGGGTGGCATTTATTCAACATTTTTCTTTTGACCTGGTACACAAACCAGGTAAAACTTTTACTATGCCTGATGGATTATAAAGGAGGCCACCTACAGACAAGGATTCTGATTCTGAAGAGTTTGAAGAAGATGTTCCAGTGGTTAGGGCCGGCACAAAGGGTGCTGAGGATTTTTCTCTCCTCCCCCATGAGGCTAAACTGGATGGTTGTTCTGACCTCCCCCAAGATGCTAAACTGGCTGGATCTGATCTTGATTCTGGTGATCAGGATGTTTTTGTTGATGAAGATGGAGCTGTTGTTTGGGACAGGTCAAAATTGGAAAAGGGTGTTTTTGTTAGTGAACTGGATTCTCACAAGGTTCAATGGAAAGAGAAGGACGTGCCAAAATTTAAGGATTGGTGTCCTGGTTGGGCTGCTCAATTGGCTCATGTTCACACTGGTGATTTTGATGACAGAGTTGTACCCTTGGATGTTGTTTTGTTGGATTTTGAAGATGAGACCTGGGGTCAGTCTGGGTTTTATTTTATTTTGGTGGAATATCTGTTGACCTTAGAGGGGCCATATAGTTGTGATGATGATACTTGGTTGGAAATCAAGAAGAAGAGTCCTGGATTTTATGTGTCAGGAAGGCGGTTAATGAGAAGGAGACATCCTAATCCTCAAGTGGTGGTGACTCAGAAGAAGGGTCAAGAATTGGTTTTGAAGTCTTTGCATGAAGACCTTGGTCATAGAGGCTTTTGGGAGACTTATAGAAGAGTAGCAGACAGATTTTGGTGGCCCGGTATGAAGTTGGCTGTGCATGTTTGGGTTCAATCTTGTGAAGAATGTCAAAGAAGAAGTCACTTGAAACCTAAAGAGGTGGGCGGTGCTACTGGTGAATCAACTCTTTTTGGAAGGGTCAGTCTGGATGCTGTCCATATTAAAGAGGGCAGGTATAAATACTTGATTTTTGCTAGGGATGATTTGTCTGGTTGGGTTGAGGCAGTGCCTCTGGTTAATTTGACTGCCAAGAATGTGGCAGAGTTTTTGAAGAAGGAGTGGATTTATAGGTATGGGTTGATGAAGTTGGTGACTGTTGATGGTGGGCCAGAGTTTGGTGCCAAATTTAAAGAAGCTGTGGCTAGTGTTGGTTCTAGGGCTAGAGTGGCTACACCGTATTATCCTGAAGCTGAAGGCATGGTTGAAAGAGGCCATAAAGTTATCAAGAATGCTTTGGTGAAGATGTGCAGAGATAGTGCCAAAAAGTGGAGGGATTATTTAACCTTGGTTTTATTTGCTGATAGGGTCACTGTGAAGAGGACAACTGGATATTCTCCTTATGAGTTAATGTTTGGTCAGAAAGCCGTTCTACCAGTGGACTTGGAAGCTGTCTCTTATCTTGGAATTGATTGGGATGATGTGCACTCAACAGAAGATTTTCTCTGTTCCAGGATGCAACAGTTGGAATTTAGAGAGAGTGTCAAGAGAAGGCATACTCTAGAATGATGAAGATTAGGAATCAATCAGTCAGGTACTGGGACAAGAAGTTGGCTCATAGACTCAGGAATCCCTTGAAACCTGGTTGTTTGATTTTGGTGTATAATAGAAGTTTGGAGAGTCAGTGGGGGAAAATGTTTGCTGACAGATGGAATGGACCTTACAGAGTCAGATCTCAGGCGTCTGGAGGTTCTTATTCTTTGGAAGAGTGGATGGTGCAGTCTTTAAAAAGAGGGTGGCTGCAGACCAAGTGAAGAGGTTTTATCCCAGAGGCACTAGGCATGAAGAAGATTGACTCCGCAATGAGGATAAACTACGGACCATTCTTTAATTTTGGTTTTTTGTGGTGATGCTATGCATCTGTTTGTTGGAAAATTTTGTTAGAGGGTACCCATGGGTGGGGCTTCTAGATTTAATCTTGGCAAGTGTAGGGTTGACTGATGGGCTGGCTGCTCTATCAACAGTTACCCCAGATTTTCTGTTTCTAACCCTTTCTCTTAATTTGGTTGAACCCTAGTATTGGTTTCTTTTCACAGGTTTTAGTCCTCTATGACTTTAAACTGGAAGTTCCTCTGGTTTTCATGTGCTGATCTCTTCACTCTTATTGGTTTTGGTTTTTTTGTGTTGGATGTTGTGTTTTTGTTAGAAGGTACCCAGGGAGGGCTTCTAGATTTTATTTTGGCAAGTGTGGGGGTAACTGATGAGCTGGCTGCTCTGTAGAACAGTTACCCTAGAATTTCTGTCTCAAGTCTTTTGTTTTTCCTAGTTGAATTCTAGTTCTGTTGTTTATTATTCAGGTTTTAAGTCCGCTATGACTTTAAACTGGTTCGGGACTGGCTTCTTTATCTTTGGTTCTTTCAGATTGGTGGTGGATCACTGGTGGTCTCCCATCATTTTTACTTATTGGAGGTAGCCCACCCAGTGATCATTTCAATGGACTGGACTTTCTCTTATTGGGCCATCTATGGAGCTGGACTTTCTTTGATTTTGCAGTTATGTTTTTGCTAGATAGCAGTTTTAGATTATTTTCTTTTTTCTCTTTTTTTCTTTTAATTTTTTTATGGGGGTTGTTTAAAATTATAAAATCAAAAATATAGGGTGTTACCACATCAGGGTCACCTGGATGTGGGCAAGCATTGGTGGGAAAAGGCTCATCAATTGGCCGGGCAATGCTATTTTCTTATTTTTATTTATTATATATTTCATGTGTTTCTGTGTTTCATTATTTTTTATTATTTTCTGAATTTCTAAATTTTTTGAATTTTGTTTTCTGTTAACCATTTAAAAGAATTAATTGTGTATCCACATCAAGGTGCACTTGGATGTGGGTAAGGTATCAGGGGATCAGCTCATCAATTGGCTGGGGGATACCATTTGTATTATTTTTTATATTTTATTTTATTTCATTTATGTTTTTTCATTTCATTTTAATTATTAATTTTTTATTTTATTATATCAGTAGACCGTAAAAAAAAAAAAAAAAATTCTGAAATTATTTTTTATTAATTGTTTTATATTATTTTTCTGTTTCTAATCTTTTGCAGGAGCTCATTTTCTGGATGATGAAGCTTCTGGAGGCTGGTCCGGATTGTGATGACATTTTTATTTTTTGTTGGGATTGTGGGAAGCACTATGTTCTTTGAAGTGCATCCTGCTGGAGAGATTATAGGGATTGTAATGGTCAGTGATTGGATTAGAGGGAAGTTCAGAGGAGGAAGAAGAAGATGTAGGAATGGAGTGCTGGAGGGTGTGTTTAATGATCCTAGAAATTTTCCAGTGGTCGTCCAGTAGGCGCTTTCTCAGGGATTTTTCAAAGACATTCAAAGGTCCATGGAGGGAAAAGGCTTTTAGCATATTGGAACACATGGTGCTTAGGTGTTTATTCATGTCTCCATAATCCAGGGTCAAAGAAGTTTCAAGAGTTTGGCCAACTCCAATAATAGATTCAGGAGGAGGGGTGCCAACTAGACAAGAAGAATTGGATCAGTAATTATTTATGTTGAAGAAATGGAATAATTAATTTGGTACTTGCAGATTGGAAGCTCATCAAATCTGTAAGCAGCTGGGATTTGGATCTCTGACGATTTTGTAATGGTCATAGTGGGTGGATCAACTAGGGAAAGATTTGGATTCTCATGGTCTTCCTCTGAAGGATCCTGAGAGGGTGAACTGGGATGCTGATGTTCCTGGGGCCTAGTTGGAGCAGTGAGATTGTTGTTGTTGTGGTTGTTATTTCTGTTGGATTCAGCTGGAGGAGGTGCTGGTGATGGAGTACCAGGGTTGTTAAAGGATGGAGAAGGAGAGGTGGATTTGGAAGCAGACTTCTCTCTTCTGGATGGAGAATTTGAAGAGATGGAACTGTCAGAAAAGTAGTTGGATGACAGAGGAGAGGTGTAGTTTCTTTGTCTTAGTTGGGGACGAAGTTTTTGTTGTGGAGCAGTGTGTGGTGTTCTGGTTTCTTCTTGGGGTTCTCTGGAAGTTCTCTTAGAAATCTGGTAAATTTTGGTGCTTTTGGACTTTTGAAGGGTGGATTGAATTGCTCTGGGAGCAGTAGGAGGTAGTTTGGTTGAGTTGTTGTTGTTGTCTGGATGAATTTGGCTATTTTCTGGCCGTTTTTGGAGGTTTTGGCCCTGATTTTCACTGTTTGGTGAGGCGGGCAGGCCGCCTGGACGCGGTCTAGAAGCCTGGGAGTTGATTTTGAAGCTTTTGGAGCTAATTTGGCGGAGATAAAAGCAGTTTCTTATGAGGCTAAGGCTGGTCTTTTGGGAAGAGTGCGGGAAGCTGAGCTTCTGGATCTTCTGGAAGGAGCAGAAGATAGAGAGGAAGAGGAAGGACCAAGCTCTGGGGATCAGGTAGGGGATCTGGAGATGTATTTGTGAGAAGGAGAAGGCGGAGGAATAGGGTAGTTGGCGTCTCTGTCACATCTTTTCTTTTTGGAATAGCAAGAGTCACAATCCCTGTTGTAGAATTTGGATTCAGGATTTGGAAGAGTGAATGTGCAAGGTCTGCACATGTGGATGCACTGTTTGCAGGCATAGTCCTTGGGAGCAGTGAAGCAAGGGACAGTAGAAGGGTTAACATCAGGAGATCCAGCCATGATCTGTGGTGAGAAAAGATGATGAAAAGGGATAGGAGGAGATTTTTGTAAGTGATGGGTAGATGATGAAGTGAAGGTGGAAGTTCAGCAGGTTGGCTGTAGAGGTGTGCTGCATGAAATTAGCTGCGTCCATTTTATGCAAAATTCCGTCAGTCCATCAAGACTCTAAACTGAAAAAGCTATATTATCTAGGAAGTCCATAAAGACTCTAAACTGAAAAAGCTATGGTATCAAGTCAGTCCATCAAGACTTTAAACTGAAATCTGGTTTCTGTTAGTCCTCCAAGACTTTAAACTGGCTGGTTTCAAGATTTTATCAAGGTAGTCCGTCAAGACTTTAAACTGAACACTGTGTTAGTCCCCCAAGACTTTAAACTGAGGGTTGTAAGTCCCCCAAGACTATAAACTGAGGAAAAAGTTTTTGTTGTGGAGTTGGTTTTGAAATATTGGTGGAGGGTATCCACAGGGGGAGCCTCCGAATTTAGAAAAGGCAAGTTTGGGGGTAATTGATGGGCTGGCAGCTCTATTCACAATTACCCCAGAATGTTAGTTTTTTCTCTGTGTCTTAATGTGGTTGATCTCTGGTTCTGGGTTTATGATTTAGGTTTTTGAGTCCCCCAAGACTTTAAACTGAGGGTTTTTGAGTCCCCCAAGACTATAAAATGAGGATGGTCCCCCAAGACTTAAAACTGAGGGTTGTTTGTGGTTACATCCTATAGAGGGTGTGGTCAATTTTTCTTTTCTGAATCAGACTCAAGTACTCGTGGAATTACAGAGGGAATCAAGAGATAAAATGAAGTGTTCAGAATTAGCCTTGAACTGGTGAATGAGGTGTCTTCTGTTCTCAATGTCCTGTGGATCTCTAGCAGGAGTGGATTGGAAGTAGTGAAGCAGAAGTTGTTTCTGTTGAGATTTGTGTTGTTGGAACTTGGCCTTGATAGTGGGCAAGTGCATTGGTGTTGGTGGTGCAATGGATCCTAAATTGTTATCATCACTATCAGAAAAGGGAGGAACTGAGAAGTTATCAGTTTTAAAGTTGAAGGAAGAAATGAATGTTCTTTACCATCAGATGGACCAGGGATGGGGGAACTAGTTGTTTTATGGGTTGTGGTACTCTTCTGGGAAGGGTGGAGCTTTTTGATTAATCTGGGTATCAGGATGGATGGCCTAGATCTTTTGGTGCTGACAGAAGAAGGACCAGGTTGAGGTGGAGGTGAATCTGTTGTGGAAGAAAGTGGACCAGGTCTGTGGCAGGTCTTCTTTCTGGATTGGCAGACATTGCAAGATTTTCTGTATGGATGGACAGGTGGTGTCATGGCGCAGATTAAATTATTGTCAATGCAGTATTGGCAGGGGCCCATTTCAGAGGCAGATTGGGAAAGAAGGTTAAACATGGTGGTTGGATGAAGAAAGAATGTGGACATTCTTTATTGGATGAAGGATGTGGTCTTCCAACATTGTCAGGGGCCTTTGTTGTGTGATTTGGCGCAGTTTGTGCATGTCTTAATTGACATCTGCTAAAGAATTGGATATTTTTCTGGTTTTATTCCGTGGATATTGGGTCTGCGGGTATGTGGGTATTATCATTGGATAGCCCTGTTTTTTCTCTATATTTTATGTCTTGTAGACATTTTTCATATTCTGAGTTTTAAGGGGTCATTTCCTCATTTTTCATTTATAAAAGATTTCTGTTTAATTTTGTTTTTCGTGTTTTACGGGCTAACCTTAAGTCTTAGGGTTAAGTGCTTAGTACCATTGGATAGAGCTAATTTTTCTCTATATTTCATGTCCCAATGTTGTTATAGTGAAATTCCGTGTTTTAAAGGTTTTAGTAGTTGTAGCTAATTTTTCTAAGTAGATTAGTGGTTTTTATTGGTTTTCTGGCTTCAGGGAGGCCGGGCCGCTTCAGGAGGCATCTCCGACGTTGGGCGGCCCGCCCGCCTCTGTTTTAGGAGGTTGGGGAGTGCTCCAGGAGGGTTTTTTATGCAATTTGGCGGGTACAGGCGCCAGATTGGTGGGTGCGCATGGGCTCTTAGTTAGTGGTCTGTGTGTACATAGTGAATAAGACAGTTTGGGGCAACCTTAATCATCATAAAACCATCCAGAGGTGATATCATTGTTCCTCACTCAGTTTTCACTGTTTTCTGGCCACAATTGGCTGTGTTTGTTGCAAGTGAGTTCTTCATTTAACTTAACTTTGGCAACTTTTTTCTCTTTTATAGTCTTGCAAGCTATAGCAAGTATTATTGCTGTCTCTGGTGTGGATTTGCAGCCTACATCAAGTATCTTTGCTGTCTCTGGTGTGGACTTTGTTCTACATTTGAGTTCTTTGGTCTGTTAGTTTATCTGGGGACTACTTTCTTGGCTCATCAGGCAGTCAAGTGTGTTAAACAGGAGCTTTAGAAAAACAGGAACCAACTTACTTTAGCAAGTAAATCTCACTCTACTTTTCTAAAGGGACATGGGTTTTTCTCTCTGGTTTTTCTCCAACTCCCTTGGTCAAGGCCTATAGCTAGTACTATAGGATTGTCTACAACGTATTTGAAGGAAAATAACTTGAATTATACAAGATAAATCATATACACAGAACTTTATCTATTTACATGTTGGAATATTAATTTATTGAAAGGCTATGTTTAGCAAAAAAAGGTGATACTGGCTGAATGGAGCTCCAGTGATTAATAAAATCTTCCGAAATAGCCCTAGCAATTCCTGGAGGACTTGGGGTATCAAAATTTAAAGAAATGGATCACACTTCCCTATAAAATGTTTTATTAATGTTAAAATATAGTTATTTAAATTTTTCCAAATTATTTCTTCCATCAAATGATTTTTTGTTTCATGCAAATTAAGACACTTAATTTCTGATATCACCTCCAAGCAATCAGCTGCTGAAGCCAATCTATGATCTTGAGAGCTCAGAAATAAACCACAGACACCGTCGATTATATAGAATGTGAAAGATTAATATCAGTGATGGGAGTATTCAGAATTTATCTTGTTTAGCACAGCCTTTTGTTTCTGTTCCATTATAGTAAGTTGAGTATTTTTGTTTTTCTGACTCAATTGTTGAGCTTCGTTAGTCTTGTCACTTGATATTTTTGCAGCACAATATTTTGATTTAAGAATGATAATTGACATAATTATATCTATGATAATGTTTCTGATTTGAAGAAGAGTTGACATTGATATATCACGGGTTTGAAGTGCAGTGGGACCAACTTCTAAGCCATTAGGAATCGGCCTCTTCAGATTTGAAAGGTGAGCTAGAAGCTGAATACCATGTTCAATTGGAAAATTTGAGTTAATGTTTTGATGTGATTGAAGCTGGCTGAATTCATGTGCGATCAGATAAAGTGAAGATGATATAAGCGATACCCATGAAGAACAGCAGTGATCACTTGGGATCATTAACATCATGAGAATTTGGATAAGATTGGATTCAGGGTGATCCATTTTCTTTGTTGAGGAAAGAATTTCAGTATTTAAACCATGAGGATCACATAAATCTTCCATTTTTTTTGAAATAAATATTATCGAGTACCCATAGCTGTGAGCTATCAGCCTCTAAAAAAATATTTGCTAAAAAAGGAAATAAAATAAGTAAAAGAAAAAATTTAAGACTAAAAACTATGGTAACTTACATAACTCAGTAAGTTTTGAAAGCCAATATTCTGCACAAGATTTTTCCCAATGAAAAGTAAACATTGGAATATTTAACATGGGTTCTCGGGAAGAAGTAGAAGAGCGTTATTCGAGAAGAGTAACAATTTCCAACCATGCCCTAAGGACCTTTGCTGTGCTGATTCTACCTTTATAAAATTTATGAATTTTACAGAATTCCTCCTGAAAATCAGAGTCTTTTAGAACTGAGGGTGAATAAGTTAGAGGTTTGTTTGATATTTTGATTGGAGTTGATTTCATTGGTAGAGAAGCTTTCAAAGAGGTCAAAGTAAGTAATTTAGGAGAATTTGGGTATTTCTTCTTAGAAAAGAAGGAATTTGGTGATGAGATGTTTGAATCATCATCTTTATCAAACATATTGTCATGTATTGAAGAAGATTTTAAAGTTTGCTTGTTTTGATGAGCAAGCATAGCTTCATATTCTGACAGTGCATCATCGCTATTTTCATTGCTCTTTTCATCATCTTCATCAGGTAGAGGGTGTTTATGGATGGAAAAATCTACAGTAGGTGAGTTTCTGGTACAAAATATCAAAAGAAAGATAAAAAGTACAATATGTAAGCAATAAAAGAGATATATGATAGAATTTTAAAGATAAAAGAATAAAAATAAAAAAAAGGAAACAAGAATATACTCATTACTAAAGCATTTGCTTTTTTTTTGAGATTTATTATTTGATACATCAGAAAAATAATTAGCAGAAGCTGGTTTAATACATTGAACAAAAGAGGAGCCTTGGGATAATTTCTTTTTCTTGGAGTGGATAACAGGTGTTTCAAGATTTTCCTTAGAAGTTGAAGCTTATGGTTCATCTGTCTCATCATGATCCCTAATGACAATGACATCATCAGGAGGAATCACACCCTCCACCTAAGCTACAAATATATATGAAGAAAAAAAATTATTAATAATCTTATCTACTAATTTAAAAGGAGACAAAAAAAGTGAAGAACATAAATTTTTCAAGGTTTCTCACACATTGGAGTAAGTTGTTACAAGGGTTAGATAAATATGAATGAGAAGGATTATTGTTAAGGATCTTAACAAGTTCTTCCATTTTATCTCTAGCCAATTCAAGTAAATTGTGATACTGAACTCTTGTTATTTCCTACCTCTCATTGCTAAGTAAAAGAGGGTTAGGTGCCATGCCATGTGGCAGACATGGTGCAAGCTCAAAATCTTCCAAGCAAGTATCAATCTGAGAGTGGGATGGAAAACATTTGGGTGCTGGAAAATCAATTTTTTGAAAAAAAAGATATAAAACATAAGTGAAATATATAAATTAAGAGAGAGGAACATGATACACATAAAAAGTGAAGGTGTACAATTTTGAATACTAAACATATTGATTAATGGATATTAAGATAAAGTATTTGATATCAAAGAATTATGATGTAATATTATGAATAATTATAAGAAACTCTATTCTAGAAAATTGAAGTTAATAATTTAATAAGATAAAAAATTGAATAAGATTAAAATTAAAGTGAGGATGAAAGAAACAGAAAACATAAAGAGGGGGATTATATATTATTTGACCTTTTTTTAACATTTATTATTCTTAGTGGGGTAAACTAAGTAACATGCTATATCACAATCTATTTATATTGAAGCAAAATTTTATCTAGCTAACAGAAAATACTAGAAATTCTTTGAAGACTTTTAGTGTGAAAAAAAATAATAACAAATGTATATCCCATATGCGAATCACCACAGGTAAATACAAAATTTTTTAAATTAGAATTTACTCCTAAACAATGGAGATACACTTAATTAGTATATTATATGAAAAAAAAGGATAATGCTTTAAAACTATTTTTAAAATTTACTTTTAGATGACAATGAGAGATTCACGAATATACTGATATGCCTCACCAAACAAGACATGAATTATAAATATAAAATTTGTAACATTACAATTTAAGATAAGAGTTTGTTTTTTAAGTGATTGGTGGAGTTTTGGGCTAGGGTGTGGGCCCAGTGACCAAACCATTTATAAACTTGGATACAACTAAGGGAAAAAAGATTGAATAGTTTTATTTTACAGTATGTCTTAGTCTGCACAAGATATTGCATTGTTTTCCCTAACTATACCAATATTGTTACTTTTCAAAAGTTATAGGACTACTAATTTGATAAAATATTATTAAGAATCACCCAATGAAATACCTTAAGAAATATTCAAAATTATTAAAACATTAATATTCAATTTGAGATTTGGATTAGCTAATTTTTTACAACTTACCACAGTTTTGATTAATATAATAAAACTTGAAAAAAAATTTTGAGATAACCTAGAAATGGGTGCAAGAAAATGATGAAACATATGACTTGAAACTTTACTCATACACTATTGATAAACTTCATGGACCCTGATTAATTTCTATTGAAATTAATTTTGAGACTGGCATATTGAATTTTAGCTATGACCAAGTACTGTAAGTGCCATGGTTTGTATTCAATATATTGGTGTTGAATTTAATTTTGATAGGAATTAACAAGTTTCATATGGCACCATGCATGGAACCCTGACAGAAACCACAAAATTTTTGAGAAAATGAACCTCATAATTTCAATCAAAATTAATGTAGACCCCTGCATATTGAATACAAGCCATTTCACATGGACTACACAGACATAGATAAAATTCAACATGAATGGCTTAAAATTAATTTCAGTTGAAATTAACCAAGGCATTAAAACATAAATTTTTATATGGTGTACTTGATCAAACCAATTAATCCAACTGCTTAGATTACCTATACTTATTGGAATTTTATGCATAGTCCATGTCCATATTAATTTCAATTTCAATTAATGTTGACCAATACATAGTGAATACATGCTATGCCACTTACACTTGCCAGGCATAGCTACCATTAAATATTCCAGTATCAAAAATTAATTTCAATCGAAATTAATGAGCACAATAATCATGAATTTCTGGAGTCAACTGCTTATTTTTATGCATGGTGCCTTTCAAACATTAATTTCAATCGAAATTACTTTTGATACTGTCATATTGCATTTAGCTATGCCTGAAAAGTCTAAGTGGCATAGTGTGTATTCATTATGTATTGGTCAACATTAATTTCAATTGAATTTAATATTGACATTTGCATATTAAACCCAAGCCAGCAAAGGACCCAAAAGATTCTTCATAAAACTGCCCATTAATTTTGATCAAAATTAAGGCTGACCATATACATATTGAATGGTAGTTATATCTGGTCTGAGTAAATGGAGATAGCTTATACTCAATATGTATTGGTCAACATTAATTTTGATCAAAATTAATGAGAATTTTGATCATAAAATTTTTCAGTCAGTTAGTTGTTTCAATGCATAATGGCATGCCAACATTAATTTTGATCAAAAGTAATGTTGAAATGATATAATGCTTTTTTGCATGACATATAAAGGACAGCAAGTATTCTTAAGTATTGAAATTTACTATACATGTTGAGGGTAAGTATAATATTTACATATCCATATAAATTTCTATAAAAATTAATGTTGACCAATACATAATAAATATTAAATATGCCTGGCTAGTGTAAGTGGCATAGCTTTTATTCAATCTGAATTTCGCAACATTAATTTTTCTCAAAATTAAGGTTCATGATTTTCATCAATTTATGCAGTCAGTTGCTTACTTTTATGCATGGTAACATGTCAACATTAGTTTTAATTAAAGTTGAATTTGACATGCCACAAAGCATTTTTCTGTAAGATGAAAAGTAGGGCCCTCTATTCTTAAGAAAACACATTACAATGCATATGGAGCATGTATATATCATTTACACATTAATATTAATTTCAATCAAAATTAATGTTGACCAATACACATTGAACACAAGCTTTACAACTTACACACACCAAATATAACTACCATTCAATATGAATATGGTCAACCCTAATTTTGATTGAAATTAATGAGCAGTTTTATGAAGAATTTTTTGGGTTGTTTTCTGGTTTGGATTCAATATGCAAATGTCAATATTAAATTTGATCAAAATTAATGTTGACCAATACATAATGAATACAAACTATGCCACTTAAAGTTTCCAGGAATAGCCACCATTCAATATGCCAGTATCAAAATTAATTTTGATTGAAATTAATGTTGGAAAGGCACCATGCATAAAAATAAGCATTTTGCTCCAGAAATTCATGATTAACATGCTCATTGATTTTGGTACTGGAATATTGAATGGTAGCTATGCCTGGCAAGTGTAAGTGGCATAGTTTGTATTCACTATGTATTGGTCAACATTAATTTTGATCAAAATTAATATGGATAGATATGTGACATAAAGAGTTATGGACCATCAATTTGTTGAAAATACATTTTTATATCTCATAAAATATTTGTTTTTCTTAAATAAAATGTTAATCTCTCTCAATATCACCTTATAAAATTTACCAAGTTGCTTTGAAAAATAACAGAATACATAAAGTTCAATATAAGATAGCTATATTACACAGAAGATCACTTTTATACCCAAGTTATGATGATGTTGATGCTGTATTAATTGATTCCCAATTCTTTACCAGATCAATATCAGCTCCAGCCCCAAGTAACTCACGTTCATTCACAGATAATCCTGCCAAAAATGTTGCTGAATAGAAATTCTTGGGGAGGTATTTGGGAACATTGAATATACCATCTTGTGCAACTTTCCTTTCTGATGACCGTGAATATGTTTTTGATGCCGATTTTCTTTGAGCTGGTGTATGGGCTAAGTCCTTTGTCATCTTATCCATTTTTTAAAACAAATCATTGAGTTCAGGATTTTGCCATCCAGGAATAGCTTGAATGGGTGCAGTTGGGGCTGGTGGTGGGCCTTCCTTGATATCAGAGATGCACCTAGTATTATGAAAAAGCACAACAAAACCTGTCACATCACTGCAGAGATCTCTTGCTAACTTGTAGAATGCACTAGCAATTTGAATTCCAACTAAATAAGCTTCATAATAACAAAAAGCAAAGTAAAATAAAAAACTTACCTTGGTCCGATAATGTTTTACTTGTGCCCTTGCCCTCTTTTCCATCTTTTCTCTTTCCACCCTTTCCTCTTCTTACCCAAAGAACCTTATCATATCCTTCCCCTTATTAACTACCCACTTCTCAATAACACATTGAGTGAACTGAAGCTTTGACTGATCAATTGTATTCAAGGTGGTGAGCCAGCTGGTACAGTGGTCACATACTATGCTTCCCATGACTTGATTTCAAGTTGATTCTGAAAAATCACAGCAAGTCCAATCAAAGGAAAATTTCCAAAAACCTTTTTCTTGCAATTCACACTCTAAGTTTATTTTGACAGAAATTGGGATAGGTGCTCCTTCTTTTAGTCCTCGAGGCTCAGGTGCTGGAAAAAATTTGGGTAGTCAAATTTTGGATCACAAGAAGGCTATAGAATTGTTTATCAGAAATTGTCAATCAGCTGCAGAATTGGCATGGTAAGAAGATTGGACTTGGGTTAGGACAGTTTGAATTGGTTCCAAGTTTTCCAATTTTCAATCTCCAAAGGTGTTGGGCTTTCAGGATATTTTGCTACTTGAGTTGGTCCCCCAAGACAATACTTCAGAAAGTGGTAAATATTTTTATTTAGACTGTCCAAGCTCCTGGGAACATCATTCCTTCTAACTAAGCCTCTTACAGCCCTTAACCCCCATTCTCGTTCATGAGACTCTGCTGAATTGAGTCTGTGGTAATCACTGATACCCATAATTATTGAGGGATTCACTAATTATTCAAATAAGTTAATTAAATTGGCAATTTTTAAGTAAAAGAATACACTAAAAATTTGACTTACCAGCTCCACTTGTGCTTGCTCCTTGGTTTGGCTGAGCAGATCACTACGCAATATAGGGGGTGGACTTGCTAGCAAGTCCTCAACCTGAACTCAGATGGAACTCAGATGGAACTCAGACTGAACTCAGACTGAACCCATACTGAACTCTACTTGAACACCCACCTAAAACTGTTCTGCTGAGTGGTGTTCATCCCTGATTGTATGGTTCCTTTATCAATAGCTCAATGTGTGTTCAATCTATGGTGAGTTTGGGTCCAAGGTTGCGGACTTGCTAGCAAGTCCGCCCCCCATATTGTGTGGTGGATGATGATCAGTCTCTGAAAAATTCCCTCAATACTTCACTAGCCCAATCTCCTCCTAGCTGATCCGCATGCTGATCAGCACTTTCAGGAGCAGAAGGATGATTGGGATTAAAATTTCTTGGTTCTGCATGAGACTCTCGGCCTGGATTGGGATTAGGTGGTGGGTTAGGATTTGGCGGTACAGATTGAGATGCATCTTGAGGTGGATCAGCAGTGGGTGGTGGTGGAGTATTTCCAGTATTAGTATTTTGAGGTGGAAAAAGATTGGAATCAATTGGGTCAACAGACATCCCTTCAAAATTATCATCCATCATGAACTGTATTAAAATTCAATAAAAGAAAAATAATCAGTCTTTAAAATTTATACCTATCAAAGTTAAAGTAAAAAAAGATACTATGTTTATAGTCTTTATAAAAACATGTATGTTCTCTTGGGGAAAAATAATGTGAATAATTTATAGCTATAAGCTAAAGTGGGAAGGTCAAACTATTTATAGTAGATGAATGAGCAAGAAGATTATTCATTAAGTAAAAATTTTATCATATTTCTCATTATCATGATTTTCTCTCTTTCATTCTTACATTTAAGATAAAAATGAATCATTGAAAGCATGGGTTTTCATGCATAAAAAGCAACCAATGTAATTGTTCACTGATTTATGATAAGGTAAGTTGGATGCATTGCATTTTTAATTGAGCATTGAAATATTTCTTTTACCATTAAAAAACATCACCAATCCTACAAATTTCCCCAATCCCAAATTAACACAAAGATGTTAGTCAACAGAAAATAAATTTGATTAATTTTTTCACTCACTACTGTCTGCAGTCCAATGGAAGTGACAACCTCGTCTTTAATTCCAAACACTCCTTTTTTGTGCTTGAAAGTAGCTGCATGTCCAATTATTGCATCTTTCTTAATCACAATTTGAGTTGCTTTGGCTACTCTTACTAACCAACAATGCACTTGTGGGAAAAGCTCATAGGGATCCTTTGATGTTTCTTCTGGACAGAGCTCCTTGAAAGGACTTACTATTAAATAGATTTGATCATTCTCTTCCTATGACCTGAAAAGATCATCTATTTGCCCAAACTGGCTATCTTTTCCATAGAGGAATTCAATTTTTGAATTAGCAATGCGTCAATGGTAACTAGTAAACCTCATTCCATTTATCAATATGCTTGCTATTTTTTCAACTACCCAATCCCCACTTTTCTCCAATGGTGTCAAAGCCTGTCTTGAAGTTTCTTTTCCCATTTGTGCCCTTACCCATTTAGTAAATAATGCCATACTTAGATAGATCCATTTGTTTTGTTTATCAAGATCAATCACCACAGAAAAAATGGGGGGGTATTGCTAGCAATACCCCTTGCTTGAGCTCCGTTGAGCCACAAATCTATGCTTGAATTATGCACACATCATCACCATGTAGGAAATTGTTTGGCCTTACATTTAGTCAGAGATTTGTCACAGATTGAGCTCAAGATGAACCTACATTGATCACCGTTTGATCTTGTAAAATCCTAATTTGATCATCAGTTAAGCTCCCTTTGATCTCACTTTGATCTAACATAAGCTTTTGCATATCCAATATGTCAACTATTCACTTTCAAAAAGATTCATAATGAATTTCACATGGAATATTAGAAACGAAACCAGTAATTTTGAGTAAATGTCTCATCAAAATGATTAATCTACAACAAAATACCATCAAAATTCAATCTGATTACTGAAAACTTTTGTTAAAATGACTAATAGATATTTAAATTGGAAAATAATATTCCATTTCTCAATTTCAAATTCAAAATATAAATCCTCGTTTGAAATGTGAATTTTGTAGATTCCTTGCCTTCCTATATTATGAGTAATATTTGAGGTATTTTACACCTTTGTAAATATGGTGTTGTGCTGCTAGAAATTATCTCTGTTTCAATTCAACTTTATTGAAGCTTGAGTCCAGAATGATAAATATTTTATAACTATTTTGAGAAAAAAGTCACTAGTAATGAATTTAGCCTTTTATCTGTCCTTTATTAAACCTCACTTAATCCTACTTAAATCCAAATTGACCCACAAAAACCTTATTTGGGATATTTTTTAGCCCAGGATGATTCAAGATTGGAGCAAAATATTATTTTAAATATCCAATATGCCTATTGATTAAATTTCTTCAAGCTTACTTTAAATTCACATTAACATTAACTTTCACAGGAAATATTAAACACAAATCTTGAAAATATAGTATTTAAAATCATAATAAATATAATATAATATGCTTACAACAAAATTTTCTTTCTGGATTAATTGAAACGAAAAATTGTTCATTTGTGAAAATAGAAAAAATACTATCCATCCTGAATTTAGAATTCATTTTTAAAAATTTAATGCCCCCTCACTTTCAAGTTTATCATGTATTTCGAAAATTATATTTTTAATAATTTTGTGAATAGTACACCTGAGATATAAACTTGGGGATATCAAAAACTAAAACATCAGCAAATTGAAATGTTTTTTATTGTTATGAATGGAAATAATGATTGAAAAACACCATTAGAGCAAGTTTGATTTTGAATAATAGGCATACTTTCTCATGTAAATTTCAATAAAAATAATTTTTATTCTTACTTAAGTTGCGGTGGATACATTTGAGCTCAAAAAGAATTAAAATTGATAAAATAAGACTTCTATAGTTCATATTCAAAAATGAAATCACCCTTCATTATCTACCTGTAAACTATTTTAAATTGAATAATTTCAAAGTCAGTATATACTGATGTTATTTTTTCTTCTAAAAAATTTATTATATAGATTAATAGTCATAAACAGTTGACATAGATGTTAAATTTATATAAGCAATCTTTAATTCATAAAATGATAAAACTATCTTTTATGTAAAAAGTGATGAAGGAAAAAAATATTATTAAATTTTTGATGCACTATCAATAAAATTGAAGATAGAGCATATCAAAAGTTTAAACTTAATTTCAATTTTGATATCATCATTTTATTTTATTTTACTTGAGTAGAAAACAGATTTTAAATCTCAATATAATTTTAAATCCCATTAGTTTGTAGATTTCAACATTTGAAACTATGAAATAAATATTTATGAAAGAATTTTACAATATTTGCCCTTCTAAAAACTCATAAATCCAACTTCAAATCTTCTAACCTTCACAAGTAACCACAATGCATTCTGAAAATACTCTATATTTAAATAATTAAAGGTAAATAAAATTATGTTTTTATTCTTTATTTCAATTTTTGATAAATAATATATATATATACATATATATATATATATAATTTCTTAAAAAGTCTAAGAGGGAACTTAATAGTGGTTTTGGCATTAGATATATAGATTCAACTTTCAAAAAATTTGTTTGGAATAAATTACAAAGACAAAAAGGATATATTTTGATGAAAGAATACTGATTTAGGTTCTCTTAAAATATTATTAACCATTTTTATGGAATATTAATCCATGGTTATCATTCTTTATGATATTATCATAGAATTTTTTCCTTTTTTAATATAATGATTTTCTATTGTGTGGTATGTAGGCTAAGATAAGTTTAAAAGATTTATTGAAGATATATATACCAGAAACAGTATAATCTGTAGATTTATAACTATAACTTACTTTTCTGATGTTTTACATCATTGATAAGTAGCTCATGCATTACACAAGTAAATAATTATAGTCTCTGGAAATAATTCCTTGTGAATTTCAATTTTTTTGTTATTCTTAAAATCATTACTCAAATAAACTAAAATTTCTTCAAATATTGATTGAAAGAAGGAGTTACAAAATCTTATTTTGTAGTTATAAAAGTTTGAGTTATTTTTCATATTATCAAGTATAATGAACATTTGTAAATTTTAACTTGAAAACTAGTGATCATAGCAAAGTAATACTGGAAGAATCAGATAAAAAGGGTGGAATAAAGTCATAGCACAACAGGAAATGATACAAAATTGTTGATTTTTATCTCATAAAATTCAACTTATTTTTAACATATTTTACCACCTTTAGATAATGTTTAGTGGATTTTAACATTATTATAACAAGCAAACTTAACAATGTTTTGATTTTTTTAACAAAAATAAATATTGTTAGATCATTTTTTTAAAAAATATGACTTATTTTTATGCTTTATCTACAATAGTTAGTAGTTTTTTTTGCAGAAATTACTTGTTTTGATATTCTATTTTTGAATTTTTTAAGAGACTTCATTGCATTAAAGTTTTGTAATAATTTTTCATTAAAGCATCATATTTTAAATCTAGAGAATTGGTTTTGAAATAATATATATTTTCATGTTAATTGACTCATTATTTTTGGATTGATAAATTATGTTAAAATTGGGATTGCTTATTTCTAGTGAGTGTACATCATAGTTTGTTTTCAAATCAAAGATTAATAAATGGTGAAATTTGGTAAAACTCTAAATATCTTTTAAACCTTTTTGATTTAAATAATGTTTAATGTTATGTAATCATTCTATAAGTAGAACACAGTTAAAATCTGATAATGGTACATTGCTTTCAATTTCTAATACTAAAATTCTATTCTACTTGAAACAATGTAAACTAAAGCTTGGTATCTCATAAGAAACTCACAATTTTCAAAAATCATATTTCCAACTTTTTAAACATGATACACATTAAAATATATTTTTAGAATAATTTCCTAATTAGTTTCAAATACTAGAAAATAATGACCTCAATTTATTTTAATACTTAAACCATTCTGATGAGTGAATTTCACAATCCTCTAAGTAACATATGGTTACCATTTATACACATATGCATGATTTCTCCTTTTGTTTAATTTTAGCTGAATCTAAAAAGTAAAATCACATGTTGAATATCATCTATAGATAAACTTCTTATATTAGAAGCTAATATTTCATATGAGAAATTTGTTATTGAGTTTGGGAAACATTAATAAGTGTTGGGTATTATAATTGAGCCATTTATTCAAGTAAATAAAAAAGGATGACGTTCTAAATATTTCATATATATATATATATATATATATATATATAATAAAAATTAATTATATAGTAGCATTTAACCATGTTTTTATACTAATGTCATATAAAAAAAGGGATTGAACTAAAACTTTCAGTAAAGAAAATAAAAATAAGATAAGTTAATATTCTTGTTTATATTCTCATATTTTTGAAATGGCTTACTTAAGGGAGAAAATTATTTGGTTTTAGAGTACAAGAATTTCTAGATAAAAATCTTCACAATATAGTTTGACCCTCTAAAAAAGAAAATTCCTTAAATTTTACTATCACATTTTATATATTTGTTAAGTAATAGAAAATGGAGTTGTGTCTTTGACAATGAAGCTTTAGAAAATGAAATAAATGATTTAAATTTATAATATAATTTTTGAAACAATAAATCATGTATTCAAAAAAAATTATATATCTTACAATCAAGATAACAGTATTAATTAAGCAACTCTAACAACTTTGGAAAGAAACAAGAAAAAAATAATTAGTAAAATGCATAAGTTATTTTTAGAATTTAAGGAAACTTAATAGCTCTACCTGTAAACTAGCCTTAAAGCAGGTTTGGATTTAACATGTGGAAATTCATACATAGTACCCTTCCATCATTAGAGCAGAATAAAATTTATGTAGTTTTATTTTTTTAATTTATAATAGTATTTTTATTTTTGGCTTTTTCATTAGTATAACTATATATTTTTTAACTTTTTTGTTTTTCATAACATAAGTTCAAAGCTGCACATCACTACTTCAAGATGAAACTCCATATAATGTAATCAATGAATGATATATTATAATGAATTTTACTAGAGACTTTTCAAAAATGGTGATTAAGAATACTTATTATAATTTTTTAAATTTTTATTATTATTCTATCTCTTGAAAGGAGATGGCCATATCTCAATTTAATTAGTTTTTCCTCAGAAAAATTTATTCTTGATCTAAATAAAATTGCATCACTATTAACTAGATGTTATTATACAATTTTAACAATTTTTTTATCTGAACATAGTTGAAAGTATGTATAAATTAAAGTGTTTCCACATAGTCTTACTATTATCCCACCATTATTTTCACATTTAGATTTCATTATAACTGTAAAATAAGTTTTTCAATAATTTTAATAATACCTTAATATTTAATAATTTAGTTACATAGTAGATTTTTTATCCTTTTTTTTTATGAGGCTTATTATATAAACACTACTTTTAGATTTTATCCATTTTGATGTCTGATAATTTAAATTTTCATTTAACTACCCAAATTATATCAAAAAAAATTCAAAAGTATATTTTTTTAATGTACTCTTTTTGATAAACTTATCATTTCTTATAGGTTATTCTTCAACTATTTATTGTAATTAACTACCCACTCATTTATGGTCTGTTATTGTTGTTCATTACATACAGACAAAATAAGGATACTCTCATATTATATTGGAGTTTTAAATTAAAAAGTAAATACTAGTGGCTGGTATTAAATATGAAGTTGTTATAACTAAGTTGAACATTAATTAATTATTAAATGGCATTTTATATTACAAATTTTATTGAATGTATATAAAAATAACACTCAAGAAATATATATAAGATATATATATAACCATTTTATATCAAAAATGAAGTACTTATCAACATGGTCTTTTTAAATGATTTTCAAATTTACTTAAAGAGAAATTAATATTACCAATTCAAATTTTATATCAAATACAACAATATTATTATTTCATTTTTAATTATTTTACAAAAAATTTGAGTTTCAAAGTAATTTAATTCAGTATTTAATGAATGTTTTTGAAAAATATTTTTAAAAATAGAAATAACCCCTCACAAAAAAAAATATAATTTTTTTTACTTACAATTTGCACCATATTTCTACACTTAAAATATTTGTATTCTTCTAACAAAAATATTTTTTAAATAAATTTAAAATTTTTTTCATTATTCAATTACAAAATGTCAAATTTATAATTTATTTTACCTTACTAAAAAATTTAGCTGAAAATTTAATTTTGTATTTCCAAAAAATAAACTTAAATGTCAAAAATTAAAAAAACAAAATTATAAATATAATTATGAGAAAGAGGTAGATTAAATTTATAATATTCATATAAAAAAAATTCATATATATTATGGTGTTTGAATTTTAAATTTAATGTATTAAAAATTAATTATTAAATAACCAAGCCAAATGAAATTGGCTTGGATTTTTGGTATCACTAGAACTTATTTTTTTTCTTTTACTCACATTTTAATTTTTAATTTTTTTTTTTTCTACATTTCTCATTTTTTTTTTTATGATTTTTAATGTTTTTAAGACCGAAGTTGCTTTCAAACAACTTCGGTCTAACGTTTCTCTCACTTTCCCACCAGATTGCACCTGGTAGGGAAAGTCGCTTCCATTTTAGAGACCAAAGTCCCTTGCAGGGACTTTGGTTTCTCTGTGTGCATTGCACAGCCAGAAAAAAACTGGCTGTGCAATGCACTGCATGCAGCACATGCAACACGCATTGCTGCTGCAAGTAATGCGCATTGCATGCAGCAGAAATGCGCGTTGCATGCAGCAGCAATGCAGCCTGCATTGCTGCTGCATGCAACGCGCGTTTCTGCTGCATGCAGCGCGCATTGCACATGCTGCGCATATCTCATGCAGCTGACTTGATATCAGCTGCATGAAATATGGTAGCGATTGTGCAACGCGCGTTACTTGCAGCAGCAACGCGCGTTGCACACTGCTTTGGCCACCTCCCAGCCTAGTAAATTAGCTGGGAGGGTGGCAAACATTACAGCAAGCAATCGAAGTCGCTTTTAGCGACTTCGATTGCTTGAAAGAGACACTTCCAGCCAGGGGAAACCTGGCTGGAAGTACTAAATTGCAATGTAAGGGACCCAAGCCAATTTCAAAGGCTTGGGTCATAAATTAAGGTTTCTAAAAAGCAGCCAGTATAAATCTGGCTGCAATAAAAAGTAAATTTTTTAAATAAAATACATAAAAAAATAAAATATTGTTCAAATAAAATATACAACACTCTTTCGCCAGTAAGAAACAGCCTTCCATTGTTACACATAGAAACAAAATCAAATGTTTCTTTCATCAACATTGGCCATGTTTCAATATTTTGAACCAAGTAAGATCAGGAAAAAGGTCACGGCAAAAAAATTGCATAATTAAAAGTCTCCCAATTTAATATGGTGCGGAGGTTCATATTTTAGAAATAGGTGGTGCACATTATAGTTTCCTTTAAAAAAATTCAAAAATGAATTAATTTTGGCGCAATGTAAATTTAAATGTGATGAGTGTATGTTTTTTAGCTACGTGAAACATGGTAGCTAGAATTATGTGGCGTCAATTTTTTTTAGATGTGAAATTCAGTGTTCCACAAATGTGCATCTGTACAACATGCAGCCAAGTAAATTCTAGCTGGAATTAGTATATGCATAGGAAAAAATGATCATGCTGTGTAAAGTGCCTTGGCAACATTATTCTTGGAATTTAGATGAAGTTTATCATATGACTTGGAGAGCTGCATTTTTTTGAAAATGTGATCAGTGAAAATTCATGATATATACATCTGTTTGCCACCCAATTTATTTTTCCTTTCTCTTTCTCACTTACCTTTTTCAAAAATTATCAATCATATTTTTGCTTTATCATTTTGAATTATTGGTACTATTTTCTTGACCTTATCTGATTACCGGTAAGCAAATTTTTCTTGCTATTGCATTTCATAGCATTTTGGTTTGTTACACTTTTTTACACTTTTGACAAGTTAATCTAATGATTCTAATTCTGAATTTATTTTTATGGTATCTTTTACTGTACCCTTTCGATTCATTATAAAAAAATTCTTTTTCAGTTAACTTAAAGTTTTTTTATTTGTTTGTCAATTTACTTTTCTTTATTCCTTATCAAAAATGTTCAATTTATTTATCTAACCATTTATTTTTTAAAACAGTGATTATAAAATAAACTTTATAATTAATTTTGATCAATCAGCTACAAATGGAAGAAGATTTTATAGACATGTAAGTTCATGTTTTGCTTATCATTTTTCTATATTTCTTTAATACTTTCTCAACCATTATATTATTAATATGAAAAGTAAAACATCATCTCGTACTTGCTGAAAGCATACAGGATAATGTTTTGCTTTTCATAATAATAATTAGATTGTTTGTACTTTACCTTTAATTTATTGATTTTTAAGTTGTTTCAAAGTCTCGTACTTGCTGAAAGCATACAGGACAATGCTACAATTTAAAAATTAATAATTTATTGAAGTATAACTTTCTAAGTCAATATATTGATCAGAGCAAGATTTTTCATTTTATATATGTGGATATCATAATTCCGTAAATTTTTTAATATTACTAGTGTATTGGAGTTATACTTTCATTATATTATTAATATTAAGTGTAGAGCCAAATCTCGTACTTGCTGAATGCATACAGGATAAAGCTATACTCTTTATATGTATAATTTAATAAAGTATACCTTTGAAACGCTTTCTTAATATTTGAAATAAAGAAAAAGTATATAAATTTACTAATATGTAGATATGCTAACTTTTGTATTTCTAATATTGAAGATATGATAAAGTTAAAGGTATCATTGACTGATAATTGAAATTATGTTACTATTTTCTAATTTTTGATTTTTTTCTATTTTAAATCAAAATTGAATTCTCTTAGGATTGAACCATCAATGAGTAACGATTTGAAAAAAAAAAAACGGCCAGGGAAGAACTCTAACAATAGGTGGGCGAAAGACATTGCTACTGGAATGAAACTTGTAAACGCTCTTGGAATGGATACAAACGGGAAGAAGCCACATTTCTATGCACGATCTTATGCAAATAATATGACAGATTGCAATAATTATTACAATTTTTTTCCTGGATGTAGTATTTATAAACCAAAAGGTGTCTTAATACCTAATGTTCTTGTGCAGACTTTTGAAATTCATGAGCTCAAAGAACTAGATATGTTAGAAGCTACGGTGCGATGCATTAAGGATCTTTCTTACTGCGAACATGAAATTAAAAATAATGGTTATCATCAAAGAGCTGGTGGTTTTGGAAAAATGTTTGGTAGTGGCTTTATTTTAGATAGAAAGAAATCTTTACATATTTGTAAGTATCACTTTTTTTAATTTAAATACTGAATTTTTGAATGCTTTTCCTTGCAGATGAATACACTGATGATATTGTAAAAACGGATGAATATAAAAAACGAATGAAGAGGATTGCAATGTACTTTGAATATTTTTTTAAAAAAATATCATATGTAAAGTACAATGAGGCAACTAATCTTTGCGCAAAACTTGGTATTCCTGGATTTTCAAAAGTTTCTAGTGAAGAAGACGGTGTACCGTTTGCTAGTAATTTAACTTGGACATCTGGAGGGAATGGTAATGGGTTCTCTAATGAGGTTCATCTCGATAAGGATGCAAGTGAGTATACTTTAGGAATATTTTTTCCTAAAGATACAGAAAAAAACACCATTCATATGAAGTATGATAAGACCCAACCACGACAAATAGGTGGAGAACTTATGTTTCCCGAAATTCGAAGTAAAATCAACTTTGAAGCAACTAATGGAATAACAGTGACATTATGGCCTGCCAATCAACTAAGGCATTTTACCTCAAGATGTCATGAAATTCCTGGCTTCACTAGGATAGGTTCTTCTATTCAAATCAGCACTAGACTTTTTCATGCTATAGAAAAGCTTAATGTTTTTGATATTGATATTTCAGAATACTTAGAAATTAAAACAGAAAAATTTAGGTTAGAATATTTGATTAGTGCTTTGAGAGTTTTTTTGAAAAGAGATGACTTAATAGAGGAAGAAATAGAATCAGCAAAGTATTATTTATCTAATGTTAAGACAAATCTAAAAAATCTAGATATATAAATATTAAAAATTTATATTATATATACACAACTTAATGCAAATTTAAACATGATAAATACTGGGAGTAGCTGTAACATTTTCAGTTTTGATAATTATAGTATTATCTATTTCTTTTATTTGTGAAATAAAATAATTTTTTTTCATAATATTATAAGAAAATTTGATTTACTTTTGAGGAAATATATAAGTTGTGAAATCTTTAAATGTCATTTTTATTAAATTGGTAGCAAAGGTTCTAAAATAAAAAAAACTATAATAAAGAATTTGAAATATATTAGCCATAAAAATGTGCTTTTAATGCTACCAAATTAACTGTATAGTATTTTAGGTCAAACAGGCTTATTAATAAAAAAGGTAATAATAAAGAGTTGAAGAAAGAATTTTGAATCAATGATAGATTAAATTGTATTTTTTTAAGAATGTAATCATTTAATTATTTAAATTGTTCTACTTCTGATTAAAAATGTTACAATCAACGAAAATATTTGTAATAAATAATAGATTATATAATATTAAAGGTAAAGTAACAAAACTAGAGCAGTTATCATATTTTTATATAAACAATAAAATATTTAAGAATTTAATACAAGTATTTGAAATCATATAAGTAGATTTTAAAATCTTTGTTATTGCTGGACTTACAATAATTTTTTTTAATAATTAATTTAGAAAATCATGTCAAAGGTTACTTAATAAATTTCAAAGATGGTCACATTTTTGACGTATTTGAAGGAAAATAACTTGAATTATACAAGATATATCATATAGAAAGAACTTTATCTATTTACATGTTGGAATATTAATTTATTGAAAGGCTATGTTTAGCAAAAAAAGGTGATACTGGCTGAATGGAGCTCCAGTGATTAAGAAAATCTGCAGAAATAGCCCTAGCAATTCCCGGAGGACTTGGGGTATCAAATTTTAAAGGAAATGGATCACACTTGCCTATAAAAGGTTTTATTAATGTTAAAATATAGTTATTTAAATTTTTCCAAATTATTTCTTCCATCAAATGATTTTTTTTTTTCATGTAAATTAAGAAACTTAACTTCTGATATTACCTCCAAGCAATCAGCTGCTGAAGCCAATCTATGATCTTGAGAGCTCAGAAATAAACCACGGACACCATCAATTATATAGAATGTGAAAGATTGATATCGGTGGTGGGAGTATTCAGAATTTATTTTGTTTAGTGCAGCCTTTTGTTTCTCTCTCCTTATAGTCAGTTCAGTATTTTTGTTTTTCTCACTTGATTGTTGAGCTTCACTAGTCTTGCCACTTGATATTGTTGCAGCACAATATTTTGATTTAAGAATGATAATTGACATAATTATATCAATGATAATATTGCTGATTTGAAGAAGAGTTGACATTGATATATCACGGGTTTGAAGTGCAGTGGGACCAACTTCTAAGCCATCAGAAATCGGACTCTTCAGATTTGAAAGGTGAGCTAGAAGCTGAATACCACGTTCAATTGGACAATCTGAGTTAATGTTTTGATGTGATGGAAGCTGGCTGAATTCATGTGCGGTCAGATAAAGTGAAGATGATATAAGAGATACCCATGAAGAACGGCAGTGGTCACTTGGGATCATTAATCTCATGAGCATTCGGATAAGATTGGATTCAGGGTGATCCGTTTTCTTTGTTGAGGAAAGAATTTCAGTATTTAAACCATCAGGATCACATAAATCTTCCATTTTTTTGAAATCAATATTATCGAGTACCCATAGCTGTGAGCTATCAATCTCTAAAAAAATATTTGCTACAAAAGGAAAAAAAAAATAAGTAAAAGAACAAAAGTCAAGACTAAAAATTATGGTAACTTACATAACTCAGTAAGTTTTGAAAGCCAATCTTCTCCACAAGATTTTTCCCAATGAAAAGTAAACATTGGAATATTTGACATGGGTTCTTGGGAATAAGTAGAAGAGCGTAATTCGAGGAGAGTAACAATTTCCAACCACGACCTTAGGACCTTTGCCGTGCTGATTCTACCTTTATAAAAATTATGAATTTTACAGAATTCCTCCTGCAAATCAGATTCTTTTAGAACTGAGGGTGAATAAGTTAGAGGTTTTTTCGATATCTTGATTGGAGTTGATTTCATTGGTAGAGAAGCTTTCAAAGAGGTCAAAGTAGGTAATTTAGGAGGTGATGGGTATTGCTTCTTAGAAATGAAGGAATTCGGTGATGAGCTGTTTGAATCATCATCTTTATCAAACATATCAACATGTCTTGAAGAAGATTTTAAACTTTGCTTTTTTTGATGAACAAGCATAGCTTCATATTCTGATAGTTGATCATCGCTATTTTCATTGCTCTTTTCATCATCTTCATCAGGGAGAGGGCGTTTATGGATGGAACAATCTACAGCAGGTGAGTTTCTGGTACAAAATATCAAAAGAAAGATAAAAAGTACAATATGTAAGCAATAAAAGAGATATATGATTGAATTTTAAAGATAAAAGAATAACAATAAAAAAAAAAGGAAACAAGAATATACTCATTATCAAAACCTTTGCTTTTTTTTTGAGATTTATTATTTGATACATCAGAAAATTCATTAGCAGAAGCCGGTTTAATACGTCGAACAAAAGAGGAGCCTTGGGATAATCTCTTTTTCTTGGAGCGGATAACAGGTGTTTCAAGATTTTCCTTAGAAGTTGAAGCATGAGTTGAAGCTGATGGTTCATCTGTCTCATCATCATCCTTAATGACAATGACTTCATCAGGAGGAATCATACCCTCCTCATAAGCTACAAATATATATGAAGAAAAAAAAATATTAATAATCTTATCTACTAATTTAAAAGGAGACAAAAAAGGTGATGAACATACATTTTTCAAGGCTTTTCACATATTGGAGTAATTCATTACAAGGGTTAGATAAATATGAAGGAGAAGGATTATTGTTAAGGATCTTGACAAGCTCTTCTGTTTTATCTCTAGCCAATTCAAGTAAATTGCGATACTGAACTCTCGTTATTTCCTGCCTCTCATTGCTAAGTACAGGAGGGTTAGGTGCCATGCCATGTGGCAGACATGGTGCAAGCTCAAAAGCTTCAAAGCGAGTATCAATCAGAGAGTGGGATGAAACACATTTGGGTGCTGGAAAATCAAATTTTTGAAAAAAAAAGATATAGAACATAAGTGAAATATATAAATTAAGAGAGAGGAACATGATATACATACAAAGTGGAGGTGTAGGATTTTGTATACTAGACATATTGATTAATGAATATTAAAAAAAAGTATTCGATATCAAAAAATTATGATGTAATATGATGAATAATTATAAGAAACTCTATTCTAGAAAATTGAAGTTGATATTTTAATAGGATAAAAAATTGAATAAGATTAAAATTAAAGTGAGGATGAAAGAAACAGAAAACATAAAGAGGGGGATTTTATATTATTTGAGCTTTTTTTAACATGTATTATTCATAGTGGGGTAAACTGAGTAACATGCTAAATCACAATCTGTTTATATTGAAGCGAAATTTGATGTAGCTAACAGAAAATACTAGTAATTCTTTGGGGACTTTTAGTGTGAAAAACAAATAATAACAAATTTATATCCCATATTCAAATTGCCACGGGTAAATACAAAATTTTTTAAATTAGAATTTACTCCTAAACAATGGAGATACACTTAATTAGTATATTATATGAAAAAAAAGGATAATCCTTTATGAATATTTGTTAAATTTAATTTCAGATGACAATGCGAGATTCACATATATACTGATATGCCTCATCAAACAAGAAATGAATTATAAATATAAAATTGGTAACATTAGAATTTAAGATAAGAATTTGTTTTTTAAGTGACAGGAGGAGTGTCAGGCTAGGGTGTGGGCACCGTGACCAAACCTTTGATAAACTTGGATACAACTAAGGGAAAAAAAAAAATTGAATAGTTTTATTTTGCAATATATCTTAGTCTGCACAAGATATTGCATTGTTGTCCCTAACTATACCAAAATTGTTACTTTTCAAAAGTTATAGGACTACTAAGTTGATAAAATATTATTATGAATCACCCAATGAAATACCTTAAGCAACATTCAAAATTATTAAAATATTAATATTCAATTTGAGATTTGGATTAGCTAATTTTTCACAACTTACCACAGTTTTGATTAATATAATAAAACTTGAAAAAAATTGTTGAGATAACCTAGAAATGGGTGCAAGAAAATGATGAAACATATGACTTGAAACTTAACTCATACACTATTGATAAACTTCATGGATCCTGATTAATTTCTATCGAAATTAATTTTGAGACTAGCATATTGAGTTTTAGCTATGACCAAGTACTGTAAGTGCCATGGTTTGTATTCAATATATTGGTGTTGAAATTAATTTTGATAGGAATCAACAAGTATCAGATGGCACCATGCATGAAACACTGACAGAAACCATCAAATTTATGAGGCAATGAACCTCATAATTTCGATCGAAATTAATATAGACCCCTGCATATTGAATACAAGCCATTTCACATGGACTACACAGACATAGATAAAATTCAACATGCATGGCTTAATATTAATTTTGATCGAAATTAACCAAGGCATTAAAACATCAATTTTTATATGGTGTACTTGATCAAACCAGTTTATCTAACTGCTTAGCTTACCTATACTTATAGGAATTTTATGCATAGTCCATGTCCATATTAATTTCGATCGAAATTAATGTTGACTAATACATAATGAATACATGCTATGCCACTTACACTTTCCAGGCATAGCTACCATTAAATATGCCAGTATCAAAAATTAATTTCGATCGAAATTAATGAGCATGATAATCATGAATTTCTGGAGTCAACTGCTTATTTTTATGCATGGTGCCTTGCCAACATTAATTTCGATCGAAATTACTTTTGATACTGGCATATTGCATGTATATATGCCTGGAAAGTGTAAGTGGCATAGTGTGTATTCATTATGTATTGGTCAACATTAATTTCAATAGAATTTAATATTGACATTTTCATATTGAACCCAAACCAGCAAACAACCCAAAAAATTCTTCATAAAACTGCTCATTAATTTCGATCGAAATTAGTTAGCACCATATACATATTGAATGGTAGTTATATCTGGTGTGTGTAAGTTGTAAAGCTTGTGTTCAATGTTTATTGGTCAACATTAATTTTGATCAAAATTAATGAGCATTTTGATCATGAACTTTTTCAGTCAGTTAGTTGTTTCAATGCATAATGGCATTCCAACATTAATTTTGATCAAAATTAATGTTGAAATGATATAATGCTTTTTTGCATGACATGTAAAGGACGGCAAGTATTTTTAAGTATTGAAATTTACTATACATGTTGAGGGTAAATATAAAATTTACATATCCATATTAATTTCTATAAAAATTAATGTTGACCAATACATAATAAATAGTAAATATGCCTGGCTAGTGTAAGTGGCATAGCTTTTTTTCAATCTGCACTTGGCAACATTAATTTCGATCGAAATTAAGGTTCATGATTATCATCAATTTATTCAGTCAGTTGCTTACTGTTATGCATGGTAACATGTCAACATTAATTTTAATAAAAATTGAATTTGACATGCTACCAAGCATTTTTATGTAAGATGAAAAGTAGGGCACTCTATTGTTAAGTAAACACATTACAATGCATATTGAGCATGTAAATATCATTTACACATTAATATTAATTTCAATCAAAATTAATGTTGACCAATAAACATTGAACACAAGCTTTACAACTTACACACACCAGATATAACTACCATTCAATATGTATATGGTGCTCACTAATTTCGATCGAAATTAATGAGCAGTTTTATGAAGAATTTTTTGGGTCGTTTGCTGGTTTGGGTTCAATATGAAAATGTCAATATTAAATTCTATTGAAATTAATGTTGACCAATACGTAATGAATACACACTATGCCACTTACACTTTCCAGGAATAGACACCATGCAATATGCCAGTATCAAAAGTAATTTCGATCGAAATTAATGTTGGCAAGGCACCATGCATAAAAATAAGCAGTTGACTCCAGAAATTCATGATTATCATGCTCATTAATTTCGATCGAAATTAATTTTTGATACTGGCATATTTAATGGTAGCAATGCCTGGCAAGTATAAGTGGCATAGCGTGTATTCACTATGTATTGGTCAACATTAAATTCGATTGAAATTAATATGGATACATAAATGTGACATAAAGAGGTATGGACCATCAATTTGTTGAAAATACATTTTTATATCTCATACATTATTTGTTTTTCTTAAATAAAATGTTACTCTCTCTCAATATCACTTTATAACATTTACCAAGCTGCTTTGAAAAAAAACAGAATACATAAAATTCAATATAAGATAGCTATATTACACAGAAGATCACCGTTATACCTAAGTTATGATGATGTTGATGCTCTATTAATTGATTCCCGAATCTTTACCAGATCAATATCAGCTCCAACCCCAAGTGACTCACGTTCATTCACAGATAATCCTTGCAAAAATGTTGCTGAATAGCAATTCTTGGGGAGGTATTTGGGAACATTGAATATACCATTTTGTGCAACTGTCCTTTCTGATGACCGTGAATATGTTTTTAATGTTGATTTTTTTTGAGCTGGTGTATGGGCTAAGTCCTTTGTCATCTTATCCATTTTTTTAAACAAATCATTGAGTTCAGGATTTCGCCATCCAGGAATAGCTCGGATAGGTGCAGTTGGGGCTGGTGCTGGGCCTTCCTCGATATCAGAGATGCACCTAGTATCATGAAAAAGCACAACAAAACCTGGCACATCACTTCAGAGATCTCTTGCTAACTTGTAGCGTGCACTAGCAATCTGAATTCCAACTAAATCAGCTTCATAATAACAAAAAGCAAAGTAAAATTAAAAACTTACCTTGGTCCGATAACGTTTTACTTGTGCCCTTGCCCTCTTTTCAATCTTTTCTCTTGCTACCCTTTCCTCTTCTTGCCCAAACAACCTTATCATCTCCTTCCCCTTATTAACTACCCATTTCTCAATAACACATTGAGTGAACTGAAGCTTTGACTGATCGATTGTATTCAAGGTGGTGAGCCATCTGGTACAGTGGTCGCATACTATGCTTCCCATGACTTGATTCCAAGTTGATTCTGAAAAATCACGGCAAGTCCAATCAAATGTGAATTTCCGAAAACCTTTTTCTTGCAATTCACGCTCTAAGTTTCTTTTGACAGAAAGTGGGATCGGTGCTCCTCCTTTTAGTCCTCGAGGCTCAGGTGCTGGAAAAAATTCGGGTAGTCGAATTTTGGATCGCAAGAAGGCTATAGAATTGGTTATCAGAAATTGTCGATCAGCTGCAGAATTGGCACGGTTAGAAGATTGGACTTGGGTTAGGACAGTTTGAATGGTTTTTAGTTTGAATTGGCTCCAATCTTTCCAATTTTCAATCTCCAAAGGTGTTGGGCTCGCAGGATATTTTGATATTTGTGTTGGTCCCCCAAGACAATACTTCAGAAAGTGGTAAATATTTCTATTTAGACTGTCCGAGCTCCTGGGAACATCATTCCTTCTAACTAAGCCTCTTACAGCCCTTAACCCCCGTTCTCGCTCATGAGACTCTGCTGAATTGAGTCTGTGGTAATCACTGATACCCATAATGATTGAGGGATTCACTAACAATTCAAATAAGTTAATTAAATTGGTTATTTTTCAATAAAAGAATACACTACAAATTTTACTTACCTGCTCCACTTGTGCTTGCTCCTTGGTTAGGCTGAGCAGATGATGATTGGTCTCCGAAAAATTCCCTCAATACTTCACTAGCCCAATCTCTTCCTAGCTTATCAGCTTGCTGATCAGCACTTTCAGAAGCAGAAGGATGATTGGGATTAAAATTTCTCGGTTCTGAATGAGACTCTTGGCCTGGATTGGGATTAGGTGGTGGGTTAGGATTAGGTGGTACAGATTGAGATGCATCTGGAGGTGGATCAGCAGAGGGTGGTGGAGGAGTATTTCCAGTATTAGTATGTTGAGGCGGAAAACAATCAGAATCGGTTGGGTCAACAGACATCCCTTCAAAATTATCATCCATAATGAACTGTAATAAAATAAAATAAAATAAAAATAATCAGTTGTTAAAATTTATACCTATCAAAGCTAAAGTAAAAAAAGATACTATGTATATAGTCTTGTAAACGTGTATGTTCTCTTGTCGAAAAATAAAGTGAATAATATATAGCTATCAGCTAAAGTTGGAAGGTCAAACTATTTATAGTAGATGAATGAGCAAGAAGATCATTCATTAAGTAAAAATTTTATCATATTTCTCATTATCATGATTTTATTTCTTTCATTCTTACATTTAAGATAAAAATGACTCATTGAAAGCATGGGTTCTCTCGCAATAAAAGCAACCAAAGTAATTGTTCACTGGTTTATGATAAGGTAAGTTGGATGCATTGCATTTTTTAATCGAGCATTGAATTATTTCTTTCACCATTTACAAATATCACCAATCCTACAAATTTCCCGAATCCCAAATTAACACAAAGATGTTAGTCAACAGAAAATAAATTTGATTAATTTTTTCACTCACTACTGTCTGCAGTCCAATGGCAGTGACAACCTCGTCTTTGATTCCAAACATTCCTTTTTTGTGCTCGACAGTAGCTGCATGTCCAATTATTGCATCTTTCTTAATCACAATTTGAGTTGCTTTGGCTACTCTTACTAACCGACAATGCACTTGTGGGAAAAGCTCATAGGGATCCTTTGATGTTTCTTCTGGACGGAGCTCTTTGAAAGGACTTACTATTAAATATATTTGATCAATCTCTTCCTTTGATCTGAAAAGATCATCAATTTGCCCAAACTGGCTATCTTTTCCATAGTAGAATTCAATTGTTGAATTAGCAATGTGTCGATGGTAACTAGTAAACCTCTTTCCATGTATCAATATGCTTGCTACATTTTCAACTACCCGATCCCCACTTTTCTCCGATGGTGTCAAAGCCCGTCTTGAAGTTTCTTTTCCCATTCGTGCCCTTACCCATTTAGTAAATAATGCCATACTTAGATGGATCCATTTGTTTTGTTTATCGAGATCAATATGGATTTTTTTAGTCTCACATTGATCATTATCTTCAGCTTCACCAAGATCTAATACCCTAGACTTCCGATACCAATGTTTGAGCATTGTTAGCGGTATCTCTCCTGTGGTAAATATTAATAAATTAGCACAGCTGAGTTTTTAAATCATTTCTTACAAACATTACATACGTGGATGGTGATTGTTTGGAATTTCAGATAATATATGATTCACCCGCTCTCCAGACCAAGTAGCTGTACCTGATGGTGGACCAAGACGCTTTATCATTTCAGGATAATGTTGAGTGATATGCAGATTTGGCTTTGCATTAATATTCTTCCAACCCTCTTCAAGGCACTCACGATACTCTAACAGAAATTGATCTAGATCTTTAAGCTCATTAGTCTGTATATTTTTTAATGTCAAAAAATTGGTGATCGAGCATAATGTTACAAGTGACTTGAGAAGATAATATTCTCTTGGTTTATCAGCTGAGGAAGCTGAAGATTCAGATTCTTTAAATTTTTCAAACCAAAGGGGTATAAGTGACAAAGGGAAGTAGAGAGTATACAGCATGTGCCATTCTGCTGCCTTGAGGGATCCTGCCTTTTTAGATCCTACTGATTTTGGAACTCGTGTTAGCCAGGAAGGTCTTCTTACTTGATCAATCATCTTCCATACAACCTGTAGCTCTGCTGCTGTGATTCGTGGATTACTACTACCTTCATTTTCTTTCTCCTTACCTTTCCTTTTATTTTCTTCATCTCTAGCTGTCTCATTTGATGAGTGAGATCCTTCACTCTGTGATATGCTAATGCTTCTTTGCCTTAAGTTATACAATGAATTCCTACTGTCACTGCTTTGAGACTGTACTGAGGCCACATCGCTATATGGAGGAATAAATTTGGAGCTGGATGACCTACTCTGGCTTCTTGATCGATTTGTTCCCAATCCTTCATTATCTAGTCCATGATGACTTGATGACTGTCTTGAACTCGTACGTCTTTGCCGCTTGTGCTGTCTCGTGTGTCCTGTATCATCATCATCATTATTCGTGGTGCTTAAGCTACTTCTACGTTTTTTTGAATGTTTGTGCAGTGAAGTATCAGAAAAGAAATCATCATCTTCTTCTCTTACATGCCAATTTTTATCCTTTTCCAGCTTTCTTTCTAGATCTTTTGCTGCATTTTGGATTTGAAAATAGCTTAGACTGTGATCTTTTAGGTTGCCAAGCATATGTGAATGCATAACATCAATTGAGCAATATTCAGTTGGACGCCAATATTCAAGGTTATTCAGCTCACTCCATCGTACCCCATGATTTTGAACAATTGATACACGCTCCCAATGTGACTTAGAATTTTTCCACTTTGTTGCCCAGCACATATGATCCTCATGATTCCGTAATGAAAAATTTCCCACATTCTTTTCACTAATTTCATCTTTAGAGATATTACAGAAAGAGCAGAACATTTTTGCAGAGTGACTCGAAAAGCCAGCCAATTTTCGTATTGCAGGAATGTCACCTATCAAAGAGAACAATGCAACTCTTAATTTCCGGCCTTGTGGATAAAGATGTGTCTTTTCAATCAATATACCATCCCATAGAGTTTGTAGATCATTAACCAGTGGTTTTAGAAGGTGATTAAGCTGTTCACTTGTGGGTTCTGTTGGTCCGGGTATAATAGAATACAAAAAAAGATTTTCCATTTTGTATCTATCTTCTTGAGGTAGGTTCATACACACCATCATAATATTGCCTACAGACTTCTGATGACCTCCAATCCTATTGCCACCAGGCCTAAACCAGTCGACATATAAAGTAAACATTAAGTTGCCTGAAGTTATCGTATATTCATCATCATTGCTATCCAGAGCTGGAGTGGTTATGGGAAAGTTTTTCCAAATTGAACCATCACAAACATCCTTCATCAAATCACACTCTACACGTTCTGCCACAGGGGTTTTCTTCTCAATCAGAAGCTCAAATTTGAACAGTTTGATCTTTTCCTTAAGCCAGTCGATAAAAGAATGGTGATGAAATGTTTTAAGAGATAAGTATTTTACATGTTCTTGATGTTCCTCCATCAAATACAGCCTTTCATCACATTTAACTGCAATTTGTCCTGCTCCAAACATTTTTAAATAGCGCTTTGATGATGAAAGAAACGGTTGATTGCAACATAGTATAGATGGTTGAGATTCAGAGTTATACTCATAAAGAGCAAAGCATTTAGGACAGCATGTTTTAGTGAAAAATGATTGATTGAGCTTTAATCGACTAAAAACTGTATCTATCGAGCGTGGGACCAGGCGGACAATGCTATCAGAATCCAGTATTCCACTATCACCTAGAAGTTTGAGCTTCTTAATTTCTTCATTCAAAAATTGAGTACAACCTTCTTTGCTCAAATGATGAATCAGAGAAAGCTTTGCTGCCTGCCACATAATTATTTGGCTATACCGTTCCCCGAGATTTGAGTTTCTAGAGACTGTTGAAGATACTTCTGCCCCCAATAGCAACTGCCCCTATGTAATAAATCATTGAAACATCATAAAGACTTTAATTCTCACATTGAACTATAGATATACAGCTTACTGTTTCTGTGGAGCGGGAACTTCCAATGTTAAGTGGATTGTTGGAAGAAATAACCATCTGGGCCTTCCTATTTCTTTCCTCTTGATGTTTTGCATAAGAATTAGAGCTTTTGAAAGCCATACCAACTTCAAAGGACCCAGAAGAAGTTTGATACTTTCTATTGACACATCCAAGATCTTGACATTGACATACATGAAAAAATGGAGGCATTGTAATTGTGATAATTGTAGGAATAAGTTAGCTATTCGAAGTTACCGATTGAAGGTATTCCTTTTTTTGAAAGGCACTAGCTAATATAAGCTACATTTTTTTATCAAAAGAATATGATGGAATATGTGTTGAAATTATTTAAGTTTAAATGTTTAATTTTTAATCGGATAAATTATATATTAATTTAAAGTTATGCAGTCTACTTTATTTGTATTCTGTATACTCTCTGCATTTGTACAACAATGCATGCATGTTTATCAGAATATTTTCTATCATAGAAAAAATTCTGTTGTACGCACAAGCATCTTAATTATTTTTCTATCAAATGCCTTCTGAGTTATATCTAACTACCCTATAATTATTTGATTTTGATAAAAATTCTTAGTTATGGACTATAAGAAAAGTAATCCATATTTTTAACATAATTATTTAAAAAATTACCCCAAAAATCAAAGTTAAACCCAAAAATAAGTTTAATATTTTGTAAAAAACAATCACAAACATATTTCTTTCAACTTGAAAATTGGTCTGTACTAGGTAGAATTTTCTATAAAGAAAAAATCAAAAATACTCAAATAATAGATGCTACAAAAGTGTAAACCTTAAAGAATTACATAAAAGCTGAAACCTTGTATAACTTTTCATACATAAATGCGATGAAGTGACACTCTAGTCTATTTATTCAGGTTGAAAAAAATTACTCAAAAGAATATGTATTACTATCATATTGGACCAAAAATAATTTTTTGGTAATCAAAAAATGAACATAGCCTCACATTTAACAAATTATTTTTGTGGAAGAATTTTTTGAAAAGAAAAAAAAATCCGTTTCTTAAATGAGTCTGCTTTTATCACATAATCATTCTCTTTATTTTATACCATTCCTTTTGAGTTCAAGTTGCATATAAAAATATAATTTATGCATATTATAATTCCATAAAGTCGAAATATTTCTTATTCTTAATTTTTGTGATATTTCTCCTTAAATCAACTTTGATCATAAAGTTTTGGAGCTCAACAATTTATCCTTCCTCTTTGTTTAATTTAATTGAACACTTTCTTAATCTTATTATTTATGAACCCTAGTAGCTCTTACTTTCCTCATGGAAACCTGCCCACAAACACAAGAACACTTAATAGAATTTTTAATGAGACTTTGCCTCCATTCAATTCTCACTTTTGTAGATCTATACACAATTTTTGTCGTTCACTTTTGGATATGTCACCAGAATCAAATGGATGGAAACAAAACCCTACTGAAGAGCAATTAGACAGATTTTCATCATTCGACATGAATTCTTGCAACATTGCCTTTGAACTACCTCATCCAGAATCAAATTCAGCGGTTTCAGAAAAGTTTCCACCAATTTTCCGTGAATCTTTTATTGAGCACCTTCGCATGTGTGGTTTCCCAGGATCAACTTTCGCTTGGAACCTAGATTGGTTTGACAAATGGAACCAGGTCTTGGCAAATATTCTCATTAAACACTGGGACAATGCCTTAAAAACCAATAATTTGATTGCATATCCAATTGACTCAACTCAAATTAGCTTCTCAAATCAAATAGGAGTTCTTCACCGTTGGTTTTTAGGTCATGCTGATAGATTAAGACTTGGGAAGGATTCTCATAGCTCTCAAGAAATAATCAAAGTGAGAAAGCATAAATATAGAATAAAAAAAAAAGTATGAAAATCCCTTTTTTTTCAACCGTTTTTATTTATGACCTTTATTTCAAATAACAAAGATTCTTAGAATTCAGTTAACCGAACTAAACTTCTTAAACAACTTCCACATTGTGAAACTTATCACAACCTTTTCACAAACATCAAATGTTGTTCAGACACCGAAATTGATAATGATGGATCGTTAAGACGTATCTTAATGCAATGGAGGTCTGAAGATTTTTCTAAAGTTGCACAATATCTTGACCAACAACACTTTGATATTCGAGATAATTCAACCTACTCTGGCAGTGTGCTAAAGGACTTGGCCTTGTACAAAAGAATCAGTTTGGTTTCAACATTATCCCCTAACCTTAATCCTTCTCATGTCCCCCGGGGTTTGCCGAATGACTGTTATTCTCCCTTATATCTTGCATCTCTAAATCCTCAACAACTCAGACTTTTAAATCCTCAAAATCCCATAAATTTACCTGCTCTCCTTGAAATTCTTTGTTCCTCTAATGTGAGTGATTGACAAACTCCCTTAATAATAGGTTTGCACACTCATACTCCTCATTTCCACTGTTTGGGACACTTAGCCTTGAAAACAAAAACATAATTTTAATGATTACTATTATCATTAAAATTTATAGAAATGAAATTTGGCTTACATTGTTAGCTCCATTTTTTTCCTTTGAATCTTATACATGCTGAATTCTATACTTCCTTGTACAAAATAATTCAAAACATTTACTTCATTTTGCTGCCCCATTCTATACAGCCGATCAACAGCCTGTTGCTCAACTGCTGGATTCCAATTTGGCTCCTATTTCAACATTGAACATATAAAAAATTTAATATTTTTGTTCTTAATATGAAATAAAAGACATTGAGCTCACCATTATATATACATTTTGAGCACACCTGAGATCTATACCCACTCCTGCAGCCTGAATCGTTCCAACCAAAACTTGGCAATTTTTATTAAAATGGAATTCATGCATATTTTTGTCTCGCTTTGTCCGGCTGAGTTCACCCGTAAGCTGGGTATACCTAATATTGTGGTCATCTAAAGCCATTTTTATTCTATTTTGAAATACTAGAAAATTGTTTTTAATAAGCCAACACAATTTTGTAAAACAATTCATTATAGAATCACTTACATCTGCAAAAAGTCTGCAAAGTTGGAGAATATAACAGCTTTTGGAAAATTTATATCCCTTTCACCAGACAAAAAGTTTTTTAAGTGGCCTATAAGATGACAAATCTTTGCGGAATGCTGCCAGGTGAAATCAAAAGTTGGAGTTTCATCCAGATTTTCGTAGATTGGATGGTTGCAGAATTTTCTTAAAATCATCAGCTCTCTTAGAAACTCAGATGAGTCCCAAGGGAAGTCAGTGCTTCTGGAGGGCCCATATCGCTCAGTGAATCCTTCTTGAAGCACATCAAGTTTAGACCTCCATGGATCTGCTAATTGAACCGATATCCCCCTTTGAATCTTTTTTGGAAGAGACAAAATTGCATCCTTTGTTCTACGTAGGCTTATGACTTTCATTAAGTGATTGATTGATTTAATAGAATTAGCCTTTCCTTTTTGCAAACCTGGAAAAAGGAAATTCTTCCATAACCAGTCTTCTTGCCACTTTTCGATTCTAAGAAAAAATATGAGACTTTGAAGGTCAGTGGGCCTGTTCTGAAGTGGAGTTCCAGTCAAGCATAGTCGGTGTTGGGATTCCAAGTCAAATATTGTTTGAGCCCTCTGCGAGTAAGGATTTTTAATGTAACTAAAAGAATATTTATAAAAATTGATAATAAAAATTAAGTTTTAAGTTTTAGATATAGAAATGGGCACTAACTGAGCTTCATCTAAAACAACTCTATACCAAAAGAGCATTTGAGTCACCGGTATCTTTTTTTGGCTTTGATTTTTTGACATCGTTGGGCTAGCTATTTCATAGGTCGTTAAAACAATAGCAGTGTCCTGTAGCTCATTGACATTAGTATTTTGACAATCCTTCCCATAAAGAACCTTGAAAGGAAGTGCATTATCTTCAAAGTGCACACTTATTTCATTGATCCAATTCGATAGTGTTGCCAGGGGGCATATAATCAGTGTGGCTGAACTCCGATTAATACCTTCTTGATTTTCTGATACCTGGAATTGTCTTGCTTCACCTTGAGTTGCACTTATAAGAGAAAGAGTTGAAAGTGTCTTTCCCAAACCCATATCATCAGCAAGTATTGACCCGTTTCCTTCAGGCGGCAATTGATTGTTAGGAAACTGATCTTTATAGTCATCGAATCCAGTTCTAAGCCAATGGTTGTCCTGGTGCCTCCACATGATATCCAACTTTTCCTTTAACATTCGTTCATTGTCAATCATAAAATTTATTGCTTGAAGTTGATGTGTTTTGAGAACTGTTTTGATTCCTCGGATAAGTTGATCAGCTTTCCAATCTTGAGTACTCTGAGATATTTGGAAAGAGCCTTCAAAAATTACATGCGGGATATTAAAAAAGATAGTGGAGTCGTAGTTCAGGATTGGACATAAATCGATTTGTGCAGAAGAAAATGCTTCTTTAGCAAGACTGATTAGTGTACTTGAAGAAAAGAGGCATCCCCAAAGTTGATACTGATTACCAAAAACTGGAACCAAGTAAGCATGAAAATAGAAAGGCTTCATAGGATTCAAGGCACTTCTTTGGTTTAAATGGTGAGATCCAGAGCCAATGTCACCCAATAGTGGTCCAATGTGCTGACTCTGCACTTGAGAAAGATTACCAACAAGGTTGGTTTTCTTTCTTCAAATAGTCCAAAAATATGAACATTCGAATGGCCTCGCTGTAAAATTGTGGGGGTCGGTGAGTTTTGAAATCTTGAAATTACATTCATATAAATTTGATCGATTGTTATTGAGAACTGTCCAACACATCTGAGACTTGACATATTAAGTAAGAATAGTATCTGAAGATAGTGGTTGTTAAAAGATGAATTGAAGCAAAAAATGAAGAATCAGTTTTGAATAAAACGACAAAATAACTTTTTAGCATATGCTATGCTAAGCTCATAATTCTTTCACATGTATTATTATTATCTTTTTAATAAATATTGGAAGTAAATCAATGATAACTGAAATGAATAATATGTCTTAAAAATAAATCTTGAGCCTATAGAGTAAATTTTGGTTTGTGGAGGAAGAAAAATTTTCTCAATAAAAATGTGCATTATTGTTACATTATAATCACAAAATAGAATAATTTCACTCTTATTACACTTATTTATGTTTCTGTCTAATAGTAAAATGCTTTAGATGTCAGTTCAAAATCCAAATTGAAACTACTACCTAGAACGATATCTTGATACTAACATACTTTTTGTAAGTCTTTGGAAAGACACTTATGGTGATCTCAATAATATTAAAATTGATTTGAATTGTATGTTTTATCAAATATCTATGTAGTCTAGTGTAATAATTGAGATACTACAGTTTAACCTTCTGTTACCAACTTGGCAAGAAAATATATGTAGATATTCTTAGAACGAATATCAAATTTTGCTTTCCACAAGATGGGAAAGTGAATATTATGATATGTTAAATGATATGTTCAAGCTTTGCTCAATCTGTGCTCAGCTCAAAATCAAAGTAATCACCAAGCTCCAAGAAACCTGTGATTGAGTTTGGTTGAACCTAGGTCTAACTGATTACCAAATCTTTGTCCAATTAATTTAAATCTGGTTTCACAATGAACTCCCAACAGCCTTCCAACAGCTTTCCAACCACTTCCCAACATTTTTAAATGAGGGGTATTGCTAGCAATACCCCCCCAAATTTTCTGTGGTGAATATGGATTTTTTTAGTCTCACATTGATCTTTATCTTCAGCTTCACTAAGATCTAACACCCTAGACTTCTGATACCAATGTTTGAGAATTTTTAGTGCTATCTCTCCTGTGGTCAATATTAATAAATTAGCACAGCTGAGTTTTTAAAATCATTGCTTACAAACATTACATATGTGGATGGTGATTGTTTGGAATTTCAGATAATATATGATTCACCCGCTCTCCAGACCAAGTAGCTGTACCTGATGGTGGACCAAGATGCTTTATCATTTCAGGATAATGTTGAGTGATATGCAGATTTGGATTTGTGTTAATACTCTTCCAACCCTCTTCCAGGCACTCACAATAATCTAACAGAAATTGATCTAGATCTTTAAGCTCATTAGTCTGTATATTTTTTAATGTCAAAAAATTGGTGATCGAGCATAATGTTACAAGTGACTTGAGAAGATAATATTCTCTTGGTTTTTCAGCTGAGGAAGCTGAAGATTCAGATTCTTTAAATTTTTCAAACCAAAGGGGTATAAGCAACAAAGGGAAGTAGAGAGTATACAGCATGTGCCATTCTGCTGCCTTGAGGGGTCCTGAATTTTTAGATCCTACTGATTTAAGAACATGTGTTAGCCAGGAAGGCCTTCTTACTTGATCAATCATCTTCCATACAGCCTGTAGCTCTGCTGCTGTGATTTGTGGATTACTACTACCTTCATTTTCTTTCTCCTTACCTTTCCTTTTATTTTCTTCATCTCTAGCTGTCTCATTTGATGAGTGAGATCCTTCACTCTGTGATATGCTACTGCTTTGTTGCCTTAAGTTATACAATTAATTCCTACTGCCACTGCTGTGAGACTGTAATTAGGCCAAATTGCTATATGGAGGAATAAATTTGGAGCTGGATGAGCTACTCTGGCTTCTTGATCAATTTGTTCCCAATCCTTCACTATCTAGTCTATGATGACTTGATGACATTCTTGAACTTGTAAGTCTTTGCTGCTTGTGCTCTCTTCTGTGTCCTGTATCATCATCATTATTCTTGGTGCTTAAGCTACTTCTACATTTTTTAGAATGTTTGTGCAGTGAAGTATCAGAAAATAAATCATCATCTTCTTCTCTTACATGCCAATTTTTATCCATTTTCAAGCTTTCTTTCTAGATCTTTTGCTGCATTTTTTATTTGAAAATATCTTAGACTGTGATCTTTTAGGTTGCCAAGCATATGTGAATGCATAAAATCAATTGAGAAATATTCAGTTGGACACCAATATTCAAGGTTATTCAGCTCACTCTATTGTACCCCATGATTCTTAACAATTGACACACGCTCCCAATGTGACTTAGAATTTTTCTACTTTGTTTCCCAGCACATATGATCCTCATGATTTGGTAATGAAAAATTTCCCACATTATCTTCACTAATTTCATCTTTAGAGATATTACAGAAAGAGCAGAAAATTCTTGCAGAGTGACTCGAAAAGCCAGCCAATTTTTGTATTGCAGGAATGTCACCTACCAAAGAGAACAATACAACTCTTAATTTCTGGACTAGTGGATAAAGATGCGTCTTTTCAATCAATATACCATCCCATAGAGTTGGTAGATCATTAACCAGCGGTTTTAGAAGTTTATTAAGCTTTTCACTTGTGGGTTCTGTTGGTCCAGGTATAATAGGATACAAAAAAGATTTTCCATTTTGTATCTATCTTCTTGAGGTAGTTTCATACACACCATCATAATATTGCCTACAGACTTCTGATGACCTCCAATCCTATTACCACCAGGCCTAAACCAGTTGACATATAAAGTAAACATTAAGTTTCCTGAAGTTATTGTATATTCATCATCATTGCCACCCAGAGCTGGAGTGGTAATGGGAATGTTTTTCCAAATTGAACCATCACAAACATCTTTCATCAAGTCACACTCTACATCTTCTGCCACAGGGGTTTTCTTCTCAATCAGAATCTCAAATTTGAACAGTTTGATCTTTTCCTTGAGCCAGTTGATAAAAGAATGGTGATGAAATGTTTTAAGAGAATAGTATTTTACATGTTCTTGATGTTTCTTCATCAAATAAAGCCTTTCATCACATTTAACTACAATTTTTCCTGGTCCAAAAATTTTTAAATAGTGCTTTGAGGATGAAAAAAACGGTTGATTGCAACATAGTATAGATTGTTAAGATAGCAAAGCATTTAGTACAGCATGTTTTAGTGAAAAATGATTGATTGAGCTTCAATTGACTAAAAACTGTATCTATCGAGCATGGGATCTGGTGGACAATGCTATCAGAATCCAGTCTTCCACTATCACCTAGAAGTTTGAGCTTCTTAATTTCTTCATCCAAAAATTGAGTACAACCTTCTTTGCTCATATGATGAATCAGAGAAAGCTTTTCTGCCTGCCACATAATTATTTGGCTATGCCATTCCCCAAGATTTGAGTTTCTAGAGACTGTTGAAGATACTTCTGTCCCTATATAATAAATCATCAAAACATCATAAAGACTTTTATTCTCACTTTGAACTAAAGATATACAGATTACAGTTTCTGTGGAGATGGAACTTCCAATGTTAAGTGGATTGTTGGAAGACATAACCATCTGGGTCTTCTTATTTCTTTCCTCTTGATGTTTTGCATAAGAATTAGAGCTTTTGTCAGGCTAAGATCAACTAAAAGGACATGAACTAGCTTGAAAAGTCTTTTTCTAGAAGATTTAAATGGTCCTATATGAATACTGCAGTATAAATCCAACAAGCAGTAAAATATAATTCAGAATAAGGGTTTCAGTAATATAATTCTCACTATTTTTATATGTGGCTTACAATCTTTTTAGTTGGTAGAAAAAAAGATTTCAATAATTCAGATACTATTCAAAAGTCTTATAAAAGTACTAATTGATATGTATTGTAATTTATTTGGTTATATTGGTTAATTGTAAATGATAAGGAATGTAGAAACAAGACCCAAAAACCTCCTCCTTTTATACAAACTGAGTTCCCCCATAAATCCCTTGATGTACCATCCAATATACAGTTAATGACGCCTCAAAACAACTTATAGACATGCCCATAAACATCCCTAGTGACCCATGACATAATTAGACAAGTAACAACCGTCAAAATCCTGTAATAATAAGGGAAATCCATCAAAATTAAAGAAAAAGACAAAAAGAGAGTATATGCGTATAAAACAATAATATAAAAGACTAAAGGAGACTTTTTAAGGTTAGTAATAGCTTAATAATAAGGGGGATTTACTGTAGAAATGGAGGGGCTAATTTTGACATTATACTACGTGAAATTCCCATCCAAAAATAACCAAAATTGACTGAGAAACCACCCAAAAACTTAAAAAAGAGTGTGAGATGTGGGGTAACTACATGCAGTCCTTGGCAGGCACTTGCATGGGTAAATCCTTGACTAAAATTAGGCAAATTTAAGCGTGGTGATGAAATAAGACGCCAAGAGTGAGGTTATTAATGAAATTAGTGCATATAAACAAGGTCAATGCATTATTAATTAAGCTAGGACACTAAATAAGCGCCTGTCACCTATTTTAGTGTGTTTCCCCACAGTGGGCGTAGAATGTGGGGTAATTATAGTGTGAAAAAGCTAAATTTGCTAAAAATGAAGCTATTCACACGGGAAAAAAGCAGGCAGTATGTGGCCAGTACACAGAAGCCATTTCTGGCATAAAAAACACCAATTTTGAAAAAAGTTATTTTTATACATTTAAATAGCCAAATCAATAGTCCTTAATGAGCCCAATTGATCTGTCAAAGCGCAATTTTGATATTCTCAATTTTATAGCGCATATAGTCAACTTTTAAGTGAAATAAAGCGCATTTCTTGTTTTTTGTGTAAAACAATGAATATAACAGCTTTAAGTGTACTTAAAAATTATGTAGCCTTATACTTAAGGCTCTTAAGATTACCCTAACATATTCCAACTTAATATTAAGTACATAAGACCTATAAAAGGTGGAAATATGTGTGTATATAAGGTGTTATAATGGCATTTTTTGTGTATTATCATAATTTTACTTATGTATACTGTTTGTGTACTCTCATTTATTGTTCCCATGTATAGTTCATGTGTTTAACATAACTTAAAAGCACTTTTTACTCAGTCCTGGGGATATACAGGCTGACAGCTTTTGAAAGCCATACCAACTTCAAAGGACCCAGAAGAAGTTTGATACTTTCTATTGACACATCCAAGTTCTTGAAATTGACATACATGAAAAAATGGAGGCATTGTAATTGTGATAAATGTAGGAATAAGTTAGATGTTGTAATTTACCGATTGAAGGTATTCCTTTTTTTGCAAGGCACTAGCTAATATAAGCTATATTTTTTTATCAAAAGAATATGATGGAATATGTGTTGAAATTATTTAAGTTTAAATGTTTACTTTTTAATCAGATAAATTATATATTAATTAAAAGCTATGCAGTCTACTTTATTTGTATTCTGTATACTCTCTGCATTTGTACAACAATGCATGCATGTTTATCAGAATATTTTCATTCATAGAAAAAATTCTATTGTACACACAAGCGTCTTAATTATTTTTCTATCAAGTGCCTTCTGAGTTATATCCAACTACCCTATAATTATTCTATTTTAGTAAAAATTCTTAGCTATGGACTATAAGAAAAGTAATCCATATTTTTAACATAATTATTTTAAAAATTACCCCAAAATTCAAAGTTAAACCCAAAAATAAGGTTAATATTTTGTAAAAAACAATCACAAACATATTTCCTTCCCTTTGAAAATTGGTCTGTACTAGGTAGAATTCTCCATAAAGAAATAATCAAAAATACTCAAGTAATAGATGCTACAAAAGTGTAAACCTTAAAGCATTACAAAAAATCTGAAACTTTGTATAAATTTTCATCCATAAATGTGATGAAGTGACACTCTAGTCTATTTATTCAGGTTTAAAAAAAAGTTCTCAATGGAATATGTATTACTATCATATTGGACCAAAAAATAATTTTTTGGTAATCAAAAAATGAACATAGCCTCACATTTATCAAATTATTTTTGTGGAAACATTTTTTGAAAGAAAAAAAAATCCTTTTCTCAAATGAGTCCGCTTTTATCACATAATAATTCTCTTCCTTTTGTACCACTCCTTTTGAGTTCAAATTGCATATAAAAATATAATTTATGCATATTATAATGCCATAAAGTTGAAATATTTCTTATTCTTAATTTTTGTGATACTTCTCCTTAAATCAACTTTGATCATAAATTTTTGAAGCTCCACAATTTATCCTCTCTCTTTGTTTAATTTTATTTAAAACTTTCTTAATCTAACTGTTAATGAACCCTAGTAGCTCTAACTTTCCTCATGGAAACCTGCCCAAAAACACACAAACACTTAATTGAATTTTTAATGAGACTTTGCTTCAATTCAATTCTCACTTTTGTAGATCTATACACAACTTTTGCCATTCATTTTTGGATATGTCACCAGAATCAAATGGATGGAAAAAAACCCTACTGAAGAGCAATTAGACAGATTTTTATCATTCAACATGAATTCTTGCAACATTTCCTTTGAACTACCTCATCCAGAATCAAATTCAGCTGTTTCAGAAAATTTTCCACCAATTTTCCGTGAATCTTTTATTGAGCACCTTTGCATTTGCAGTTTCCCAGGGTCAACTTTCTCTTGGAACCTAGATTGGTTTGACAAATGGAACCAGGTCTTGGAAAATATTCTCATTAAAAACTGGGACAATGCCTTAAAAACCAATAATTTGATTGCATATCCAATCGACTCAACTCAAATTAGCTTCTCAAATCAAATGGGAGTTTGGAAAAGATGAAATTTAAGCATGATCTCAAAGAAAATTTTTTTAATATAATGTGTTAAAGCCAATAATTCTTATGAGGAAATTTGAAATTTTATGATGACTAGTTTGTTTTATTTCTTTCAAACTTCAACTTTTCAAAATTATTTTTACATAAAATTTTACAATAATTTCCTGTATTTCATTACCCTATCCATCATTAGTTGAATCTTCATATTTTAATGTTAAAAATTCTTTTTTAAATCAAATTTTCAAGTCTCATTTGAAAATTTTCCAATCCCCCTTCTGTATTTTTTGGAAGTAAGGGGTGGGTATCACCAGAATTCTTTCAAGTCTTATTAAAAAATTTGGCATTAAAACCCCCTGCATTTTATGGGTATCACCAAAACTCTTTTGAATCAAGAATTTTGCAAGTCTTATAAGTAATTTTGGCAATACTACCCCCTGCATTTTATTGAAGTAAGGGATGGGTATCATTAAAATTTCAAGTCAAAAATTTTGCAAGTCTGATATGAAAATTTGGCAATACCCCCCCCCCCCCTGCATTTTATTGAAGAAAGGGATGGTATCACCAAAACCTTTACATGTTAGATTAGAAAATTTAGCAATAAACCCCCTGCTTTTTATTGAATTAAGGGGTGGGAATCACCAAAATTTAATATAATTACATAAATTAATATATAAACAATTAATATATATTAATATCCCTAGTTTTAAAGTAATGAGAATTCCTCTAGCTAAAATTTGGATACATCTGGAAACAAATTTTTGGGAGTTTCCACAAGTGTAGGCTGAGGAACTTCATGAAACAAATAAATGTTGTCATGATTCCCATTTATAAAACTCAAGGTCCTTGGGCCATTACTAAAAAATAAAAATAAATACATAGATCTGTAAAGTTATTTGACAAAAAAATGAATTTTTAAGGTATTTGGTGTTGAATATACCACTTAAATTTCTTGAAAAAAAATGATAAAAAATATTTTAATCAAAAATTTAAACCAAAAAAAAAAATTTGTATCAGAAAAATTATTCTCAAAAAAAATCAAAATTATAAACACACCAAATATATTTTTGAACCAGCTTGAACCATAAAAAAATTTTTTTATAATATTCTGTAAAAAAATACAAAAAAAATTACAAAATAATGTTAATAAAAATAATAAAAATTATCTTTTACAAACTCCCATATTACCCCTCCTTGTCTTCATCATTTCCCTCTTTTTGGTGTTCTCATGCCTCCCCCTTCTTGATCTCCTCAAAACCCCCTTCCCCCCCTTTTTCACCAGGTCCTCCCCCCTTTTCCCCCTTTAGGCACCTTTTTTCCCCCACTTAAGCCCCAATACAATCCCCCCCACACCCCTCTCCCCTCTCCCCTCCCCTCTCCTCTCCCCTCTCCCCTCCCCTCTCCCCCCTCCACCCCCCTTTTAGTAGCTAAAAAATTGCTAAGCAATTTGTTTAGTAATAAATGATTTGAAAATAACTAATTTTTTAATACTAAACAAACTTCTTAGAAATTCATTAGCTAGGAAAATGGGTATGGAGGCAAGGTGATGGGGGAGGTGGTGAGGGAGTGGAAAGGGATAAGGGGTGAGGGGGGGAGACGGTGGAGGGAATCAGTGGGGGGGGAGAGAGGTGAGGCGGCCTAAAGGGAGGAAAAGAGGGTATAGGGGGAGTAAAGGGGGAAAAAGGGGTGCTTCTAAGGAGGAAAAAGAAGTCCTAAAGGGAATAAAAGGGGGAATGATGAGGAAATGTGAGGAATGATGAGGGAGGGGGATTGAGGCTGTCAAGAAGGGGGGAATGGAGAGAAAAAGAGAAGGACAAGAGAGATAAGACGGAGAGAAATAAGGGAGAGAAAAGAGGGAGAGAAAAGAGGGAGAGAAAAGAGGGAGAGAAAAGAGGGAGAGAAAAGAGGGAGAGAAAAGAGGGAGAGAAAAGAGGGAGAGAAAAGAGGGAGAGTAAAGAAGGAGAGAAAAAATAAATAAATTAGGTTAACCTTGAAAAAAAATCAATGAAGCACTTACAAAAAAAAAAAAAAAAAAAAAAAAAAAAAAAAAGCAAAAAAAATAATTCATGATTAGAAAATAAAAAATTGACAAAAATGAAAAAAATGACTTACCTGGTGAGATGAGTTAAAAAAATGCAACCAAAATATTTGAGGGATGTTTGAGGAGAGGAGGAAAAGGATATGAGTGATGAATGAAGAAAAAGAAACTTTGAAAAAATATTCAATTTCATGTTGAAGTTGTTGGTGGAAGGCTTGTGTAATGAGGGAAGTAGGAATTCACCCTTGAATGTGCAGTTGAGGTGTGTAGATAGAAAAAGAATTTAAGTTTTTGACACCAAAATTAAGTAGCATAGAGTGAGGAAAGACTTAAGGATGGCATCAGCAATTATAATTTATCTGAATTTCTTAAAAATCTATCATGGATGTGATGAGTTTGGGATCAGGAATTAGGAATAGAAATTAGGGTATAAGAGGCTGGATAAAGCATTACTGTGGATTCCTTATCCACTAACCCTTGAGCTAGTTAATAAGAATCTTCTGCACTTAATAATGTCTGATCCTGTGAAAAAAAATTCCTGATCCCTAATTGCAGATACCCCAACTTTGATATCCCATAATATATTAATATATTTAATAGGGGGTATCAAAGTTAGAAATTTGTAATTCTTTAAAAGGTATTTGGCAACACCAAAAGACAGCTACAAACTCAAAATTAATTCTCAGTAAAAAGGTATTTTTGGGGCACAATATGGCAAATTTAAAAAAATAATCATGGTTGATTTGGTGGAGAAAAGACGTATTTTGAAATGAAATATTTCTAACTTTGATACCCCCTGATATTTTTGCTTTCATTATTTCTTCTTTTATTAATATGAATACCTAATTAACTAACTGTAATATACAATTTTGACAACTTGAAATAAGTTAAATCACTTTATATATGTACTATTATATATTCAGAAATAAATGAAACCCTTTGACTCCTTCTTTATATTGCAATATTTTCATTCAAATAGCTATATAAATTTTTAAATTAATATGCAACTTATCTTTGATGGAACTTAGATTGATCCACCAATGAAATCTTGTGTATCATTAGGCTTCAAGCTAAGTTAAAACAATAAGTAGACTTTCAACATATTTAAAGTCTTACACAATATTTTATTATGTAAAAATATCTCAAAAAGATTTATATTGAATAATATGAGGTTCTAAAACTAAATATGGTTGATGGAATATTTTGATATAATATTTGACTAAAATTTATTGTAAGTCTATTTTCTATGATTATGACATGATCTCGTTTCTGTGTGATAGATTAAGAAAATAAATAAACTTAATTATCTACAATAATAATATGTAAAAAAGGTATGAGATCCTCTGTTTATATCAAAAATAATTTAAGGAAAGATATTTTAAGTTTTAAATTAAAATTATCCAGATACTTCTTATTATCAAAGTGCTTTTTTGGATTTATATATGTAAGTTAGAAGAAGGCTTACAGGATAAACTGGGTAATTTTTATAAAAGGGAAAAAATGTCTTTTCTCTCAATTGATAATTTTACAAATTTAAAATTATAACCCTAATTTTTTGTAGTAATATTTACTGAAGAGGTGAATGTTTATCTTTTAAAATACATTTTAATATAAATAAATTCATTCTATTACACCTTTTTGATACAGAAAATTATTATAAAGATTTATATGGTCTTTTATTTTAAAAAAATATTAAATTAATTTTATTTCATAGAATTTTACAATGAATAGAAGCATAATTTAATTTTCAGCCATAAGTGTAAATATTGTATTCTAATAAAGAAGTCCTATGTAAGTGTGAATATCATATTGTTAAGAAAGAAGAGATAAATCCTTAAACCATATATTTCAAATTTAAAATTATTTTTCAATTTTGAGTTTAACCATTTTATTTAATTTATATTTGAACATCTTAAAATTGAAGTAATTTTTTGTTTAAAGTATGTAAAAATAGATGTATTGGCCAAAGTATAATATTTTAAATGCTGGTAATTTCCCATAAGAATAAGTAAAATACCTATTTTACCTTTTTTATAAAATAAATACCATATATTATTTCTCTAATGAGAATTTTATATAATAATAAAAAAACATAACTTCTACCTATTTGTGAGAGTCCTTGAACAATCACAAAATTTAAAATTAAAGTTCAAACACCTGTTTTCACATAAGATTATATTTTTAAATTTATGATTTTTATTTCCAGGAAAAACTTGCTATTATCCTAAAATAAAGCATTCAAGATTACTTTATAATTCAGATTAAATTTTGAAGAAATTTTTATTGTTTTTTATTTATTTTATCTTTAAACTTTTATTTCATTTTAATTATCTTTTTGTCACATTAAAAACTCACTGATTAGTGATTAATTTTTTCAATGCATAACCTAACTCTACTAACTCATAATTTCCCATGGAATGGTAATAAAATATATCAAAAAAAGTTCCATAATCACAGCTATGTATTGATTTTTAATAATGTCATATTATGAAAATGTTTAGTATTTTGAACATAACTAGAATTTTAAAAAGGTAGAAATTGGTTTTCTTTTAATTTTAATCATCTTTTTGCAGTTGAAAAGCTCAAAAACTGAATTAAAATATACTATTATAATAAGTAGACTTATTTGAAGAAATGTTATCAAATAATGTCTCAATTATTAGTTCTTAGTGTAAAAAAGCTCTGAGAGACTTTCATGGAGTCTGAAATTAGAAAAAATACATTCCTATCTTTTATTTATTTAGTTATGTGTGTTTTCAATGGTATTCTAGAATTTAAATTTGAAAAATTTTGATGGTTGGATGGGTTTCAAAGATAAATTAATCATATTGAAAATGACTTTTTTGCATAATCAAAAACTATAAGTACAAATCAAAGATAAGATCAGTTGATATGTATCATACTTAAAAATTAAATATTCAAATTATGAGTTAAAAGGAATTTTTAATAGAAAAAATCTTTGATTTTCTTCTATATTTTTTCCAGTAACAATAATAAAGTAAAAAGTGAAATATTTGAAATAAACTTTTTAATTTATAGTCTTTTTATTGATAAATATCAATTCAAAATTTTCATTAAATTATGTTTCATTAGAAAATACTGTGAATTGATTAGATTATTAAGCTTTTTTTATTGCGTTTATGTTAATTTCTCATCAAAATCTCACTATGCTTTCAGTAAAGAATCATTCATCCTTGGTAAAAACCTCAAGATGAGTTCAAAGTAAAGCTCAGTATTAGTTCATTATGAGTTCAGTATGATTTCCATCTGAACTCAAGTTGAGGACTTGCTAGCAAGTTCCCCACCCCCAAATATTGATTGGTGAATCAAATTCATTTTTTAAATCTGCTATGGATGTTTTCCCTGGTGATCATCTTCTTGCTCACATAGCTGCTTTTCAACCCCCACCTTCAAAAGGCTCCCATTGAGTATATCATCAAGGCCATGAAACTTGGTGATTTCAAAGATAAAGAAACCCTTATTTCTCAAGAAAGAAATGTGCATAACACAGTAGAGAAAGGTTTGTACCAAACATCAATAATCTGAAGAACTCATTTGCAAGCTATGCTCTCACCTGACAGTTGAAAATGGGATAAAGAATGCAAAAGGGAACTGTCAAAAATGAAAGATATGGATGAGTGGTATGAAGAAAAACATCCTCCTGGCACCAAACTAACCAATGCAAAATAGGCTTTTACCATCAAGGATTCTTTCTCAAGATCACCAATCTATAAAGCATGTTATGTGGCCAAAGGTTTGTTGCAAAAATATGGTATTAATTTTACTGAAACGTTTACCTCACAATGCATTCTTCTCACATCAACTTTATATCACAAATCACCACAAAAAATCAGGGGTTGTACTGCTAGCTATCCCCTCTCTTTGAACTACAGAGTGTCTCTTACTATTCCAGGGTTATTCTCACTTTATAACAAGATACAAAATAGTATTGGAAGTACATTTATTCTCAGATTGATTATACACAGAATATCAACTGATTCCAAATTATGCACAAGTTGATCCTCCAAAACTTGATTTTGGTCCTCTGTTGAGTAAAAATTGAGCACAAATTGATCTAACCTAAGCTTATGCATATATAATCATTCAGGATACTTTCATTATTAAATTTGATAATAAAATAAAATATTGATGAATTTATATAAAAAATAATTATTATGTAAGATATTAAATTTTAAATTTAGGAATAATAGGAGGGCACTTAATAGAACTTAATTATACTATGTGACACCTTAATCTTGTATCACACAGTTTGAAACATTAAAAACAAAATGTGTCATAATGGGCAACAAAATTGCTTGGACAGACACTTTCAAAATTAATACTGACCATAATACACAAATATGCAACCTTGGCATCTATCCAATAAAGGATTTTCCTTCTGATAAATGGATTTTTCTCAGTTACTCCCTGTTAAAAAGTGTCCTTGTGAGGTTTGTCTGACCTTTAGGGGGATAATTTGGCCACATCAAACTACTTCTATTTCCATGATTGACCAAAATGACATCCTCATTTCCATCTAAAGAGTTGATCTCATCTGACTGTGGCTGATCAAAGGGGTCCATCACAAGTTTAGCCAAAATTTTGGTGAACACTTCTTTGATGGATAGTGACTAACTGGTGCTTTCCAAAATTGTCCACCTGAAGTTAGGCTAAACTTCAGGAGGATAAATTTATTATGAATTCCAAATTAACTGAAGAATACTTTTTTCCTAGCTACTCTGCATCATAAAAGTGTCCAACTGAGGTATAGCCATAATTCAGTAAGACACTATTAGAAAGGGACAGTCTGATGGGTTTAATATCTATATATGGCAATAAGTATGAGTTTTTTATCAACATGGAACTAGAATTAATTTAATATGGCCAAAGTGTCCACCTGAAGTTTGGCCAAAATACAGGTGGAAATATTTATGAGGATTACTTGATGAAATGAAGAATACTTTCAATTACTTTCCATCATAAAATTTTCAAACTTAACTTACTCAAAAATTGTGGTGACACTTTTTCCAGATCCAGTCATATGGGATCAACTCTCTATATGGCAATGAGAATCAATTTTAAGTCAATCATGGCATTAGAAGTAATTTGATATGGACAAACTTTGCACCTGATTTTTGGCCAAAAATAAGTTGGAAATGTTTATGAGGAATACTAGAATAACTAAAGAAGACTTTCACCCTACTACTGTCCATCATAAAAGTGTCCACCAGAAGAATTCTCAAACTTGTGGTTGACACCTTTGGCCTGGTCCGGCCATATGGGATCTATTCTGCATATGGAAATGAGGATGTAATTTGGTCAATCATGGTACTAGAAGTAATTTGATATAGACAAAGTGTCCAACTAAATCTTGGAAAAAAATCAGTTGAAAACTTCATTTAGTTTTTCAAAAAATCAAATTAAGTACAATTTTATTCCTGATGGTGCCCATTTTATCCAACACCTCTTCTGAGCCTTGATAGTAGGCATTTAGCTTGAATTTTTAATTTCATATAAAATCCCTTTTATTAAACCTATTTCTTTTTATCCCTTTTTTTCTTTTAGATATCAATTAATTTTATGTAAAACAAATCATTTTCATAATTTTTTACCTGTATTTAATAAAATTATTAAAGGTTTAACATCACCCTGTAAGCATTTGGCACATGTTTTTTTGCTATACTAATAAAAATAATAATATACTGGTGAAAAAAATTTGATCAAATGATAAAATATTAATAAAACAGAAATATCAAATACCAGTGGATATGTTTTAAACAAATACCAGTTGCACTGAAGAAGACCTGCACCCTAGATAATCACCATCAAAAAAATTTCCAGCACAAGTTCGGACGAACTTGTGCTGGACACTTTTGGTCAGGTGCAGTCATATGAGATCAATTCTCTCTATGGCAATGAAAAAAATTATTTGATAAAAAACTTCACTAGAAGTAGTTTTATACAGCCAAATTTTCTACCTAGAGTTAATCCAAACCAGAGGTGCACAATTTTTTATCTTTAAAAAAAGTAAATTTTGTACAATTTATCCCTGATGGCTCTCATTTGCTTCAACACCTCTACTGGCCTTTGATAGTAGGAATATTACTTGTATTTATTTTTTCATATTTAATCCCTTTAACTTAATTTTTTATTCCTCATATTGCTTTTGGATATCAATTAATAATTTTTAAAATAAATTATTTTCATATTTTTATAAATTTATTTAATAATATTATAAATTTAGTAACATCACCTGGTATGCATTTGGGGCATGAGTTTTTTCTATACTTATAGAATTAATAATATAATGGTGACCAAAAATTAATCAAATGATATTTATGAGTAAGGCACAAAGATAAAATACCAGTAGACATTTTTGTAAGAAATACTAGATGAACTGATAAAAAATTCTACCCTAGCTACTCTCCATCATAAAAGTGTCCAGCACAAGTTCAGCCCAACTTGTGCTGGACACTTTTTGGTCAGGTGCAGTAAGATGGGAGCAATTCTCTCTATGGAAATGAAGATAAATTTTTGATAAAAAATTTCACTAGAAGTAGTTTTATATGGCAAAATTGTCATCCTGAAGTTTTGGTAAATCTCACGTGGATTTTTTTTTTATTTTTACAAAAAAGAAAATTTAGTGCAAGTTTAGCCCTGATTGTGCTAATTTGATTAAACATCTTCTTTTTCTGTTTATGGCAGTAATTTAACTTGGATTTTAATTTTCATCTTTGATTTCTTTTATTTTACTTTATTCCCCTCATATTGCTTTTGGATAGAAGTTTATGTTTTTTAAAATAAACCATTTTCATATTTTTTTACCTTTATTTAATAATATTATAAAAGTTGTAACATCACCCAGTATTCATTTGGCACAAAAGTTTTTGCTATACCGTTAATATTAATAATATAATGGTAACAAAAAATTAATCAATTGATAAATATGAGTGAGGCACAAAAATTTAATAACAGTGGACATGTTTATAAGAAATTCCAGATGATTTAAAATGACTTGCACCCTGGCTACTCTCCATGATAAAAGTGTCCAGCACAAGTTTGGCCAAACTTGTGCTGGACAATTTTGGTTGCATGCCGTCAGATGCAATCAATTCTTTTTATGGAAATGAGACTGGATTATCACTCCATAATTGCACTGAAAGTAGTTTTATATGGACAAATTGTCGCCTGAAGTTTGTCCAAACCTAAGGTAGACAAATTTTTACCTTGGTAAAAAGTAAATTTAATCCATGTTAATCTATGATGGTGCCCATTTTTTCTGAAGCCTCTACTGGATCATGATAGCAGAAATTATACTTAATGTCTTTATTTCATGTTTGATCTCTTTAATTTTAATTTTATCCTTTAGCTTTTAAATATCAATTTTATTTTGGTAAAGCTGATAATTTTCACATTTTTTTACAATTATTATATATTATTAAAGTTGTAAAATCACCCAGTGTACATTCAGTACACATGTTTTTGCTATACTAAAAACATTAATAATATAATGGTGACTAAAAATTAATAAAATAATAAATATGGATGACACAGAAAGATCAAATACCCATAGACATTTTTAAAAGGAACACAAGATTAACTGAAGAAGACTTACACCCTAGCTACTCTCCATCATAAAAGTGTCCAGCGCAAGTTCAGCTGAGCTTGTGCTGGACACTTTTGGTTGCATGCAGTCAGATGGGATAAATTTATTCAATGGAAGTTAAAATGAATTTTTGCTCAATCAGAAGTAGTTTTATACTGCTATACTATCCTCCTGATTTTTTGGAAAACCTGAGGTGGACACTTTTATTAATTTTAAAAAAATTAAAATATATTCCAAATCTAGAACTGGTGGTGCAAATTTGGTCTGAAAACTCAAATTATCTTTGATGGCAGAAATTTTATTTGAATGTTTAATTTCATAATTAATCACTTTTATTTTACTTTTTTATTCCTCTTTTTGCTTTCAAATATCAATTTATTTATTTTAAAACTAATACTTTTTATATTTTTTTTTACTTTTATTTAATAAGATTATTAAAGAGGAAGCATCTCCCAGTATGCATTTGGCTTACAAGTTTTTTCAATACTAATAAAATTAATAGTATAATGGTGAAAAACAATGAATCAAATGATAAATATGAATGACACAGAAAGATCATACACCACGGGAAATCAGGGGGTGAACTGCTAGAAGTTCCCTCTTTTTGAAACTTTCAGGAGGAGGTTGGGAAATCGTTGGGGAAATGTTTTGAAAGAATTAGGAAACTGTTTTTAAATTATATGAAAAAATTTTGAAAAAAAAGTTGGCCCTAAATTGAGCCTTGATTTATCCCTTCTTGAGCAGAGCTTTGGATTTAAGTTGAGCATCAGTTGGAACAAATTTAAGCAATGGTTGAGCCACAAAACTTAACATACCATAATATTCAATTTTATATATAGATCCATTTAATGTTGGGAGGTCAGGTTTGATATAAGTAGAAATATCTTAAATGACACATAGTATACTATGTCTGGAATATTATTTCAATTATCAATTTTATTTCTGCAAATATATAAAAAAGAATACTATTTAAGTCCTTTTTAAAAACTTTATTAATAAAAATATAACTCTGTAAAAATATTTGCACATAATTTTAAATTTTCTAGACAAAAGTTGATATTGAGCCCCTATCAATAGAAATTTCTCATTGTTCCTTGGAATAAAAAAGTATAAGACAATATTCAAAAAATTTAATGTAGGAGAAAAAATATATATATATTTTATAAGGGGAAAAAATAGTAATCACCACAGAAAATTTGGGGGGGTATTGCTAGCAATACCCCTCATTTAAAAATGTTGGGAAGTGGTTGGAAAGCTGTTGGAAGGCTGTTGGGAGTTCATTGTGAAACCAGATTTAAATTAATTGGACAAAGATTTGGTAATCAGTTAGACCTAGGTTCAACCAAACTCAATCACAGGTTTCTTGGAGCTTGGTGATTACTTTGATTTTGAGCTGAGCACAGATTGAGCAAAGCTTGAACATATCATTTAACATATCATAATATTCACTTTCCCATCTTGTGGAAAGCAAAATTTGATATTCGTTCTAAGAATATCTACATATATTTTCTTGCCAAGTTGGTAACAGAAGGTTAAACTGTAGTATCTCAATTATTACACTAGACTACATAGATATTTGATAAAACATACAATTCAAATCAATTTTAATATTATTGAGATCACCATAAGTGTCTTTCCAAAGACTTACAAAAAGTATGTTAGTATCAAGATATCGTTCTAGGTAGTAGCTTCAATTTGGATTTTGAACTGACATCTAAAGCATTTTACTATTAGACAGAAACATAAATAAGTGTAATAAGAGTGAAATTATTCTATTTTGTGATTATAATGTAACAATAATGCACATTTTTATTGAGAAAATTTTTCTTCCTCCACAAACCAAAATTTACTCTATAGGCTCAAGATTTATTTTTAAGACATATTATTCATTTCAGTTATCATTGATTTACTTCCAATATTTATTAAAAAGATAATAATAATACATGTGAAAGAATTATGAGCTTAGCATAGCATATGCTAAAAAGTTATTTTGTCGTTTTATTCAAAACTGATTCTTCATTTTTTGCTTCAATTCATCTTTTAACAACCACTATCTTCAGATACTATTCTTACTTAATATGTCAAGTCTCAGATGTGTTGGACAGTTCTCAATAACAATCGATCAAATTTATATGAATGTAATTTCAAGATTTCAAAACTCACCGACCCCCACAATTTTACAGCGAGGCCATTCGAATGTTCATATTTTTGGACTATTTGAAGAAAGAAAACCAACCCTTGTTGGTAATCTTTCTCAAGTGCAGAGTCAGCACATTGGACCACTATTGGGTGACATTGGCTCTGGATCTCACCATTTAAACCAAAGAAGTGCCTTGAATCCTATGAAGCCTTTCTATTTTCATGCTTACTTGGTTCCAGTTTTTGGTAATCAGTATCAACTTTGGGGATGCCTCTTTTCTTCAAGTACACTAATCAGTCTTGCTAAAGAAGCATTTTCTTCTGCACAAATCGATTTATGTCCAATCCTGAACTACGACTCCACTATCTTTTTTAATATCCCGCATGTAATTTTTGAAGGCTCTTTCCAAATATCTCAGAGTACTCAAGATTGGAAAGCTGATCAACTTATCCGAGGAATCAAAACAGTTCTCAAAACACATCAACTTCAAGCAATAAATTTTATGATTGACAATGAACGAATGTTAAAGGAAAAGTTGGATATCATGTGGAGGCACCAGGACAACCATTGGCTTAGAACTGGATTCGATGACTATAAAGATCAGTTTCCTAACAATCAATTGCCGCCTGAAGGAAACGGGTCAATACTTGCTGATGATATGGGTTTGGGAAAGACACTTTCAACTCTTTCTCTTATAAGTGCAACTCAAGGTGAAGCAAGACAATTCCAGGTATCAGAAAATCAAGAAGGTATTAATCGGAGTTCAGCCACACTGATTATATGCCCCCTGGCAACACTATCGAATTGGATCAATGAAATAAGTGTGCACTTTGAAGATAATGCACTTCCTTTCAAGGTTCTTTATGGGAAGGATTGTCAAAATACTAATGTCAATGAGCTACAGGACACTGCTATTGTTTTAACGACCTATGAAATAGCTAGCCCAACGATGTCAAAAAATCAAAGCCAAAAAAAGATACCGGTGACTCAAATGCTCTTTTGGTATAGAGTTGTTTTAGATGAAGCTCAGTTAGTGCCCATTTCTATATCTAAAACTTAAAACTTAATTTTTATTATCAATTTTTATAAATATTCTTTTAGTTACATTAAAAATCCTTACTCGCAGAGGGCTCAAACAATATTTGACTTGGAATCCCAACACCGACTATGCTTGACTGGAACTCCACTTCAGAACAGGCCCACTGACCTTCAAAGTCTCATATTTTTTCTTAGAATCGAAAAGTGGCAAGAAGACTGGTTATGGAAGAATTTCCTTTTTCCAGGTTTGCAAAAAGGAAAGGCTAATTCTATTAAATCAATCAATCACTTAATGAAAGTCATAAGCCTACGTAGAACAAAGGATGCAATTTTGTCTCTTCCAAAAAAGATTCAAAGGGGGATATCGGTTCAATTAGCAGATCCATGGAGGTCTAAACTTGATGTGCTTCAAGAAGGATTCACTGAGCGATATGGGCCCTCCAGAAGCACTGACTTCCCTTGGGACTCATCTGAGTTTCTAAGAGAGCTGATGATTTTAAGAAAATTCTGCAACCATCCAATCTACGAAAATCTGGATGAAACTCCAACTTTTGATTTCACCTGGCAGCATTCCGCAAAGATTTGTCATCTTATAGGCCACTTAAAAAACTTTTTGTCTGGTGAAAGGGATATAAATTTTCCAAAAGCTGTTATATTCTCCAACTTTGCAGACTTTTTGCAGATGTAAGTGATTCTATAATGAATTGTTTTACAAAATTGTGTTGGCTTATTAAAAACAATTTTCTAGTATTTCAAAATAGAATAAAAATGGCTTTAGATGACCACAATATTAGGTATACCCAGCTTACGGGTGAACTCAGCCGGACAAAGCGAGACAAAAATATGCATGAATTCCATTTTAATAAAAATTGCCAAGTTTTGGTTGGAACGATTCAGGCTGCAGGAGTGGGTATAGATCTCAGGTGTGCTCAAAATGTATATATAATGGTGAGCTCAATGTCTTTTATTTCATATTAAGAACAAAAATATTAAATTTTTTATATGTTCAATGTTGAAATAGGAGCCAAATTGGAATCCAGCAGTTGAGCAACAGGCTGTTGATCGGCTGTATAGAATGGGGCAGCAAAATGAAGTAAATGTTTTGAATTATTTTGTACAAGGAAGTATAGAATTCAGCATGTATAAGATTCAAAGGAAAAAAATGGAGCTAACAATGTAAGCCAAATTTCATTTCTATAAATTTTAATGATAATAGTAATCATTAAAATTATGTTTTTGTTTTCAAGGCTAAGTGTCCCAAACAGTGGAAATGAGGAGTATGAGTGTGCAAACCTATTATTAAGGGAGTTTGTCAATCACTCACATTAGAGGAACAAAGAATTTCAAGGAGAGCAGGTAAATTTATGGGATTTTGAGGATTTAAAAGTCTGAGTTGTTGAGGATTTAGAGATGCAAGATATAAGGGAGAATAACAGTCATTCGGCAAACCCCGGGGGACATGAGAAGGATTAAGGTTAGGGGATAATGTTGAAACCAAACTGATTCTTTTGTACAAGGCCAAGTCCTTTAGCACACTGCCAGAGTAGGTTGAATTATCTCGAATATCAAAGTGTTGTTGGTCAAGATATTGTGCAACTTTAGAAAAATCTTCAGACCTCCATTGCATTAAGATACGTCTTAACGATCCATCATTATCAATTTCGGTGTCTGAACAACATTTGATGTTTGTGAAAAGGTTGTGATAAGTTTCACAATGTGGAAGTTGTTTAAGAAGTTTAGTTCGGTTAACTGAATTCTAAGAATCTTTGTTATTTGAAATAAAGGTCATAAATAAAAACGGTTGAAAAAAAAGGGATTTTCATACTTTTTTTTTTATTCTATATTTATGCTTTCTCACTTTGATTATTTCTTGAGAGCTATGAGAATCCTTCCCAAGTCTTAATCTATCAGCATGACCTAAAAACCAACGGTGAAGAACTCCTATTTGATTTGAGAAGCTAATTTGAGTTGAGTCAATTGGATATGCAATCAAATTATTGGTTTTTAAGGCATTGTCCCAGTGTTTAATGAGAATATTTGCCAAGACCTGGTTCCATTTGTCAAACCAATCTAGGTTCCAAGCGAAAGTTGATCCTGGGAAACCACACATGCGAAGGTGCTCAATAAAAGATTCACGGAAAATTGGTGGAAACTTTTCTGAAACCGCTGAATTTGATTCTGGATGAGGTAGTTCAAAGGCAATGTTGCAAGAATTCATGTCGAATGATGAAAATCTGTCTAATTGCTCTTCAGTAGGGTTTTGTTTCCATCCATTTGATTCTGGTGACATATCCAAAAGTGAACGACAAAAATTGTGTATAGATCTACAAAAGTGAGAATTGAATGGAGGCAAAGTCTCATTAAAAATTCTATTAAGTGTTCTTGTGTTTGTGGGCAGGTTTCCATGAGGAAAGTAAGAGCTACTAGGGTTCATAAATAATAAGATTAAGAAAGTGTTCAATTAAATTAAACAAAGAGGAAGGATAAATTGTTGAGCTCCAAAACTTTATGATCAAAGTTGATTTAAGGAGAAATATCACAAAAATTAAGAATAAGAAATATTTCGACTTTATGGAATTATAATATGCATAAATTATATTTTTATATGCAACTTGAACTCAAAAGGAATGGTATAAAATAAAGAGAATGATTATGTGATAAAAGCAGACTCATTTAAGAAACGGATTTTTTTTTCTTTTCAAAAAATTCTTCCACAAAAATAATTTGTTAAATGTGAGGCTATGTTCATTTTTTGATTACCAAAAAATTATTTTTGGTCCAATATGATAGTAATACATATTCTTTTGAGTAATTTTTTTCAACCTGAATAAATAGACTAGAGTGTCACTTCATCGCATTTATGTATGAAAAGTTATACAAGGTTTCAGCTTTTATGTAATTCTTTAAGGTTTACACTTTTGTAGCATCTATTATTTGAGTATTTTTGATTTTTTCTTTATAGAAAATTCTACCTAGTACAGACCAATTTTCAAGTTGAAAGAAATATGTTTGTGATTGTTTTTTACAAAATATTAAACTTATTTTTGGGTTTAACTTTGATTTTTGGGGTAATTTTTTAAATAATTATGTTAAAAATATGGATTACTTTTCTTATAGTCCATAACTAAGAATTTTTATCAAAATCAAATAATTATAGGGTAGTTAGATATAACTCAGAAGGCATTTGATAGAAAAATAATTAAGATGCTTGTGCGTACAACAGAATTTTTTCTATGATAGAAAATATTCTGATAAACATGCATGCATTGTTGTACAAATGCAGAGAGTATACAGAATACAAATAAAGTAGACTGCATAACTTTAAATTAATATATAATTTATCCGATTAAAAATTAAACATTTAAACTTAAATAATTTCAACACATATTCCATCATATTCTTTTGATAAAAAAATGTAGCTTATATTAGCTAGTGCCTTTCAAAAAAAGGAATACCTTCAATCGGTAACTTCGAATAGCTAACTTATTCCTACAATTATCACAATTACAATGCCTCCATTTTTTCATGTATGTCAATGTCAAGATCTTGGATGTGTCAATAGAAAGTATCAAACTTCTTCTGGGTCCTTTGAAGTTGGTATGGCTTTCAAAAGCTCTAATTCTTATGCAAAACATCAAGAGGAAAGAAATAGGAAGGCCCAGATGGTTATTTCTTCCAACAATCCACTTAACATTGGAAGTTCCCGCTCCACAGAAACAGTAAGCTGTATATCTATAGTTCAATGTGAGAATTAAAGTCTTTATGATGTTTCAATGATTTATTACATAGGGGCAGTTGCTATTGGGGGCAGAAGTATCTTCAACAGTCTCTAGAAACTCAAATCTCGGGGAACGGTATAGCCAAATAATTATGTGGCAGGCAGCAAAGCTTTCTCTGATTCATCATTTGAGCAAAGAAGGTTGTACTCAATTTTTGAATGAAGAAATTAAGAAGCTCAAACTTCTAGGTGATAGTGGAATACTGGATTCTGATAGCATTGTCCGCCTGGTCCCACGCTCGATAGATACAGTTTTTAGTCGATTAAAGCTCAATCAATCATTTTTCACTAAAACATGCTGTCCTAAATGCTTTGCTCTTTATGAGTATAACTCTGAATCTCAACCATCTATACTATGTTGCAATCAACCGTTTCTTTCATCATCAAAGCGCTATTTAAAAATGTTTGGAGCAGGACAAATTGCAGTTAAATGTGATGAAAGGCTGTATTTGATGGAGGAACATCAAGAACATGTAAAATACTTATCTCTTAAAACATTTCATCACCATTCTTTTATCGACTGGCTTAAGGAAAAGATCAAACTGTTCAAATTTGAGCTTCTGATTGAGAAGAAAACCCCTGTGGCAGAACGTGTAGAGTGTGATTTGATGAAGGATGTTTGTGATGGTTCAATTTGGAAAAACTTTCCCATAACCACTCCAGCTCTGGATAGCAATGATGATGAATATACGATAACTTCAGGCAACTTAATGTTTACTTTATATGTCGACTGGTTTAGGCCTGGTGGCAATAGGATTGGAGGTCATCAGAAGTCTGTAGGCAATATTATGATGGTGTGTATGAACCTACCTCAAGAAGATAGATACAAAATGGAAAATCTTTTTTTGTATTCTATTATACCCGGACCAACAGAACCCACAAGTGAACAGCTTAATCACCTTCTAAAACCACTGGTTAATGATCTACAAACTCTATGGGATGGTATATTGATTGAAAAGACACATCTTTATCCACAAGGCCGGAAATTAAGAGTTGCATTGTTCTCTTTGATAGGTGACATTCCTGCAATACGAAAATTGGCTGGCTTTTCGAGTCACTCTGCAAAAATGTTCTGCTCTTTCTGTAATATCTCTAAAGATGAAATTAGTGAAAAGAATGTGGGAAATTTTTCATTACGGAATCATGAGGATCATATGTGCTGGGCAACAAAGTGGAAAAATTCTAAGTCACATTGGGAGCGTGTATCAATTGTTCAAAATCATGGGGTACGATGGAGTGAGCTGAATAACCTTGAATATTGGCGTCCAACTGAATATTGCTCAATTGATGTTATGCATTCACATATGCTTGGCAACCTAAAAGATCACAGTCTAAGCTATTTTCAAATCCAAAATGCAGCAAAAGATCTAGAAAGAAAGCTGGAAAAGGATAAAAATTGGCATGTAAGAGAAGAAGATGATGATTTCTTTTCTGATACTTCACTGCACAAACATTCGAAAAAACGTAGAAGTAGCTTAAGCACCACGAATAATGATGATGATGATACAGGACACACGAGACAGCACAAGCGGCAAAGACGTACGAGTTCAAGACAGTCATCAAGTCATCATGGACTAGATAATGAAGGATTGGGAACAAATCGATCAAGAAGCCAGAGTAGGTCATCCAGCTCCAAATTTATTCCTCCATATAGCGATGTGGCCTCAGTACAGTCTCAAAGCAGTGACAGTAGGAATTCATTGTATAACTTAAGGCAAAGAAGCATTAGCATATCACAGAGTGAAGGATCTCACTCATCAAATGAGACAGCTAGAGATGAAGAAAATAAAAGGAAAGGTAAGGAGAAAGAAAATGAAGGTAGTAGTAATCCACGAATCACAGCAGCAGAGCTACAGGTTTTATGGAAGATGATTGATCAAGTAAGAAGACCTTCCTGGCTAACACGAGTTCCAAAATCAGTAGGATCTAAAAAGGCAGGATCCCTCAAGGCAGCAGAATGGCACATGCTGTATACTCTCTACTTCCCTTTGTCACTTATACCCCTTTGGTTTGAAAAATTTAAAGAATCTGAATCTTCAGCTTCCTCAGCTGATAAACCAAGAGAATATTATCTTCTCAAGTCACTTGTAACATTATGCTCGATCACCAATTTTTTGACATTAAAAAATATACAGACTAATGAGCTTAAAGATCTAGATCAATTTCTGTTAGAGTATCGTGAGTGCCTTGAAGAGGGTTGGAAGAATATTAATGCAAAGCCAAATCTGCATATCACTCAACATTATCCTGAAATGATAAAGCGTCTTGGTCCACCATCAGGTACAGCTACTTGGTCTGGAGAGCGGGTGAATCATATATTATCTGAAATTCCAAACAATCACCATCCACGTATGTAATGTTTGTAAGAAATGATTTAAAAACTCAGCTGTGCTAATTTATTAATATTTACCACAGGAGAGATACCGCTAACAATGCTCAAACATTGGTATCGGAAGTCTAGGGTATTAGATCTTGGTGAAGCTGAAGATAATGATCAATGTGAGACTAAAAAAATCCATATTGATCTTGATAAACAAAACAAATGGATCCATCTAAGTATGGCATTATTTACTAAATGGGTAAGGGCACGAATGGGAAAAGAAACTTCAAGACGGGCTTTGACACCATCGGAGAAAAGTGGGGATCGGGTAGTTGAAAATGTAGCAAGCATATTGATACATGGAAAGAGGTTTACTAGTTACCATCGACACATTGCTAATTCAACAATTGAATTCTACTATGGAAAAGATAGCCAGTTTGGGCAAATTGATGATCTTTTCAGATCAAAGGAAGAGATTGATCAAATATATTTAATAGTAAGTCCTTTCAAAGAGCTCCGTCCAGAAGAAACATCAAAGGATCCCTATGAGCTTTTCCCACAAGTGCATTGTCGGTTAGTAAGAGTAGCCAAAGCAACTCAAATTGTGATTAAGAAAGATGCAATAATTGGAAATGCAGCTACTGTCGAGCACAAAAAAGGAATGTTTGGAATCAAAGACGAGGTTGTCACTGCCATTGGACTGCAGACAGTAGTGAGTGAAAAAATTAATCAAATTTATTTTCTGTTGACTAACATCTTTGTGTTAATTTGGGATTCGGGAAATTTGTAGGATTGGTGATATTTGTAAATGGTGAAAGAAATAATTCAATGTTCGATTAAAAAATGCAATGCATCCAACTTACCTTATCATAAACCAGTGAACAATTACTTTGGTTGCTTTTATTGCGAGAGAACCCATGCTTTCAATGAGTCATTTTTATCTTAAATGTAAGAATGAAAGAAATAAAATCATGATAATGAGAAATATGATAAAATTTTTACTTAATGAATGATCTTCTTGCTCATTCATCTACTATAAATAGTTTGACCTTCCAACTTTAGCTGATAGCTATATATTATTCACTTTATTTTTCGACAAGAGAACATACACGTTTACAAGACTATATACATAGTATCTTTTTTTACTTTAGCTTTGATAGGTATAAATTTTAACAACTGATTATTTTTATTTTATTTTATTTTATTACAGTTCATTATGGATGATAATTTTGAAGGGATGTCTGTTGACCCAACCGATTCTGATTGTTTTCCGCCTCAACATACTAATACTGGAAATACTCCTCCACCACCCTCTGCTGATCCACCTCCAGATGCATCTCAATCTGTACCACCTAATCCTAACCCACCACCTAATCCCAATCCAGGCCAAGAGTCTCATTCAGAACCGAGAAATTTTAATCCCAATCATCCTTCTGCTTCTGAAAGTGCTGATCAGCAAGCTGATCAGCTAGGAAGAGATTGGGCTAGTGAAGTATTGAGGGAATTTTTCGGAGACCAATCATCATCTGCTCAGCCTAACCAAGGAGCAAGCACAAGTGGAGCAGGTAAGTAAAATTTGTAGTGTATTCTTTTATTGAAAAATAACCAATTTAATTAACTTATTTGAATTGTTAGTGAATCCCTCAATCATTATGGGTATCAGTGATTACCACAGACTCAATTCAGCAGAGTCTCATGAGCGAGAACGGGGGTTAAGGGCTGTAAGAGGCTTAGTTAGAAGGAATGATGTTCCCAGGAGCTCGGACAGTCTAAATAGAAATATTTACCACTTTCTGAAGTATTGTCTTGGGGGACCAACACAAATATCAAAATATCCTGCGAGCCCAACACCTTTGGAGATTGAAAAATGGAAAGATTGGAGCCAATTCAAACTAAAAACCATTCAAACTGTCCTAACCCAAGTCCAATCTTCTAACCGTGCCAATTCTGCAGCTGATCGACAATTTCTGATAACCAATTCTATAGCCTTCTTGCGATCCAAAATTAGACTACCCGAATTTTTTCCAGCACCTGAGCCTCGAGGACTAAAAGGAGGAGCACCGATCCCACTTTCTGTCAAAAGAAACTTAGAGCGTGAATTGCAAGAAAAAGGTTTTCGGAAATTCACGTTTGATTGGACTTGCCGTGATTTTTCAGAATCAACTTGGAATCAAGTCATGGGAAGCATAGTATGCGACCACTGTACCAGATGGCTCACCACCTTGAATACAATCGATCAGTCAAAGCTTCAGTTCACTCAATGTGTTATTGAGAAATGGGTAGTTAATAAGGGGAAGGAGATGATAAGGTTGTTTGGGCAAGAAGAGGAAAGGGTAGCAAGAGAAAAGATTGAAAAGAGGGCAAGGGCACAAGTAAAACGTTATCGGACCAAGGTAAGTTTTTAATTTTACTTTGCTTTTTGTTATTATGAAGCTGATTTAGTTGGAATTCAGATTGCTAGTGCACGCTACAAGTTAGCAAGAGATCTCTGCAGTGATGTGCCAGGTTTTGTTGTGCTTTTTCATGATACTAGGTGCATCTCTGATATCGAGGAAGGCCCAGCACCAGCCCCAACTGCACCTATCCGAGCTATTCCTGGATGGCAAAATCCTGAACTCAATGATTTGTTTAAAAAAATGGATAAGATGACAAAGGACTTAGCCCATACACCAGCTCAAAAAAAATCAACATTAAAAACATATTCACGGTCATCAGAAAGGACAGTTGCACAAAATGGTATATTCAATGTTCCCAAATACCTCCCCAAGAATTGCTATTCAGCAACATTTTTGCAAGGATTATCTGTGAATGAACGTGAGTCACTTGGGGTTGGAGCTGATATTGATCTGGTAAAGATTCGGGAATCAATTAATAGAGCATCAACATCATCATAACTTAGGTATAACGGTGATCTTCTGTGTAATATAGCTATCTTATATTGAATTTTATGTATTCTGTTTTTTTTCAAAGCAGCTTGGTAAATGTTATAAAGTGATATTGAGAGAGAGTAACATTTTATTTAAGAAAAACAAATAATGTATGAGATATAAAAATGTATTTTCAACAAATTGATGGTCCATACCTCTTTATGTCACATTTATGTATCCATATTAATTTCAATCGAATTTAATGTTGACCAATACATAGTGAATACACGCTATGCCACTTATACTTGCCAGGCATTGCTACCATTAAATATGCCAGTATCAAAAATTAATTTCGATCGAAATTAATGAGCATGATAATCATGAATTTCTGGAGTCAACTGCTTATTTTTATGCATGGTGCCTTGCCAACATTAATTTCGATCGAAATTACTTTTGATACTGGCATATTGCATGGTGTCTATTCCTGGAAAGTGTAAGTGGCATAGTGTGTATTCATTACGTATTGGTCAACATTAATTTCAATAGAATTTAATATTGACATTTTCATATTGAACCCAAACCAGCAAACGACCCAAAAAATTCTTCATAAAACTGCTCATTAATTTCGATCGAAATTAGTGAGCACCATATACATATTGAATGGTAGTTATATCTGGTGTGTGTAAGTTGTAAAGCTTGTGTTCAATGTTTATTGGTCAAAATTAATTTTGATTGAAATTAATATTAATGTGTAAATGATATTTACATGCTCAATATGCATTGTAATGTGTTTACTTAACAATAGAGTGCCCTACTTTTCATCTTACATAAAAATGCTTGGTAGCATGTCAAATTCAATTTTTATTAAAATTAATGTTGACATGTTACCATGCATAACAGTAAGCAACTGACTGAATAAATTGATGATAATCATGAACCTTAATTTCGATCGAAATTAATGTTGCCAAGTGCAGATTGAAAAAAAGCTATGCCACTTACACTAGCCAGGCATATTTACTATTTATTATGTATTGGTCAACATTAATTTTTATAGAAATTAATATGGATATGTAAATTTTATATTTACCCTCAACATGTATAGTAAATTTCAATACTTAAAAATACTTGCCGTCCTTTACATGTCATGCAAAAAAGCATTATATCATTTCAACATTAATTTTGATCAAAGTTAATGTTGGAATGCCATTATGCATTGAAACAACTAACTGACTGAAAAAGTTCATGATCAAAATGCTCATTAATTTTGATCAAAATTAATGTTGACCAATAAACATTGAACACAAGCTTTACAACTTACACACACCAGATATAACTACCATTCAATATGTATATGGTGCTCACTAATTTCGATCGAAATTAATGAGCAGTTTTATGAAGAATTTTTTGGGTCGTTTGCTGGTTTGGGTTCAATATGAAAATGTCAATATTAAATTCTATTGAAATTAATGTTGACCAATACATAATGAATACACACTATGCCACTTACACTTTCCAGGCATATATACATGCAATATGCCAGTATCAAAAGTAATTTCGATCGAAATTAATGTTGGCAAGGCACCATGCATAAAAATAAGCAGTTGACTCCAGAAATTCATGATTATCATGCTCATTAATTTCGATCGAAATTAATTTTTGATACTGGCATATTTAATGGTAGCTATGCCTGGAAAGTGTAAGTGGCATAGCATGTATTCATTATGTATTAGTCAACATTAATTTCGATCGAAATTAATATTGACATGGACTATGCATAAAATTCCTATAAGTATAGGTAAGCTAAGCAGTTAGATAAACTGGTTTGATCAAGTACACCATATAAAAATTGATGTTTTAATGCCTTGGTTAATTTCGATCAAAATTAATATTAAGCCATGCATGTTGAATTTTATCTATGTCTGTGTAGTCCATGTGAAATGGCTTGTATTCAATATGCAGGGGTCTATATTAATTTCGATCGAAATTATGAGGTTCATTGCCTCATAAATTTGATGGTTTCTGTCAGTGTTTCATGCATGGTGCCATCTGATACTTGTTGATTCCTATCAAAATTAATTTCAACACCAATATATTGAATACAAACCATGGCACTTACAGTACTTGGTCATAGCTAAAATTCAATATGCTAGTCTCAAAATTAATTTCGATAGAAATTAATCAGGATCCATGAAGTTTATCAATAGTGTATGAGTTAAGTTTCAAGTCATATGTTTCATCATTTTCTTGCACCCATTTCTAGGTTATCTCAACAATTTTTTTCAAGTTTTATTATATTAATCAAAACTGTGGTAAGTTGTGAAAAATTAGCTAATCCAAATCTCAAATTGAATATTAATATTTTAATAATTTTGAATGTTGCTTAAGGTATTTCATTGGGTGATTCATAATAATATTTTATCAACTTAGTAGTCCTATAACTTTTGAAAAGTAACAATTTTGGTATAGTTAGGGACAACAATGCAATATCTTGTGCAGACTAAGATATATTGCAAAATAAAACTATTCAATTTTTTTTTTTCCCTTAGTTGTATCCAAGTTTATCAAAGGTTTGGTCACGGTGCCCACACCCTAGCCTGACACTCCTCCTGTCACTTAAAAAACAAATTCTTATCTTAAATTCTAATGTTACCAATTTTATATTTATAATTCATTTCTTGTTTGATGAGGCATATCAGTATATATGTGAATCTCGCATTGTCATCTGAAATTAAATTTAACAAATATTCATAAAGGATTATCCTTTTTTTTCATATAATATACTAATTAAGTGTATCTCCATTGTTTAGGAGTAAATTCTAATTTAAAAAATTTTGTATTTACCCGTGGCAATTTGAATATGGGATATAAATTTGTTATTATTTGTTTTTCACACTAAAAGTCCCCAAAGAATTACTAGTATTTTCTGTTAGCTACATCAAATTTCGCTTCAATATAAACAGATTGTGATTTAGCATGTTACTCAGTTTACCCCACTATGAATAATACATGTTAAAAAAAGCTCAAATAATATAAAATCCCCCTCTTTATGTTTTCTGTTTCTTTCATCCTCACTTTAATTTTAATCTTATTCAATTTTTTATCCTATTAAAATATCAACTTCAATTTTCTAGAATAGAGTTTCTTATAATTATTCATCATATTACATCATAATTTTTTGATATCGAATACTTTTTTTTAATATTCATTAATCAATATGTCTAGTATACAAAATCCTACACCTCCACTTTGTATGTATATCATGTTCCTCTCTCTTAATTTATATATTTCACTTATGTTCTATATCTTTTTTTTTTCAAAAATTTGATTTTCCAGCACCCAAATGTGTTTCATCCCACTCTCTGATTGATACTCGCTTTGAAGCTTTTGAGCTTGCACCATGTCTGCCACATGGCATGGCACCTAACCCTCCTGTACTTAGCAATGAGAGGCAGGAAATAACGAGAGTTCAGTATCGCAATTTACTTGAATTGGCTAGAGATAAAACAGAAGAGCTTGTCAAGATCCTTAACAATAATCCTTCTCCTTCATATTTATCTAACCCTTGTAATGAATTACTCCAATATGTGAAAAGCCTTGAAAAATGTATGTTGATCACCTTTTTTGTCTCCTTTTAAATTAGTAGATAAGATTATTAATATTTTTTTTTCTTCATATATATTTGTAGCTTATGAGGAGGGTATGATTCCTCCTGATGAAGTCATTGTCATTAGGGATGATGATGAGACAGATGAACCATCAGCTTCAACTCATGCTTCAACTTCTAAGGAAAATCTTGAAACACCTGTTATCCGCTCCAAGAAAAAGAGATTATCCCAAGGCTCCTCTTTTGTTCGACGTATTAAACCGGCTTCTGCTAATGAATTTTCTGATGTATCAAATAATAAATCTCAAAAAAAAAGCAAAGGTTTTGATAATGAGTATATTCTTGTTTCCTTTTTTTTTTATTGTTATTCTTTTATCTTTAAAATTCAATCATATATCTCTTTTATTGCTTACATATTGTACTTTTTATCTTTCTTTTGATATTTTGTACCAGAAACTCACCTGCTGTAGATTGTTCCATCCATAAACGCCCTCTCCCTGATGAAGATGATGAAAAGAGCAATGAAAATAGCGATGATCAACTATCAGAATATGAAGCTATGCTTGTTCATCAAAAAAAGCAAAGTTTAAAATCTTCTTCAAGACATGTTGATATGTTTGATAAAGATGATGATTCAAACAGCTCATCACCGAATTCCTTCATTTCTAAGAAGCAATACCCATCACCTCCTAAATTACCTACTTTGACCTCTTTGAAAGCTTCTCTACCAATGAAATCAACTCCAATCAAGATATCGAAAAAACCTCTAACTTATTCACCCTCAGTTCTAAAAGAATCTGATTTGCAGGAGGAATTCTGTAAAATTCATAATTTTTATAAAGGTAGAATCAGCACGGCAAAGGTCCTAAGGTCGTGGTTGGAAATTGTTACTCTCCTCGAATTACGCTCTTCTACTTATTCCCAAGAACCCATGTCAAATATTCCAATGTTTACTTTTCATTGGGAAAAATCTTGTGGAGAAGATTGGCTTTCAAAACTTACTGAGTTATGTAAGTTACCATAATTTTTAGTCTTGACTTTTGTTCTTTTACTTATTTTTTTTTTCCTTTTGTAGCAAATATTTTTTTAGAGATTGATAGCTCACAGCTATGGGTACTCGATAATATTGATTTCAAAAAAATGGAAGATTTATGTGATCCTGATGGTTTAAATACTGAAATTCTTTCCTCAACAAAGAAAACGGATCACCCTGAATCCAATCTTATCCGAATGCTCATGAGATTAATGATCCCAAGTGACCACTGCCGTTCTTCATGGGTATCTCTTATATCATCTTCACTTTATCTGACCGCACATGAATTCAGCCAGCTTCCATCACATCAAAACATTAACTCAGATTGTCCAATTGAACGTGGTCTTCAGCTTCTAGCTCACCTTTCAAATCTGAAGAGTCCGATTTCTGATGGCTTAGAAGTTGGTCCCACTGCACTTCAAACCCGTGATATATCAATGTCAACTCTTCTTCAAATCAGCAATATTATCATTGATATAATTATGTCAATTATCATTCTTAAATCAAAATATTGTGCTGCAACAATATCAAGTGGCAAGACTAGTGAAGCTCAACAATCAAGTGAGAAAAACAAAAATACTGAACTGACTATAAGGAGAGAGAAACAAAAGGCTGCACTAAACAAAATAAATTCTGAATACTCCCACCACCGATATCAATCTTTCACATTCTATATAATTGATGGTGTCCGTGGTTTATTTCTGAGCTCTCAAGATCATAGATTGGCTTCAGCAGCTGATTGCTTGGAGGTAATATCAGAAGTTAAGTTTCTTAATTTACATGAAAAAAAAAATCATTTGATGGAAGAAATAATTTGGAAAAATTTAAATAACTATATTTTAACATTAATAAAACCTTTTATAGGCAAGTGTGATCCATTTCCTTTAAAATTTGATACCCCAAGTCCTCCGGGAATTGCTAGGGCTATTTCTGCAGATTTTCTTAATCACTGGAGCTCCATTCAGCCAGTATCACCTTTTTTTGCTAAACATAGCCTTTCAATAAATTAATATTCCAACATGTAAATAGATAAAGTTCTTTCTATATGATATATCTTGTATAATTCAAGTTATTTTCCTTCAAATACGTCAAAAATGTGACCATCTTTGAAATTTATTAAGTAACCTTTGACATGATTTTCTAAATTAATTATTAAAAAAAATTATTGTAAGTCCAGCAATAACAAAGATTTTAAAATCTACTTATATGATTTCAAATACTTGTATTAAATTCTTAAATATTTTATTGTTTATATAAAAATATGATAACTGCTCTAGTTTTGTTACTTTACCTTTAATATTATATAATCTATTATTTATTACAAATATTTTCGTTGATTGTAACATTTTTAATCAGAAGTAGAACAATTTAAATAATTAAATGATTACATTCTTAAAAAAATACAATTTAATCTATCATTGATTCAAAATTCTTTCTTCAACTCTTTATTATTACCTTTTTTATTAATAAGCCTGTTTGACCTAAAATACTATACAGTTAATTTGGTAGCATTAAAAGCACATTTTTATGGCTAATATATTTCAAATTCTTTATTATAGTTTTTTTTATTTTAGAACCTTTGCTACCAATTTAATAAAAATGACATTTAAAGATTTCACAACTTATATATTTCCTCAAAAGTAAATCAAATTTTCTTATAATATTATGAAAAAAAATTATTTTATTTCACAAATAAAAGAAATAGATAATACTATAATTATCAAAACTGAAAATGTTACAGCTACTCCCAGTATTTATCATGTTTAAATTTGCATTAAGTTGTGTATATATAATATAAATTTTTAATATTTATATATCTAGATTTTTTAGATTTGTCTTAACATTAGATAAATAATACTTTGCTGATTCTATTTCTTCCTCTATTAAGTCATCTCTTTTCAAAAAAACTCTCAAAGCACTAATCAAATATTCTAACCTAAATTTTTCTGTTTTAATTTCTAAGTATTCTGAAATATCAATATCAAAAACATTAAGCTTTTCTATAGCATGAAAAAGTCTAGTGCTGATTTGAATAGAAGAACCTATCCTAGTGAAGCCAGGAATTTCATGACATCTTGAGGTAAAATGCCTTAGTTGATTGGCAGGCCATAATGTCACTGTTATTCCATTAGTTGCTTCAAAGTTGATTTTACTTCGAATTTCGGGAAACATAAGTTCTCCACCTATTTGTCGTGGTTGGGTCTTATCATACTTCATATGAATGGTGTTTTTTTCTGTATCTTTAGGAAAAAATATTCCTAAAGTATACTCACTTGCATCCTTATCGAGATGAACCTCATTAGAGAACCCATTACCATTCCCTCCAGATGTCCAAGTTAAATTACTAGCAAACGGTACACCGTCTTCTTCACTAGAAACTTTTGAAAATCCAGGAATACCAAGTTTTGCGCAAAGATTAGTTGCCTCATTGTACTTTACATATGATATTTTTTTAAAAAAATATTCAAAGTACATTGCAATCCTCTTCATTCGTTTTTTATATTCATCCGTTTTTACAATATCATCAGTGTATTCATCTGCAAGGAAAAGCATTCAAAAATTCAGTATTTAAATTAAAAAAAGTGATACTTACGAATATGTAAAGATTTCTTTCTATCTAAAATAAAGCCACCACCAGCTCTTTGATGATAACCATTATTTTTAATTTCATGTTCGCAGTAAGAAAGATCCTTAATGCATCGCACCGTAGCTTCTAACATATCTAGTTCTTTGAGCTCATGAATTTCAAAAGTCTGCACAAGAACATTAGGTATTAAGACACCTTTTGGTTTATAAATACTACATCCAGGAAAAAAATTGTAATAATTATTGCAATCTGTCATATTATTTGCATAAGATCGTGCATAGAAATGTGGCTTCTTCCCGTTTGTATCCATTCCAAGAGCGTTTACAAGTTTCATTCCAGTAGCAATGTCTTTCGCCCACCTATTGTTAGAGTTCTTCCCTGGCCGTTTTTTTTTTTTCAAATCGTTACTCATTGATGGTTCAATCCTAAGAGAATTCAATTTTGATTTAAAATAGAAAAAAATCAAAAATTAGAAAATAGTAACATAATTTCAATTATCAGTCAATGATACCTTTAACTTTATCATATCTTCAATATTAGAAATACAAAAGTTAGCATATCTACATATTAGTAAATTTATATACTTTTTCTTTATTTCAAATATTAAGAAAGCGTTTCAAAGGTATACTTTATTAAATTATACATATAAAGAGTATAGCTTTATCCTGTATGCATTCAGCAAGTACGAGATTTGGCTCTACACTTAATATTAATAATATAATGAAAGTATAACTCCAATACACTAGTAATATTAAAAAATTTACGGAATTATGATATCCACATATATAAAATGAAAAATCTTGCTCTGATCAATATATTGACTTAGAAAGTTATACTTCAATAAATTATTAATTTTTAAATTGTAGCATTGTCCTGTATGCTTTCAGCAAGTACGAGACTTTGAAACAACTTAAAAATCAATAAATTAAAGGTAAAGTACAAACAATCTAATTATTATTATGAAAAGCAAAACATTATCCTGTATGCTTTCAGCAAGTACGAGATGATGTTTTACTTTTCATATTAATAATATAATGGTTGAGAAAGTATTAAAGAAATATAGAAAAATGATAAGCAAAACATGAACTTACATGTCTATAAAATCTTCTTCCATTTGTAGCTGATTGATCAAAATTAATTATAAAGTTTATTTTATAATCACTGTTTTAAAAAATAAATGGTTAGATAAATAAATTGAACATTTTTGATAAGGAATAAAGAAAAGTAAATTGACAAACAAATAAAAAAACTTTAAGTTAACTGAAAAAGAATTTTTTTATAATGAATCGAAAGGGTACAGTAAAAGATACCATAAAAATAAATTCAGAATTAGAATCATTAGATTAACTTGTCAAAAGTGTAAAAAAGTGTAACAAACCAAAATGATATGAAATGCAATAGCAAGAAAAATTTGCTTACCGGTAATCAGATAAGGTCAAGAAAATAGTACCAATAATTCAAAATGATAAAGCAAAAATATGATTGATAATTTTTGAAAAAGGTAAGTGAGAAAGAGAAAGGAAAAATAAATTGGGTGGCAAACAGATGTATATATCATGAATTTTCACTGATCACATTTTCAAAAAAATGCAGCTCTCCAAGTCATATGATAAACTTCATCTAAATTCCAAGAATGATGTTGCCAAGGCACTTTACACAGCATGATCATTTTTTCCTATGCATATACTAATTCCAGCTAGAATTTACTTGGCTGCATGTTGTACAGATGCACATTTGTGGAACACTGAATTTCACATCTAAAAAAAATTGACGCCACATAATTCTAGCTACCATGTTTCACGTAGCTAAAAAACATACACTCATCACATTTAAATTTACATTGCGCCAAAATTAATTCATTTTTGAATTTTTTTAAAGGAAACTATAATGTGCACCACCTATTTCTAAAATATGAACCTCCGCACCATATTAAATTGGGAGACTTTTAATTATGCAATTTTTTTGCCGTGACCTTTTTCCTGATCTTACTTGGTTCAAAATATTGAAACATGGCCAATGTTGATGAAAGAAACATTTGATTTTGTTTCTATGTGTAACAATGGAAGGCTGTTTCTTACTGGCGAAAGAGTGTTGTATATTTTATTTGAACAAATTTTTATTTTTTTATGTATTTTATTTAAAAAATTTACTTTTTATTGCAGCCAGATTTATACTGGCTGCTTTTTAGAAACCTTAATTTATGACCCAAGCCTTTGAAATTGGCTTGGGTCCCTTACATTGCAATTTAGTACTTCCAGCCAGGTTTCCCCTGGCTGGAAGTGTCTCTTTCAAGCAATCGAAGTCGCTAAAAGCGACTTCGATTGCTTGCTGTAATGTTTGCCACCCTCCCAGCTAATTTACTAGGCTGGGAGGTGGCCAAAGCAGTGTGCAACGCGCGTTGCTGCTGCAAGTAACGCGCGTTGCACAATCGCTACCATATTTCATGCAGCTGATATCAAGTCAGCTGCATGTGATATGCGCAGCATGTGCAATGCGCGCTGCATGCAGCAGAAACGCGCGTTGCATGCAGCAGCAATGCAGGCTGCATGTGCTGCATGCAGTGCATTGCACAGCCAGAAAAAAACTGGCTGTGCAATGCACTGCATGCAGCACATGCAGCCTGCATTGCTGCTGCATGCAACGCGCATTTCTGCTGCATGCAATGCGCATTACTTGCAGCAGCAATGCGTGTTGCATGTGCTGCATGCAGTGCATTGCACAGCCAGTTTTTTTCTGGCTGTGCAATGCACACAGAGAAACCAAAGTCCCTGCAAGGGACTTTGGTCTCTAAAATGGAAGCGACTTCCCTACCAGGTGCAATCTGGTGGGAAAGTGAGAGAAACGTTAGACCGAAGTTGTTTGAAAGCAACTTCGGTCTTAAAAACATTAAAAATCATAAAAAAAAAAATGAGAAATGTAGAAAAAAAAAAAAATTAAAAATTAAAATGTGAGTAAAAGAAAAAAAATAAGTTCTAGTGATACCAAAAATCCAAGCCAATTTCATTTGGCTTGGTTATTTAATAATTAATTTTTAATACATTAAATTTAAAATTCAAACACCATAAAATATATGAATTTTTTTTATATGAATATTATAAATTTAATCTACCTCTTTCTCATAATTATATTTATAATTTTGTTTTTTTAATTTTTGACATTTAAGTTTATTTTTTGGAAATACAAAATTAAATTTTCAGCTAAATTTTTTAGTAAGGTAAAATAAATTATAAATTTGACATTTTGTAATTGAATAATGAAAAAAATTTTAAATTTATTTAAAAAATATTTTTGTTAGAAGAATACAAATATTTTAAGGGTAGAAATATGGTGCAAATTGTAAGTAAAAAAAATTATATTTTTTTTTGTGAGGGGTTATTTCTATTTTTAAAAATATTTTTCAAAAACATTCATTAAATACTGAATTAAATTACTTTGAAACTCAAATTTTTTGTAAAATAATTAAAAATGAAATAATAATATTGTTGTATTTGATATAAAATTTGAATTGGTAATATTAATGTCTCTTTAAGTAAATTTGAAAATCATTTAAAAAGACCATGTTGATAAGTACTTCATTTTTGATATACAATGGTTATATATATATCTTATATATATTTCTTGAGTGTTATTTTTATATACATTCAATAAAATTTGTAATATAAAATGCCATTTAATAATTAATTAATGTTCAACTTAGTTATAACAACTTCATATTTAATACCAGCCACTAGTATTTACTTTTTAATTTAAAACTCCAATATAATATGAGAGTATCCTTATTTTGTCTGTATGTAATGAACAACAATAACAGACCATAAATGAGTGGGTAGTTAATTACAATAAATAGTTGAAGAATAACCTATAAGAAATGATAAGTTTATCAAAAAGAGTACATTAAAAAAATATACTTTTGAATTTTTTTTGATATAATTTGGGTAGTTAAATGAAAATTTAAATTATCAGACATCAAAATGGATAAAATCTAAAAGTAGTGTTTATATAATAAGCCTCATAAAAAAAAAGGATAAAAAATCTACTATGTAACTAAATTATTAAATATTAAGGTATTATTAAAATTATTGAAAAACTTATTTTACAGTTATAATGAAATCTAAATGTGAAAATAATGGTGGGATAATAGTAAGACTATGTGGAAACACTTTAATTTATACATACTTTCAACTATGTTCAGATAAAAAAATTGTTAAAATTGTATAATAACATCTAGTTAATAGTGATGCAATTTTATTTAGATCAAGAATAAATTTTTCTGAGGAAAAACTAATTAAATTGAGATATGGCCATCTCCTTTCAAGAGATAGAATAATAATAAAAATTTAAAAAATTATAATAAGTATTCTTAATCACCATTTTTGAAAAGTCTCTAGTAAAATTCATTATAATATATCATTCATTGATTACATTATATGGAGTTTCATCTTGAAGTAGTGATGTGCAGCTTTGAACTTATGTTATGAAAAACAAAAAAGTTAAAAAATATATAGTTATACTAATGAAAAAGCCAAAAATAAAAATACTATTATAAATTAAAAAAATAAAACTACATAAATTTTATTCTGCTCTAATGATGGAAGGGTACTATGTATGAATTTCCACATGTTAAATCCAAACCTGCTTTAAGGCTAGTTTACAGGTAGAGCTATTAAGTTTCCTTAAATTCTAAAAATAACTTATGCATTTTACTAATTATTTTTTTCTTGTTTCTTTCCAAAGTTGTTAGAGTTGCTTAATTAATACTGTTATCTTGATTGTAAGATATATAATTTTTTTTGAATACATGATTTATTGTTTCAAAAATTATATTATAAATTTAAATCATTTATTTCATTTTCTAAAGCTTCATTGTCAAAGACACAACTCCATTTTCTATTACTTAACAAATATATAAAATGTGATAGTAAAATTTAAGGAATTTTCTTTTTTAGAGGGTCAAACTATATTGTGAAGATTTTTATCTAGAAATTCTTGTACTCTAAAACCAAATAATTTTCTCCCTTAAGTAAGCCATTTCAAAAATATGAGAATATAAACAAGAATATTAACTTATCTTATTTTTATTTTCTTTACTGAAAGTTTTAGTTCAATCCCTTTTTTTATATGACATTAGTATAAAAACATGGTTAAATGCTACTATATAATTAATTTTTATTATATATATATATATATATATATATATATATGAAATATTTAGAACGTCATCCTTTTTTATTTACTTGAATAAATGGCTCAATTATAATACCCAACACTTATTAATGTTTCCCAAACTCAATAACAAATTTCTCATATGAAATATTAGCTTCTAATATAAGAAGTTTATCTATAGATGATATTCAACATGTGATTTTACTTTTTAGATTCAGCTAAAATTAAACAAAAGGAGAAATCATGCATATGTGTATAAATGGTAACCATATGTTACTTAGAGGATTGTGAAATTCACTCATCAGAATGGTTTAAGTATTAAAATAAATTGAGGTCATTATTTTCTAGTATTTGAAACTAATTAGGAAATTATTCTAAAAATATATTTTAATGTGTATCATGTTTAAAAAGTTGGAAATATGATTTTTGAAAATTGTGAGTTTCTTATGAGATACCAAGCTTTAGTTTACATTGTTTCAAGTAGAATAGAATTTTAGTATTAGAAATTGAAAGCAATGTACCATTATCAGATTTTAACTGTGTTCTACTTATAGAATGATTACATAACATTAAACATTATTTAAATCAAAAAGGTTTAAAAGATATTTAGAGTTTTACCAAATTTCACCATTTATTAATCTTTGATTTGAAAACAAACTATGATGTACACTCACTAGAAATAAGCAATCCCAATTTTAACATAATTTATCAATCCAAAAATAATGAGTCAATTAACATGAAAATATATATTATTTCAAAACCAATTCTCTAGATTTAAAATATGATGCTTTAATGAAAAATTATTACAAAACTTTAATGCAATGAAGTCTCTTAAAAAATTCAAAAATAGAATATCAAAACAAGTAATTTCTGCAAAAAAAACTACTAACTATTGTAGATAAAGCATAAAAATAAGTCATATTTTTTAAAAAAATGATCTAACAATATTTATTTTTGTTAAAAAAATCAAAACATTGTTAAGTTTGCTTGTTATAATAATGTTAAAATCCACTAAACATTATCTAAAGGTGGTAAAATATGTTAAAAATAAGTTGAATTTTATGAGATAAAAATCAACAATTTTGTATCATTTCCTGTTGTGCTATGACTTTATTCCACCCTTTTTATCTGATTCTTCCAGTATTACTTTGCTATGATCACTAGTTTTCAAGTTAAAATTTACAAATGTTCATTATACTTGATAATATGAAAAATAACTCAAACTTTTATAACTACAAAATAAGATTTTGTAACTCCTTCTTTCAATCAATATTTGAAGAAATTTTAGTTTATTTGAGTAATGATTTTAAGAATAACAAAAAAATTGAAATTCACAAGGAATTATTTCCAGAGACTATAATTATTTACTTGTGTAATGCATGAGCTACTTATCAATGATGTAAAACATCAGAAAAGTAAGTTATAGTTATAAATCTACAGATTATACTGTTTCTGGTATATATATCTTCAATAAATCTTTTAAACTTATCTTAGCCTACATACCACACAATAGAAAATCATTATATTAAAAAAGGAAAAAATTCTATGATAATATCATAAAGAATGATAACCATGGATTAATATTCCATAAAAATGGTTAATAATATTTTAAGAGAACCTAAATCAGTATTCTTTCATCAAAATATATCCTTTTTGTCTTTGTAATTTATTCCAAACAAATTTTTTGAAAGTTGAATCTATATATCTAATGCCAAAACCACTATTAAGTTCCCTCTTAGACTTTTTAAGAAATTATATATATATATATATGTATATATATATATTATTTATCAAAAATTGAAATAAAGAATAAAAAAATAATTTTATTTACCTTTAATTATTTAAATATAGAGTATTTTCAGAATGCATTGTGGTTACTTGTGAAGGTTAGAAGATTTGAAGTTGGATTTATGAGTTTTTAGAAGGGCAAATATTGTAAAATTCTTTCATAAATATTTATTTCATAGTTTCAAATGTTGAAATCTACAAACTAATGGGATTTAAAATTATATTGAGATTTAAAATCTGTTTTCTACTCAAGTAAAATAAAATAAAATGATGATATCAAAATTGAAATTAAGTTTAAACTTTTGATATGCTCTATCTTCAATTTTATTGATAGTGCATCAAAAATTTAATAATATTTTTTTCCTTCATCACTTTTTACATAAAAGATAGTTTTATCATTTTATGAATTAAAGATTGCTTATATAAATTTAACATCTATGTCAACTGTTTATGACTATTAATCTATATAATAAATTTTTTAGAAGAAAAAATAACATCAGTATATACTGACTTTGAAATTATTCAATTTAAAATAGTTTACAGGTAGATAATGAAGGGTGATTTCATTTTTGAATATGAACTATAGAAGTCTTATTTTATCAATTTTAATTCTTTTTGAGCTCAAATGTATCCACCGCAACTTAAGTAAGAATAAAAATTATTTTTATTGAAATTTACATGAGAAAGTATGCCTATTATTCAAAATCAAACTTGCTCTAATGGTGTTTTTCAATCATTATTTCCATTCATAACAATAAAAAACATTTCAATTTGCTGATGTTTTAGTTTTTGATATCCCCAAGTTTATATCTCAGGTGTACTATTCACAAAATTATTAAAAATATAATTTTCGAAATACATGATAAACTTGAAAGTGAGGGGGCATTAAATTTTTAAAAATGAATTCTAAATTCAGGATGGATAGTATTTTTTCTATTTTCACAAATGAACAATTTTTCGTTTCAATTAATCCAGAAAGAAAATTTTGTTGTAAGCATATTATATTATATTTATTATGATTTTAAATACTATATTTTCAAGATTTGTGTTTAATATTTCCTGTGAAAGTTAATGTTAATGTGAATTTAAAGTAAGCTTGAAGAAATTTAATCAATAGTCATATTGGATATTTAAAATAATATTTTGCTCCAATCTTGAATCATCCTGGGCTAAAAAATATCCCAAATAAGGTTTTTGTGGGTCAATTTGGATTTAAGTAGGATTAAGTGAGGTTTAATAAAGGACAGATAAAAGGCTAAATTCATTACTAGTGACTTTTTTCTCAAAATAGTTATAAAATATTTATCATTCTGGACTCAAGCTTCAATAAAGTTGAATTGAAACAGAGATAATTTCTAGGAGCACAACACCATATTTACAAAGGTGTAAAATACCTCAAATATTACTCATAATATAGGAAGGCAAGGAATCTACAAAATTCACATTTCAAACGAGGATTTATATTTTGAATTTGAAATTGAGAAATGGAATATTATTTTCCAATTTAAATATCTATTAGTCATTTTAACAAAAGTTTTCAGTAATCAGATTGAATTTTGATGGTATTTTGTTGTAGATTAATCATTTTGATGAGACATTTACTCAAAATTACTGGTTTTGTTTCTAATATTCCATGTGAAATTCATTATGAATCTTTTTGAAAGTGAATAGTTGACATATTGGATATGCAAAAGCTTATGTTAGATCAAAGTGAGATCAAAGGGAGCTTAACTGATGATCAAATTAGGATTTTACAAGATCAAACGGTGATCAATGTAGGTTCATCTTGAGCTCAATCTGTGACAAATCTCTGACTAAATGTAAGGCCAAACAATTTCCTACATGGTGATGATGTGTGCATAATTCAAGCATAGATTTGTGGCTCAACGGAGCTCAAGCAAGGGGTATTGCTAGCAATACCCCCCCATTTTTTCTGTGGTGAATGTATTTTTTAAAAAATTTACCCTATTAAAGAAACTAATCTTAATATATTGGCACAAAACTTAGGCTCTAAAATAATGCACTTTTTTTAATTATTTATCTGTATTTAGTTATTATTAAAATTTGAGTCAACATTAATTATTAACATACATGAAAAATTCAATTTTGAATATTCATCCAATATTATATATATTCTCTACTTTATTCTCTTTCAAAACTTTGCTCTCACCCTCTCTTTCTTTAAAGTACCACCATCACCATAAAATTCATTTAATTAAAATGTCAAATTTAAGATGCATTGGACAATTCTCTTTAAATTTTAAACCTATTTTTCCAAAAGAAAGATCTGTATTTGATGAAGTATCCACTCCAGTTATTATGCAACGAGGAAGATCTTTAGTTCATGTTTTTGGATTATTCAAAGAAGGAGAAGCAAAACCTATTGGTGATCTTTTGAATGAACAGAGCAGCCAAATTAGACAACTACTTGGAGAAATTGGATCTGGATCTCAAATTTTAACTGAGGAAAGGGCTTTAAATCCCCAAATACCTTATTATTTTTGCTTTTACTTGGTTCTACTATTAAACAGGCAGTATAGAATTTGTGGCCTCCTTTTTTGTTTGACTGATTTTATTATTCAGGCTAAAGAAGTATTTCTAAATGCTCAAATTGATTTGACACCGATTCCACACTACAATACAACCGTCTTCTTCAATATTCTTCATTCTTGTATTCACACAACTTCTAAAATTTCTGGGACAAGGGATAATCAAATGGCAAATCTATCTATACGTGGTATGAAAACAACTCTGAAAACACATCAGATTCAAGCTATCAATTTTATGATAGACAATGAAAATAACTTATCCGAAAAGTTAGAAAACCTGTAGAGGCATGCAGACAACAGCTGGCTGAGAGTGGGTTTTAATAATTATTATTAACAATTTCTTGAAGAAAAGTTATCCTCTGCAGGAATTGGTTCAATTCTAGCTGATGATATGGGCTTGGGAAAGACCCTCTCAACTCTTGGCCTAATTACTGAAACTCAAAGTGAAGCCAGACGATTCCAAATCTTGGGTGGTGGACAAGAGAAAGATACGACATCAGCAACTCTCATCATTTGCACACTTGCAACATTATCAAACTGGGTCAATGAAATAAGAATTCACTTTGAAGATAATGCACTACCTTTCCAGGTTCTTTATGGGAAGGATTCAAAGAAAATTAATTTTGAGGAGCTTCAGAACCAACTAGTTGTTTTGACTACCTATGAGACAGAAAGTCCATCTTCTTCAAAGAAAACTCCTCAACCTATTCTGCCAGTAACTCATAAACTCATTTGGTACAGAATAGTTTTAGATGAGGCTCAGTAAGAATTCATTTGAATTACTAATAATTTTGAACATAATATTATAAAAGCTGATGAAATGTTTAACATAATTTAAAAGTTTAATCAAGAATCCCCAGTCGCACAAGAATCAGAATATATTGGCCTTGGAGGCTGAGTATCGACTATGCTTGACAGGGACACCACTTCAGAACCGGACAACTGATCTTCAAAGCCTTATATCATTCCTCAGAATCGAAAGATGGCAAGAAAACTGGTTGTGGATTAATTTTCTTATGAATGGCTTAAACAGAGGAAGCTCTAGCTCAATAAAATCAATAAATACTCTCATGAATGTCATATGCCTGCGGAGGACAAAAGAAGCAATCTTATCACTTCCTCAAAAAATTGAGCAAGGAATATCTGTAGAATTATCAGAGCCTTGGCACTCAAAACTTACGAAGCTTCAAGAACGTTTTTCTGAGTATTATGGGCCTTCTCAAAACACCAACCTCCCTTGGGACTCAGCTGAGTTTCTCCGAGAACTGTCAATTTTACGGCAATTTTGTAACCACCCTGTCTACGAAAACCCAGATCAACCTCCAACATTTCCTTTCACATGGAAACATTCAGCAAAGATTATACATCTAATCAGTCATTTAGAAATTTTCTTAAGGGGAGAACGGGGGATAATTTGTCCCAAGGCTGTTATATTTTCAGAATATGTGGACTTTTTGGAAATGTAAGGAATTCTATTAATTATCTCAATAAGTTATTTTTAGCTTAAACAACATTTCAATATTCTATCCATTGAAACAGTATAAAAAAGGCTTTAGATGAACATGGAATTAGCTACACAGAGCTTGTTGGAAAGTTGAGCATGAAAAAGAGGGATGAAAATGTGGACAAATTCAAAAATGATGAAAGATGTCAATTTTTGCTTGGTACAATCAAGGCTGAAGGAGTTGGAATAGACTTGAGATGTGCACAAAATGTAAATATAATGGTAAGTCAAAGAGTCTTATATTGAAATAGAAAAGGTTGAAAAGAGAATTTGTTTAAAATATTGAAACAGGAGCCTAATTGGAATCCAGCAGTTGAACAGCAAGCAGTTGATCGTCTGTATAGAATGGGCCAACAAAATGAAGTTCATGTACTCAAGTATTTTGTAAGCAGAAGTATTGAATTCAGCATTTATAAGATACAAAGAAAAAAGATTGAGCTATCAATGTATGTGAAATTTTCTTTATATAAAGTTGCATCATAGATAAAAATATTTATCTGTTCTAATTTTTAAAGGTTAAGTGTCCCAAACATTGGAAACGAGGAATATGAGTCTGCTAGATTATTGATTAGGGAATTCATCAATAACTCACATTAGAATTTGAAATTTGTTCAAGTATGTAGGAAATGTTTATTGGGGCTTGAAAATTAAGAAGTCTTAATTGTTGAGGATTAAGAGAAGCGAGATATAATAAAGAATAGCAGTCACTTGGCAAACCCCTGGGGACTGGAAAAGAATTAAAGTGAGTCTTGATTGAGGATACCAAATTTAATCTATCATATAATGCCAAGTTCTTAAGTATTTCTCCTGAATAAGAGGAAGATTCTCGGATTTGAATGTGTTTCTGGTCGAGATTTCGTGCAAGTTTTGAGAATTCTTCAGATCTCCATGGCAATAAAATCCGCTTAAAAGAACCTTCATCATCAATTTCAGTGTCTGAGCAACATTTGACGTTTTTGAGAAGATTCTCATAGGTTTCACCACTTGGAAGTTGTTTAAGAAGGTGAGTTGAGTTAAAAGAATTCTGAAAAAGATTTTCAAATTTATATAAGCTTGTGTAAAAAAAAAGATAAAAATATTAGTTCTTACTTTCTTTTTTATTTTATATTTATACTTTCTTATTTTAACTATTTCACGGAAACTATCAGAATCTTTTCCGAGTCGTAATTTATCAGCATAACCTATAAACCAGCGGTGAAGAACACCCATTTGATTTAGGTAGGAAATATGAGTAGAGTCCATTGAATAAGAAACCAAATAATTATTTTCCAATGCTTTATCCCAGTGCTTAATGATAATTTTTGCCAAAACTTGACTCCACTCGTGAAACCAATCAAGATTCCAAGCAAATGTTTTTCCAGGAAAGTTTCATTGAAGAAGAAAGTGGATAAAAGCATTGTGAAATATGGCAGGGATTTGTTCAGAAACATGGTAATTTCGTTCAGGATATGGCAAATTAATATCAATGTTGAGAGAGCTTATATTGAACAATGAAAACCTATGTAGTTGTTCTTTGGTGGGGTTCAGCTTCCATTCATTAGACTGAGGTGAAATATTCAAAAGCACACGACAGAAATTGTAAATAGACCTGCAAAAATGAGAAGTTGATCGAGGGAGTATCTCATTGAATCTTTTATTTAGTACACGGGTATTAGTAGGTATTTTTCCCTGAGGAAAATAAGAACAACTAGAGCTCATCATATACGTTATGAAAAGCAAAATAAACAAAAATATAAAATTTTGAAAGGATATGGCAACAAAAACACTACTTTAATAAATTTTTATTTTGAAAATAGTTAATAATGAAGAGTTGAGTGGACGGACAGATGAGCTTTCTCATGAATATCTTTCTCTATAAAATATGGATATCTATGTATGTTCATAATTAATTCAAAAGGAAATAACTCAGCTGTAATAGAAAATTATTGCATGATAAACGGGTAAAAATATAATGCAGAATCATTTTGGTTTTCCAACTTATTTTGATAATATTTTAATGCAAATAATGACCTTATTTGAGCTTGTTGATTGTGCTGACAAACTTATTTTAAAAATTAATATTAACACCTTATTAGTATGTATATATTTTATTTACCAAGATTACTCGGAAAACATACCAATTTTTCAGAGTTTGGAATTAGCAACTTAATGTAAAAATTCTGTTTTATGGATTCTGGAAGCTTTACTTTGATGACCTGTTAGATTTGAAAATTTTAAAATAATATATTTTGTTGAAAAAATATTTATTTTTCAGACTGTAATTCTATATTTTGAAAAATAAATATTATAAGTTTTTTTATATCTTATAGTGATCATTAGTGAAAACCTTTCTGTTACTTGGCAGAATTTTATTAATTCAGGTGATTGCAGAAAAAAAAACAGCAACACTTAAATAACTTTATTATTATAAATTAAATGGTATTATTTTGATTCAAGTTATATCATAGTTTCTCCTATATTTAAAAATTTGATCAATTTTTATTCTCTTATAGTATTATGCTTTGTGCAAAATAAGCTGTTTGATAAACATGTATGCAACATTGTAAAATGTAGAGAGTCTGAAACATTTTTCTGATGCACAGTATGGATACCTACTTAATGCATGGTTGATCTGCATGAAAAAAACATTCAAAGAAATCCATGGTAACCAACTTGTCGATAAACTTCTTGAGACATAAAAATTAGCTTATTTTAGTAAGTGCTTCACAATAAATAAATAGTTTGTTCAATTGCTACCATCCAGTAACATATTTCTTATATCCAGAAGTCTTAAAATGCCACCATTTTTTCGCGTTTGTAAATGTGAAGAGCTTGGATGCTCATCAAGAAAGCATCAGACCTCATTGGGAAGCTTTGAAGTTGGTGTAGCTTTCAAAACATCTCAGTCATACTCCAAACATAAAGAGGAAAGAAATCGCAAAGCACAGATGGTTGGTACATCCAGCGCTTCACCTAACTTAGGATCCAACATCCCAGATCTTGTAAGACATCAATATTTGGTAAATAAAGAGAAATTATGTTTCAATTAATCTCTATTTTTTTCTTTGCTTAGGGGCAGCCTGTTTTGGAAACAATTCAATCTCTACCACGGTCAAACAATTTGAATTTGGAAGAGCCTTATAGCCAAAAGATAATGTGGCAAGCAGCGAAACTTTCTCTTATCCATCATTTAAGCAAAGAAGGTTGTGCTGAATTTTTGCATGATGAATTCAACAAACTCAAACTTCTTAGTGACATAGGCAAACTAGATACTAGCAGAATCATCAGCCTGATTCCGCTTTCTATAGAGACAGTTTTTAGTCGATTGCAACTCAATCCATTATTTGTCACCAAGACATGCTGTGCTAAGTGCTTTTCTCTTTACGAGTATATCCCCAAACACCAACCATCAATCTTATCTTGTACTCAACCTTTTTATTCATCCTCAAAGCGCTATTTGAAAGATTTAGGACAGAGAGAAGAAACTGTCAATTGTGATGAAAATTTGTATTTGGCTAAGTACAAACAAGAAGAAGCAATCTACCATCCTCGTAAAACATTTCATCACAACAGTTTGGTTGAATGGCTTTCAGGAAAGTTTAAACTAATCAAATTCGAGACGCTGATTGAGAAAAAAAATGATTTTCTAGAAAACATGGAAAGGGATGTCATGAAAGATGTATATGATGGTTTTGTATGGAAAAATTTTCCAGATATTTCTACGACTCAAAATAGAAGTTTCAATGGATATACAAAAACCCGAGGTAATTTAATGTTTAGTTTATATGTTGACTGGTTTAGGCCGGGTGGCAATTGTATTGGAGATCATCAAAAATCTGTGGGTAATATCTTGTTGGTGTGTATGAACTTGCCTACAGAAGATTGATACAAAACCAAAAATCTATTTTTGTATGCTATTATTCCCGGTCCAACTGAGCCAACGAGTGAACAAATAAATCATCTTCTGAAGCCTCTTGTGAATGAACTAAAGACTCTATGGGATGGCATATTTATTGAAAAAACACCTCACTATCCACAGGGCCGAAAAATAAGGGCTGCATTATTCTCTTTAATAGGAGACATTCCAGCAATGCGAAAGATTGCTGGTCTTGCAAGTCACTCAGCCACTAAGTTCTGCTCTGTCTTTCATATTTCAAAAGATGAAATCGGTGAGCATCAAGTCGAAAAATTTTCCTTACGTACTCATGAGGATCATATGCACTGGGCAGAGAAGTGGAAAAAGTGCCAGTCACATTGGGAGTGGGTATTTATTGTTAGGAGTCAAGGGGTTCGATGGAGCAAGCTAAAAAACCTTGTATATTGGCAACCTACGGAATATTGCTCAATTGACTTGATGCATTCACACATGCTTGGAAATCTTAAAGATCACAGTCTAACTTTTTATCTAATACAAAATGCTGCAATCGACCTAGAAAAAAAGCTGACAAAAGAAAAAAATTGGCATGTAAGAAGAGAACATGATGGTGCACGTTCTGATATATTTCTAAATAAGCAATATAAAAAACGTAGAAGCAGCTTAATCAGCACTGATGCCAATAATATTGAACTAGTGGGACGGCAAAAAAGACTACGATATACAAGTACAATGAGATGGTCACAAACATATCTTAGAATGGATAGTGGAGGAGCTGAATTGGAAGGATCAAACAGCCGGACAAAGTCATCAAGTTCTGAACATCACTTTCAAACCTTAGAGTTTGGCTCTGAACATGCTTCTGAAAGTGGAAGTCGAAATTCAACCTATAACTTAAGGCAAAAAAGTATCAGTATATCCGAAAGTTAAAGATCTAATCCATCCGTTGAGACTATTAGAAGTAAGGAAGATAAAAAGAAGGGCAAAGAGAAAGAAAGTGAAAGAACTAGTAATCCAAGATTTCCAGCCACTGAGGTAGAGGCAGTGTGGAATGTGATAGAGCAAACAAAAAAACCTTCCTGGATTTCACGAGTTCCAAAACAAGTAGGATCTAAAAAGTCAGGTTCCCTCAAAGCTGCGGAGTGGCATGTACTTTATACTGTTTACTTTCCTTTGTCACTTATCCCCCTTTGGGTAGAAAAATTAAATCAAGCCGAGACATCTGTGACGTCAGACCACAAACCTAGAGAATATTATCTTCTCAAATCACTCACCACTTTAAGTTCAATTACCAACTTTTTGACTTTAAAAAATGTGTCTGCTGATGAATTTGATGAATTAAAACAACTGCTATTGGAGTATCGTAACTGCTTGGAAGAAGGTTGGAAAAATATCAGCTTTAGGCCAAATCTTCATTTCACTCAACATTTTCTAGAAATGATTAAATGTTTTGGTCCACCCGTAGGTATGGCTACTTGGGCTGCTGAAAGAGTGAATGGTATATTATCGGAAATTCCAAACAATCATCATCCAGGTATTTAGTTTGGTATTTGGGCGCTTAAAAATGCAAATGAGCTAATTTATTTTTATTGAACATAGAAGAAATACCACGGACCATGCTCAAGCACTGGCATCGGAAGTCTAGGGTATTGGAACTAGGTGAAGCTGAAGATGATGCTCAGTATGGATCTAATATTAAAAAAATTGAGTACGATACAAAAAAAAGACATTTCCATTTAACTGAGGCATTATTTACAAAATGGGTAAGGGCACGCTTAAGAAAAGAGACATCTAAACAGGCTTTGTTACCATCAGAGAAGGTAGGAGACAGGGTAGTTGAAAATATAGCAAGCATATTGGTCCATGGAAAGCGTTATAGGACTCATGAACAGAATCCTGGGAATTCTACCATTTAATTCTACTTTGGAGAAGATAGTCAGTTTGGGCATATTGATCAGCTTTTTAGTTCAAAGGACGATAATGAAAAAGTCTATCTAATCGTTAGTCCATTTAAAGAGCTTATACCAGAAGATACAAAAAAGGATCCCTATGAGGCGTTTCCACAAGTGCATTGCCGTTTAGTAAGAGTAGAAAAAGCGACACAAATTGTCATAAATCAAGATTCAATTATTGGACATGCCGCCACTTTACAGCACCAAAGGGGAATGTTTGGAATAAAGTACGATGTTATCACTGCTGTTGGACTTCAGACACTAGTAAGTAAAAAATTAAACAACATGGACATTTTATTTTTGTTAATATGGTTGAAATTATTTAGGATTGGTAAGAATTTGGAGGATTTGGAAAGTTTGTAATAGATCTTTGGAACAGCTAGATGCAAGATTAATAAATAAAACTTTTTGAGATGTTGCCTAAATGTTTAAGAAAACAATAACAAGGGCATTCTTTACGGTTTAGAAACCCTGCTATTAATGAGTGACATTTTATTGTAAATGTAATTTCAACTAAAAGGAATTAAATGTACTATACAAAGTCTACCTATACTTGAAAAATATTATAAATATTTCAGAACCAGGGTTGAAAAATCTAAGGACCATATTTTTCAAGCCAATAAAACTGAGTTTTCAACCTATTTTTTTGCTTGAATATTTTATTCATTAAACTAACAATTAAAATGTATAACTAATTTCTCTTTAATATTATCTTGTCTATATTCTGAAAGTTAATAATTTTTTTTTATAAAGCACAGAATGTCTAATACTGGTGATTACATGCAGGTTGATCCTCCATTAGAAAGTAATGTTGGAGTGCAAAATAATCCTCCCCCTCAAAATCCTAGAATGCCTCCATCGGGTCCTGCTCCCCCTGAAAGACCGAGTGAAAATCCAGGTAAACCCTAACCTCCTCCTCAGTCTTCATCAGATCACCAAATTTGATCAACTGATTGCTCTTTTAATATCACAAATACAGATGGTCAATCCGCACCTGGTAATTTTCAGCAGGAAGCAGAAAGTTTAGGTAATGATTGGGCTAGTATGTTGTTGAATCAGTTTCTTGGAAGCGGTGGGGGATCCACTTCTACTAACCCAGCCGCCAGTACCAGTGGACCTGGTGAGTAAACTTTTTCAACATGCTTTTATGTTTTAAAATAGGTTTACCAATTTTTATTTTCAAAAATTTGCAGTTAATCCCTCTCTTATAATTTGAGCTACTGATCAGCGCAGAATACTTGATGCTGAGTCACTTCAAAATGACCGAAACTTGCAAATGGTTAGAAGCATAGTTACGAGGTGTGATGTACCAAGGAGCTCAGATTCTATTAACCGAAATATCTATCACTTTTTGAAGTTCTGTCTTGGTGGACCCATTAATGTATCTGAGTTCCCTATAGGCCCAACAAATGAAGAACTTACAGATTGGAAAAATTGGCATGATTACAAGCTATTGACAATTGAAACAGCATTAAAACAGGTTCAAAACACACCGCAGGCAACTTCAGCTGCTGATCGTCAATTTATTTTAACAAATACTTCTATATTCTTATGTTCCAAAATTCATCTACCAACTTTTATTTCAACACCTGAGCCCCGAGGACTAAAGGGAGGAGCTGCTGTACCAATCTCTGTAAAAAAGCATTTGGAACGAGAGCTTCAAGAGAAAGGATTTCGTCGACTCGCTTTTGATTGGAACTGTCAAAATTTTTCTGAGTCACTATGGAATCAAGTAATGGGGAGTGTAGTATCAGACCATTGTACTAAGTGGCTCTCAACATTGAAAAATATTGATTCAGCAAAACTCAGGTTTACACCAATAATTGTCAAGCAATGGGTGGTCAACAAGGGAAAGGAGATTCGAAAGGTGGCTGGTCAAAACTGTGAGGTGATTGAGGCAAGTAGAAAGTAAAAGAGATCAAGAGCACAGATAAAGTGTTATCAAACAAAGGTATTTATTCAAAGCATAATAATTAAAGAAAGTCTATTACTAATTTGATTTGATTTTAGATTTCAAAAAACCGCTACGACATTGCAAGAAAAAAGTGCTTTGATCAGCCAGGCTTTGTAGCACTTTTTCATGATACAAGTCTCATGTCTGATTTAGAAGAAGCCCCACCCAATCCAGAAGAGAATTGTCCTAAAAGAGTAGTTCCTGGATGGAGAAATACAAAACTCGATGAAATTTTAGATAAAATGGACAACTTGACTAAAAAGACGGCCCATTCAAATGTTGAAAAGGCTTCAATGAAGAAACTTTATGATTGCTCAACTAAAAAGACAGCTTCAACAGATGGTATCTTGAATGTGCCCAAATTTTTGCCAAAAAACTGCTATTCACCTGGATATTTAGCAAATTTGTTGGTTAATGAGAGGGAGTTACTTGATGTTCGAGAAGATATAGATTTCGCCAAAGTTAATGAAGCACTAGATCAAGCAGCAGCACCTTAAATTTTTTACCCCACTGGTAACCATGTATATAGAGTGATTGTAATCATTTTTTAAATATAACATTATTATTCTTTCTTATAAAAAATTCCAATTGATGTATAAGATAAACAAGAGCAAAAGAATTAAAGATTTTAAAATTATTGAGCATATAAAAACATATATATATTTTTGTAAAACTTTAAGACATGATAAACGTTTTGATTAAAAAAATGTGAAATTTTTTTATGCACAATAAATGAACTTAAAATAAATTAAATTGAATCTCTTCTCAGATACTTACAACAACATCAAATTAAAGTCTAAAACAAGAATAGAATTAGACTCTAAATTTCAATTTAAAATACCTGTTTTTCAATAATTATAATTGCTTTTTTATTGGCTAAACTCCACCAATGATAAGTATAAAAATGCACATGTGAAAAAAAATGAAAGTGAACACCATCCCTCACCAAAAAAGAAAGATCATTAAAGGCACTCAAAAATCCATTACCATAGTTAATAAACTAAATATATACAAAAAATTAAAGCATTCAAACGATGGGAATTTTTTTACACAAGGATCTTAAGAAATTTTTATTTTTAAACTTCACTTTTCGCAACAATAATTGAAAATTAATAATCATTAAAAACCAAAAAATCATCAATTTATATTTGGTTTTCATGCCTTAAAAAAAAGAGGCTTTAATAAAATGTAATTGATAAAAATAATTCAGTAGAATTTAAGTATTGTGCTATGTGTCCAGTACAAGTTTGGCCGAACTTGTGCTGGACACTTTGGCTAAGACCAGTGACTAAAAATTGCAAGGAAAACCAAAAATCAATAGGCTACAAAAGGAAGTTAATTGATGGCATCAAATTGTTTTTTGGTAAAAGTGTCCAGCACAAGTTCGGCCAAACTTATGCTGGACACTTTTCCAATTTGAAGTTGGTGAGGTGTATGTTTTTTTAAGAGAAGTGAGGTGTTTCTCATAAAAGTGTCCAGCACAAGTTCAGCCAAACTTGTGATGGACACTTTTACCAAAAAAAAAATGATGCTATCAAATATGTTCATGTTATAGCCTATTTTTTTTTATTTACTTGAAGTAATAAGTTACTGTCCATGACCAAAGTGTCAAGCACAAGTTCGGCCGAACTTATGCTTGACACTTTTACAATTTGAAGTTGGTAAGGTGCATGTTTTTTTAAGAGAAGTGAGGTTTTCCTTGAAAAAGTGTCCAGCACAAGTTCGGCCGAACTTGTGCTGGACACTTTGGCCAAGACAAGTGACTAAAAATTGCAAGGAAAACCAAAAATCAATAGGCTATAAAAGGAAGTTAATTGATGGCATCAAATTGTTTTTTGGTAAAAGTGTCCAGCACATGTTCGGCCGAACTTATGCTGGACACTTTTCCAATTTGAAGTTTGTGAGGTGTATGTTTTTTTATGAAAAGTGAGGTGTTCCTCATAAAAGTGTCCAGCACAAGTTTGGCCGAAATTTTGATGGACACTTTTACCAAAAAAAAAATGATGCTATCAAATATGTTCATGTTATAGCCCAATATTTTTTTATTTCCTTGAAGTAATAAGTTACTGTCCATGACCAAAGTGTCCAGCACAAGTTTGGCCGAACTTATGATGGACACTTTTCCATTTTTAAGTTGGTAAGGTGCATGTTTTTTTAAGAGAAGTGAGGTTTTCCTTATAAACGTGTCCAGCACAAGTTCAGCCGAACTTGTGCTGGACACTTTGGCCAAGAACAGTGACTTAAAATTGCAAGGAAAAACAAAAATCAATAGGCTATAAAAGGAAGTTAATTGATGGCATCAAATTGTTTTTTGGTAAAAGTGTCCAGCACAAGTTCGGCTGAACTTATGCTGGACACTTTTCCAATTTGAAGTTGGTGAGGTGTATGTTTTTTTAAGAGAAGTGAGGTGTTCCTCATAAAAGTGTCCAGCACAAGTTTGGCCCAACTTGTGATGGACACTTTTACCAAAAAAAAAAATGATGCTATCAAATATGTTCATGTTATAGCCCAATTTTTTTTATTTCCTTGAAGTAATAAGTTACTGTCCATGACCAAAGTGTCCAGCACAAGTTCGGCCGAACTTATGCTGGACACTTTTATAATTTGAAGTTGGTAAGGTGCATGTTTTTTTAAGAGAAGTGAGGTTTTCCTTATAAAAGTGTCCAGCACAAGTTCGGCCGAGCTTGTGCTGGACACTTTTACCAAAGACAATAGATAGCATCAATTATCTTCATTATATGGGCTATTTTTATTGGTTTTCCTTGCAATTTATAGTCACTGTTCTTGGCCAAAATGTCCAGCAGAGGTTCGGCCGAACTTATGCTGGAAACTTTTCCAATTTGAAGTTGGTGAGGTGTTCCTCATAAAAGTGTCCAGCACAAGTTCGGCCGAACTTGTGATGGACACTTTTACCAAAAAAAAAAATGATGCTATCAAATATGTTCATGTTATAGCCTAATTATTTTTAATTTCCTTGAAGTAATAAGTTACTGTCCATGACCAAAGTGTCCGGCACAAGTTCGGCCGAACTTATGCTGGACACTTTTATAATTTGAAGTTGGTAAGGTGCATTTTTTTTTAAGAGAAGTGAGGTTTTCCTTATAAAAGTGTCCAGCACAAGTTTGGCCGAACTTGTGCTGGACACTTTTACCAAAAAACAATTTGATGCCATCAATTAACTTCCTTTTATAGCCTATTGATTTTTGGTTTTCCTTGCAATTTTTATTCACTGGTCTTGGCCAAAGTGTCCAGAACAAGTTTGGCCGAACTTGTGCTGGACACTTTTATAAGGAAAACCTCACTTCTCTTAAAAAACATGCTTTTTACCAACTTCAAATTATAAAAGTGTCCAGCACAATTTCGCCCGAACTTGTGCTGGACACTTTTACCAAAAAAAAAAAATAGATTCCATCAAATATGTTCATGTTATAGCCTAATTTTTTTTAATTTCCTTGAAGTAATAAGTTACTGTCCATGACCAAAGTGTCCAGCACAAGTTCGGCCGAACTTATGCTGGACACTTTTATAAGGAAATCCTCACTTCTACTAAAAAAACATGCACCTTACCAACTTCAAATTGGAAAAGTGTCCAGCATAAGTTTGGCCGAACTTGTGCTGGACACTTTGGCCAAGACCAGTGACTAAAAATTGCAAGGAAACAAAAATAAATAGGCTATAAAAGGAAGTTAATTGATGGCATCAAATTGTTTTTTGGTAAAAGTGTCCAGCACAAGTTTGGCCGAACTTGTGCTGGACACTTTCATAAGGAAAACCTCACTTCTCTTAAAAAAACATGCACCTTACCAACTTCAAATTATAAAAGTGTCCAGCATAAGTTTGGCCGAACTTGTGCTGGACACTTTTACCAAAAAAAAAATAGATGCCATCAATTTACTTCATTTTATAGCCTATTGATTTTTGGTTTTCCTTGCAATTTTTAGTCACTGGTCTTGGCCTAAGTGTCCAGCACAAGTTTGGCCGAACTTATGCTGGACACTTTTCCAATTTGAAGTTGGTAAGGTGTATGTTTTTTAAGAGAAGTGAGGTTTTCCTTATAAAAGTGTCCAGCACAATTTCAGCCGAAATTGTGCTGGACACTTTGGTCATGGACAGTAAATTATTACTTCAAGGAAATTAAAAACAATTAGGCTAGAAAATGAAGATATTTGATGGAATCAATTTTTTTTGGTAAATGTGTCCAGCAAAAGTTCGGCCGAACTTGTGCTGGACACTTTTATGAGTAACACCTCATTTTTCTAAAAAAAACATACACCTCCCCAACTTCAAATTATAAAAGTGTCCAGCATAAGTTCGGCTGAACTTGTGCTGGACACTTTGGCCAAGACCAGTGAATAAAAATTGCAAGGAAAACCAAAAATCAATAGGCTATAAAAGGAAGTTAATTGATGACATCAAATTGTTTTTTGGTAAAAGTGTCCAGCACAAGTTCGGCCAAACTTTTGCTGGACACTTTTATAAGGAAAACCTCACTTCTCTTAAAAAAACATGCACCTTACCAACTTCAAATTATAAAAGTGTCCAGTATAAGTTCGGCCGAACTTGTGCTGGACACTTTGGTCATGGACAGTAACTTATTACTTCAAGGAAATAAAAAAAAATTAGGCTATAACATGAACATATTTGATAGCATCATTTTTTTTTTGGTAAAAGTGTCCATCACAAGTTCAGCCGAACTTGTGCTGGACACTTTTATGAGGAACACCTCACTTCTCTTAAAAAAACATACACCTCACCAACTTCAAATTGGAAAAGTGTCCAGCATAAGTTCGGCCGAACTTGTGCTGGAAACTTTGGCCAAGAACAGTGACTATAAATTGCAAGGAAAACCAATAAAAATAGCCCATATAATGAAGATAATTGATTCTATCTAATGTCTTTGGTAAAAGTGTCCAGCACAAGTTTGGCCGAACTTGTGCTGGACACTTTTATTAGGAAAACCTCACTTCTCTTAAAAAAACATGCACCTTACCAACTTCAAATTATAAAAGTGTCCAGCATAAGTTTGGCCGAACTTGTGCTGGACACTTTGATCATGGACAGTAACTTATTACTTCAAGGAAATAAAAAAAAATTGGGCTATAACATGAACATATTTGATAGCATCATTTTTTTTTTGGTAAAAGTGTCCATCACAAGTTCGGCCGAACTTGTGCTGGACACGTTTATGAGGAACACCTCACTTCTCTTAAAAAAACATACACCTCACCAACTTCAAATTGGAAAAGTGTCCAGCATAAGTTCAGCCGAACTTGTGCTGGACACTTTTACCAAAAAACAATTTGATGCCATCAATTAACTTCCTTTTATAGCCTATTTATTTATGGTTTTCCTTGCAATTTTTAGTCACTGGTCTTGGCCAAAGTGTCCAGAACATGTTTGGCCAAACTTGTGCTGGACACTTTTCCAATTCGAATTTGGTAAGGTGCATGTTTTTTTAAGAGAAGTGAGGTGTTCCTCATAAAAGTGTCCAGCATAAGTTCGGCCAAACTTGTGCTTGACACTTTTACCAAAAAACAATTTGATGCCATCAATTAACTTCCTTTTATAGCCTATTGATTTTTGGTTTTCCTTGCAATTTTAAGTCACTGGTCTTGGCCAAAGTGTCCAGCACAAGTTCGGCCGAACTTGTGCTGGACACGTTTATAAGGAAAACCTCACTTCTCTTAAAAAAACATGCACCTTACCAACTTAAAATTGGAAAAGTGTCCATCATAAGTTCGGCCAAACTTGTGCTGGACACTTTGGTCATGGACAGTAACTTATTACTTCAAGGAAATATAAAAATATTGGGCTATAACATGAACATATTTGATAGCATCATTTTTTTTTTTGGTAAAAATGTCCATCACAATTTGGGCCAAACTTGTGCTTTCAGAAGAAAATAGAATTAAATATATAGAAATTAAAGATTTATAAGAAGAACTATGTTTTTTGTTTCAGTTACTCATGTTCACAATAAATCCATAGAATATATTTCATATAAAATATGCTAAATTAGCATTTTAAATTTATGATTGATACACAGGACAAACAAATATTGAAGAAAAAATATGCATTCATGTTTAATATTATCATTGCATTTATAAATTAAGAATTTTTTTTCATCCGTTGTGGTCTTCCAACATTGGCAGGGGCCTTTGTTGTGTGATTTGGCGCTGTTTGTGCATGTCTTAATTGGCATCTGTTGAAGAATTGGGTATTTTTCTGGTTTTATTCCGTGAATATTGGGACTGCGGGTATGTGGGTACTACCATTGGATAGCCCCGGTTTTTCTCTATATTAAATGTCTTTTAGACATTTTTCATATTTTAAGTTTTAAGGGGTCATTTCCTCATTTTTCATTTAAAAAGATAGCTGTTTAATTTTGTTTTTCATGTTTTACGGGCTAACCTTAAGTCTTAGGGTTAAGTACTTAGTACCATTAGATAGGGCTAATTTAGCTCTATATTTTATGTCTCAATGTTGTTATAGTTAAATTCCGTGTTTTAAAGGTTTTAGTAGTTGTAGCTAATTTTTCTAAGTAGATTAGGTGTTTTTATTGGTTTTCTGGCTTCAGGCGGCGCCTCCAATGTCGGGTGGCCTACCCACCTCTGTTTTAGAAGGTTGGGGAGCGCTTCTGGAGGGTTTTTATTCAATTTGGCGGGTACAGGCGCCAAAATTGTGGGTGTGCATGGGCTCTTAGATAGTGGTCTGTGTGTACATAGTGAATAAGACATTTCGGGGAAACCTTAATTATCATACAACCATCCGGAGGTGATATCATTGTTCCTCACTCAGTTTCCACTGTTTTTTGGCCACAATTGGCTGTGTTTGTTGCAAGGTTAGTTCTTCATTTAACTCAACTTTGACGACTGTTTTCTCTGTTATAGTCTTGCAAGCTCTAGCAAGTATCATTGCTGTCTCTTGTGTGGATTTGAAACCTACATCAAGTATTTTTGCTGTCTCTGGTGTGGACATTGGTATACATTTCAGTTCTTTGGTCTGGTAGACTGTCTGGGGACTACTTTCTTGGCTCATCAAGCAGTCAAGTGTGTTTAAAAGGGGATTTTGGTAAACAGGAACCAATTTACTGTAGCAAGTAAATCTCACTCTATTTTTCTAAAGGGACAGGGGTTTTTCTTTCTGGTTTTCTCCAACTCCCTTGGTCAAGGCCTATAGCTAGTACTATAGGATTGTCTACAACAGGCGGCCTCATACTATTGCTAGGTTAGTTGCACTGCTCAATAGTTATAATCATTTAGTAATCATAAATTATTCACTTTGTATATATTCAAATCTTCCTCTATTTTTCCAAATATGTTTCTTCAGATTCTCTCGTAATTCAAAATGTGTGTAGGAATTGTGAAGCTCCTGGCTGTTCTGAATAAAATTCACTAAGCTGTTTGTCAAAGAAGGATCTTGGTGGTTTGTCAAAAGTTGACATTGAATGGATTGTTCATTTAGGTAAGGATCTGATTCTGATTTTGCTTCCACTATCATGTTGTGTAAGATTATACAACAGGTTATTGTCTCCTTCACTTCTTCAATATGCCATAGATGACATGGCTTGGTTAGAATGCCCCACCTACTTTGCAACACCCCAAAAGCACGTTCTATGTCCTTTCTAGCACTTTCTTGTAATTTAGAGTAATATTGGCTTTCCTCATCTTGCTGATGAGAAATTGTTTTGACCAGTGTTGACCATGGTGGGTAAATACCATCAGCAAGGTAGTAACCATTTTTATAAATTCTATTATTTATTTTATATGTTACACCATCTTGACTACCAGCCAAAGGTTTATCAAACAAGTTGCTGTGATGAAGAACATTGATGTTGTTCAAAGCTCCAGGTGATCCAAAGAAAGCATGCCAAATTTGTAAGTTTTTGCTAGCTACAGCCTCCAATATCATTGTTGGAGTTTTTTCCTTCCCCTGGAACTGACCAGACCAGGCTGTGGGGCAATTTTTCCACTCCCAGTGCATCCTATCAATACTTCCAAGACATCCCAGAAACCCCCTGTCTTTGTACTCCCTCAAAATCTTGGTTTTCTCCACATCATTTGGTTCTCTTAAATACTCACTTTTGTATAAAGATATGATGTCTTTCACAAAAGTTTTCAATGCCTTTAGTGAAGTGGTTTCAGCTATGCAAACATACTCATCAGTTGAGTTGGCTCAAATCCCATAGGAAAAGTGGCGAAGTACACTGGTTAGCTTTTGGTGAGGTTTCAATCCAAGTTTCCCGCAGCAATCCTGTAGTAATGTAGTTTGTAAAAAATTGAAAAAAAGTGTGATGAATATTATTAAAAAATAATATATTTACAGATTTTAAAACACAATATATATTGTGCATCTGTAGATCCTCAACAATTTTTTTAAATAAATCTTTGCTTATTCTAAATTGGCGCTCAAAAATAATATTGTTGTAAACAGGTTTTCGCCCAAAGTAGTCTTGCATTAAGCATGCATTACCAGTGTAACAATCTCGTTGTATGATTTTATTCTTTGGTCTTGGTGTAGTTGAATTAGATGATTGATTGTTTCAATAGGTAGTGAACAAATATGTAAGAAGGAGATCTTCTTCTTCCATGTCTAATAAATCATCAAGGAAATTTAAAGGCATGGGAAATGTAACAGTTGAGTGAAGAAAAATGAGTATGGTAGAAGGAGGGATAGAAGAAATTAGTTCCGTGGAAGCAGTGATGTTATTGAATAAACCAAGAAACATGAGTGATGAATATTTCGTGTAACTCGCAAATAGTTAATTTTTCAAAAAATAAGTGTGGAATGATATCATAAATTTGTGCAACTCAGAAGTAATATGCATGTAAGCAGGAGTTACACAACCAAAAGATTGTGGATGCTCTTAAACATTAACATGGTTATGTTAGAGTAACTTGTGACTTTGTAGTAATGGATAATACTAATTTTAGTAACTTTTTTATCATTGGAAATGACATTATGACTAAGTTTGGTGTGAAATTAGACCCTGATAATAACAATTTTACAATTTTCATGAATGGTAAAAGGAAATTTAAAATAAATTCTTTTAAAACAGTCTTACACATTGAGTCAGTGATAAATATTCTGTGCGAAGGAAGAGAATCCAATGAGATGGAACTTATGGAAACAGAAATCTCAAAAGCATAATTTGGCACTCAGATAAGTGAATCTGAGAAGAAAAATATTTTGTACTTAATTAAAGCATTTCCAATGGCTTTTGCACATGGGACCAATGAGCTTGGCCTTGTAAAAGATCATGAGATGAAAGTTAGTTTAACATGTGGTATGGATAATATTCCTGCTAGTCTTAAAAAGAAACCATACCCTGCTTCACCAATGAAGAGGAAAGACATAGAGGGAAATATTAAGAGGTTATTAAAAATGATCATTCTTAAGAAGGTTGAAACTACTCCAAAATATTGTGTAATATCACCAATGCAAATTTCTTATGAACAAGATAAAGCAAGACAGTTAGGTGATTATAGAGCATTAAATACATTTACAGTAGATGATATTTATCCCTTTCCAAGGATTGCCTCTATACATGCTACCCTTAAAGGTGCTAAGTATATAAGTTGCCTAGATGGAAATAAAGGGTACCCTCAAATTCCTGTAGAAAAGAATTCACAGAACTTTTTGTTGATAAAAACACATATGGGAATATATAAATATATCAGGATGCAATTTGGACCAAAAAATGCTCTTTCACTATTTCAGAAATTAATGGATATAAAATTCCATAATGAAATCATTGAAGGATTGTTAGTGGTACACATTGATGACATCATAGTGTTCTCTAAAACATATGATGAACACTTAATCCATTTAAAGAAGGTATTTCAGAAAATGGATGAAATAAAAATGACCCTTGCATTGAAAAAATATAAAAATTAGGGTTTGAATCTTTAAAAGTGCTTGGTCATATTGTATCTGGCTTACAAATATGTGTAGACCAAAATAAGGTGGCTGCAATCATAAATATTGGAATTCCTCAAAATTTAAAGGATGTACAATCTTTTCTTGGTATGTGTGGTTATTATAGACAATATATAAAGAACTATCAATTAATTGCTGCACCATTGACCACACTGATAAAGAAATCAGAAGCTTTCATTTGGAATAATGAAAGACAACAGGCTTTTGATAAGTTGAAAGAAAATTTGATGAAAGCTCCTATCTTGGGATTACCAGACTTCAAATTGCCTTTTGTATTGTATACAGATGAAAGTTTTATTGGTCTGGGTTCTTCTTTGCATCAAAAACAACTTATTGAAGGGAAAATGTCAGAAGTAGTAATTTGCTATATTTCACGTACTCTAAGAAGTAGTGAATTGAAATATGGTGCTACTCAACTTGAATGTTTGGCAGTAGTGTGGGCTCTGGAGAAGCTACATTATTACCATGAAGACCAAAGATTTGAGTTAATAACTGACTGTAGTGCAGTTAAGTCACTCTTAAACATGAAAACTTCTAATAGACACATGTTTTGATGGAAATCACCACGGGAAATCTGGGGGTGAACTGCTAGCAGTTCCCTCTATTTGAAACTATCAGGAATTTGTCAGGAAACTGTTGGAAAACCATCCTGAAACTGTCAGAAAGATGTTTTTAAATCTGATGAAAAAACATTGAAAAAATAAACTGTCACAGATTGAATCCAGAACAATCCCTCCTTGAGCAGAGCTTAAGAACCACATTGAACATCAGTTAATCTCAGGTTTGGCAAAAGGTTGAACAACATCACTTAGCATACCTTAATATTCAAATATTAAACTTGAATATATGTTGCGTGTATGATATAGATGCATATGCATTTGAATTTGCATGGTGGATACTTATTGCATGCTAAAAATTGATGTGAAATGCCTATCCAAAGTGTATGCATAATGACTATGAAGAATAAATATGCATAAAAATATGCATAAAAAATATTCATATTGAATATGCATAAAAATATGCATAAAAATATGCATATTGAATATGCATAAAAAATATGCATATTAAATATGCAAAAAAAAGGTGCATATATGTATATGAATAAAATATATTAATATGCATATAAATCTGTATAATGAATATGCATATGCATATCCATAAATATGCATAATGATTGAAAAATGCAAAAAAAATGATGCTTAACTAGTATATTTTATGCATAAATAGAAATATGCAATATGAATTCATATTGCATACAGATAACACTGGCAAACCAACTTGACCAAAACTCATACTAAATTTTCATTCTGGACTAAAGGTATGAGGGAAGGAAGAAAAACAGTCCAACATTAGAAAAATGCTACATGCACTCATTTTGTAGCAGAGCAAATGAGAAGTGCTGAATTATGGTTGGTGCCCATAATTTAGTATGATATCATAATTTTATTTAATTGTTTTCAATATTGAAAAGACTTTAGGTCGGTTGGTATGGATCTAGCTGTGCCAGGGTCTAATCTAATTATTTTAACAATTTCTTAATAATTAATGGGTTTTAATACAAAAACAGGTTGTATTTTTTGTGGGATATTGGATATGATAAGGTCTTTTGTAAAAAAAACTTATATTATTCAAAAATATTCCTGAATCAGATGTGGGATAATCACTACAAAAAATTGTAGTACTGTGGGCAATAAAATATATGCACAAGCAGTAAAGAAAGGACTGAGTGGGCCCTTTTTGTGCAGTGGGAATCATTAGAGTGGAATTGTGGATGAAAAATATAATTCATTATTACCATTTTATTTAATCAAAAAATTTATAATAATAAAAAGAACTATTGATTAATTGGTATTTGACCTTTGTGCCTCACTCATATTTATCATTTGATTGATTTTTTGTCACCATTATGTTATTAATATTATAAGTATAGCAAAAACTTGTGTGCCCAACGCATACCAGGTGATGTTACACCTTTTATAATATTATTAAATAAAGGTAAAAAAATATGAAAATGATTTATTTTACAAAAAATAAATTGATATACAAAAGCAATATGAGGGATAAAAAGGTAAAATTAAAGGGATCAAATATGAAATAAAAAATTAAAGTAAAATTCCTGCCATCAAGAGCAAGTAGACATGATGGGGTGAACGCCCACCAGTGGCACTAAACTTGGACTATAATTTCTTTTTTGTAAAAATAAAAAAAAATCCACTTGAGCTTTACCAAAACTTCAGGATGACAATTTTGCCATATCAAACAACTTCTAGTGCAATTATTGAAGAAAAATTCATCTTCATTGCAATAGAGAGAATTGATCACATCAGACTGCATGTGACCAAAAGTGTCCAGCACAAGTTTGGCCGAACTTGTGCTGGACACTTTTATAATGGAGAGTAGCTAGGGTGGAATTTTTTTTCAGTTCATCTGGTATTTCTTATAAACATGTCCATTAGTACTTGATAAAAATTAAAATAAAATTACTGCCATCAAGAGCAAGTAGACATGTTGGGGCAAATGTCCACCAGTGAGGCTAAACTTGGATTATAATTGCTTTTTTGAAAAACAAAAAAGTGCCAATCTGAGGTTTAAAAAAACTTCAGCAGAACCATTAAGCCTTATCAAACAACTTCTAGTGCAATGATTGAGAGAGAATTGATCACACCAGACTGCATGTGACAAAAAGTGTCCAGCACAAGTTCGGCTGAACTTGTGCTGGACACATTTATGACGGAGAGTAGCTAGGGTAGAATTTTTCTTCAGTTAATCTGGTATTTCTTATAAACATGTCCATTAGTACTTGATCTTTGTGCCTCACTCATATATATCATTTGATTAATTTATTGTCACCATTATATTATTAATATTATAAGTATAGCAAAAACTTGTGTGCCCAACACATACCAGGTGATGTTACACCTTTTATAATATTATTAAATAAAGGTAAAAAAATATGAAAATGATTTGTTTTACAAAAAATAAATTGATATACAAAAGCAATATGAGGGATAAAAAGGTAAAATTAATCTCAAAGAGATCAATTATGAAAAACAAAATACTGGTAAAATTCTTGCTCTCAAGAGCCACTAGAAGTGTTGAAACAAATAGGAGCCATCCAGGCTAAATTGTAATAAGTGACCTTTTTTTTAAAGATATAAAATTATACACCTGAGGTCAGGAAGAACAACAGGTGATGATTCAGCTAAACAAAACTACTTGTAGTGAAGTTTAATAAAAAAATGTTTTTTTGTTGCCATATAGAGAATCGATCCCATCTGACTGGACATGACTAAAAGTGTCCAGCACAAGTTCGGCCAAACTTGTGCTTGACACTTTTATGATGGAGAGTAGCTTGGGTGGAAATTTTCTTCAGTTCCTTCATCTTGTATTTCTCATAAACATGTCTACTGGTATTTGATCAGTCTGTATCTTTCATATTTAAAATCCCATTAATATTTTATCACCATTATATTATTAATGTTATTAGTATAGCAAAAACTTGTGTGCCAAATGCATACCATGTGAAGTTATACCTTCAATAATTTTTTAAAATAGACATAAATAAATATGGAAAGGATTAGTTTTACAAAAATTAAGTAGAAATTTAAAAGTAAAAAGAGGAATAAAAGAGTTAAATAAAAGTCAAAGAATTCAAATATGAAAAAATACTAGTAAAATTCCTGCTATTAAGAGCCAGTAGAAGTGTTAAAGCAAATAGGCGCCATCAGGGCTTAATTGTAATAAGTGACCTTTCTTTAAAGATAAAAAATTATACACCTGATATTGGGCAGAACAGCAGGTAGATGATTCAGCTAAACCAAACTACTTCTAGTGAAATTTGATAAAAAGTTTTTTTGTTGCCATGCAGAGAATTGATCCCATCTGACTGCACATGACCAATAGTGTCCAGCACAAGTTTGGCCAAACTTGTGCTGGACACTTCTATGATTGATAGAGGCTGGGGTAGAATTTTTCTTCAGTTCATCTGGTATTTCTTACAAACATGTCTACTGGTATTTTATCTTTGTGCCTCACTCATACATATTGTTTGATTAATTTTTTGTCTTAATTATATTATTAATTATATAAGTATAGCAAAAAATTTTGTGCCAAATGCATACTGAGCGATGTTACACCTTTTATAATATTATTAAATAAATGTATAAAAATATTAAAATAATTTATTTACAAAATTATTAATTGATATCCAAAAGCAATATGAGGAATAAAAAATTAAGTTAAAGGGATCAAATATAAAAAAAGGACTCCAAGTATTATTCCTAATATCAAAGGTCAGTAGAGATGTTGAAGCTAATGAGAGCCATCAGGGATAAATTGTACTAAATAGACTGTTTTTTAAAGATAAAAAATTGTGTACCTGTGGTTTGGATGAACTCTAGGTGGATAATTCAGCTATATCAAACTACATCTAGTGAAGTTTCTTATCAAATAATTTTTTTCATTGACATAGAGAGAATTGATCTCATATGACTGCAACTGACCAAAGGTGTCCAGCACAAGTTCGGCTGAACTTGTGCTGGACACTTTTATGATGGAGAGTAGCTAGGGTAGAATTTTTCTTCAGTTCATATAGTATTTCTTACAAACATGTCTACTGGTATTTTATATTTGTTCCTCACTCATCAATATCATTTGATTAATTTTTGGTTGCCATTATATTATTAATTTTATAAGTATAGAAAAAACACATGTGCCAAATGCATACCAGGTGATGTTATGCCATTTATAATATTATTAAATAAATGTATAAAAATATGAAAATAGTTCATTTTAAAAATTATTAATTGATATCCAAAAGCAATATTAGGAATAAAAAATTAAGTTAAAGGGATCAAATATGAAAAAAGAAATCCAAGTAATATTCTTACTATCAAAGGCCAGTAGAGGTGTTGAAGCAAATGAGAGCCATCAGGGATAAATTGTACTAAATTGACTTTTTTTTAAAGATAAAAAATTTTGCATCTGTGGTTTGGATGAAATCTAGGTAGAAAATTTGGCTATGTAAAACTACTTCTAGTGAAGTTTTTTATCAAATAATTTTTTTCATTGCCATAGCGAGAATTGATCTCATATGACTGCAACTGACCAAAAGTGTCCAGCACAAGTTTGGCTGAACTTGTGCTGGACACTTTTTTGATGGTGAGTATCTAGGGTGCAGCTCTTCTTCAGTGCAACTGGTATTTTTTTAAAACATATCCACTGGTATTTGATCTTTCTGTTTTATTAATATTTTATCATTTGATCAATTTTTTGTTACCAGTATATTATTATTTTTATTAGTATAGCAAAAAAACATGTGCCAAATGCTTACAGGGTGATGTTAAACCTTTAATAAATTTATTAAATACAGGTAAAAAATTATGAAAATGATTTGTTTTACATAAAATTAATTGATATCTAAAAGAAAAAAAGGGATAAAAAGAAATAGGTTGAATAATAGGGATTTTATATGAAATTCAAAATTCAAGCTAAATGCCTACTTTCAAAGCTCAGAAGAGGTGTTGGATAAAATGGTCATCATCAGGAATAAAATTGTACTTAATTTGATTTTTTTTAAAAACTAAATGAAGTTTTCAACTGATTTTTTTCCAATATTTAGTTGGACACTTTGTCTATATCAAATTACTTCTAGTACCATGATTGATTAAATTAAATCCTCATTTCCATATGCAGAATTGATCACATATGGCTGGACCAGGCCAAATGTGTCAACCACAAGTTTGAAAATTCTTCTGGTGGACACTTTTATGATGGCCAGTAGTAGGGTGCATGTCTTCTTTAGTTAATCTAGTATTCCTCATAAACATTTCCAACTTATTTTTGGCCAAAAATCAGGTGGAAAGTTTGTCCATATAAGATTACTTCTAATGCCATGATTGACTAAAAATTGATTCTCATTGCCATATAAAGAGTTGTTCCCATATGACTGAATCTGAAAAAAGTGTCACCACAATTTTTGATAAAATTAAGTTTGAAAATTTTATGATGGAAAGTAATTGCAAGTCTTCTTCATTTCATCAAGTAATACTCATAAAAATTACCACCTGTATTTTGGCCAAACTTCAGGTGGACACTTTGGCCATATTAAATTAATTCTAGCTCCATGTTGATGAAAAACTGATACTTATTGCCATATATAGATATTAAACCCATCAGACTGTGCCTTTCCAAAAGTGTCTACCTGAATTATGGCTAAACCTCAGTTGGACACTTTTGTGATGCAGAGTAGCTAGGGCAAAAGTATTCTTCAGTTAATTTGTTACTCATAATAAATTTATCCTCCTGAAGTTTAGCCTAACTTCAGGTTGACAATTTTGGAAAGCACCAGTTAGTCACTATCCATCAAAAAAGTGTTCACCAAAATTTTGGCTAAACTTGTGGTGGACCCCTTTGAGCAGCCACAGTCAGATGAGATCAACTCTTTAGATGGAAATGAGGATGATGTTTTGGTCAATCTTGGAAATAGAACTAGTGTGATGTGGCCAAATTACCCCCCTGAAGGTCAGACAAACCTCACAAGGACACTTTTTAGCAGGGAGTAACTGAGAAAAATCCATTTATCAGAAGGAAAATCTTTTATTGGATAGATTCCAAGGTTTCATACTTGTGTATTATGGTCAGTATTAATTTTGAAAGTGTCTGTCCAAGCAATTTCATTGCCCATCATGACACATTTTTTTTAAATGTTTCAAACTGCGTGATACAGTATTAAGGTGTCACATAGTATAATTAAGTTCTATTAAGTGCCCTTCTATGATGTCTAAATTTATAATTTAATATCTTACATAATGATTTTTTTATATAAATTCATCAATATTTTATTTTATTATCAAATTTAATAGAGAAAGTATCCTGAATTATTATATATGCATAAGCTTAGGTTAGATCAATTTGTGCTCAATTTGTGCTCATCAGAGGACCAAAATTAAGTTCTGGAGGATCAACTTGTGCATAATTTGGAATCAGTTGATATTCTGTCTATAATCAATCTGAGAATAAATGTAAATCTAACTCTAATTTACATATGTTTATAAAGCATTCATAAACCTGGCATAATTAAGGGACACTCTAAATTTCAAGAGAGGGGATTGCTAGCAATTCACCCCTAGATTTCCCGTAGTGTATTAGCTGTACAAGAATACAGAGGAGGATGACTATTACACATAGAGTAGGAAACTTACACTCTAATGTAGATCTGTAATCTAGAGTACCTCTAGCTAATAATCATGATAATCCTGCCTATGTTCCTGAGTCAGATATTATTAAAATTTATGGCATTTATATTGTAGATCTTGAGGATGAATTTATGAAATCAATTCTTGATAATTATGCTCAGATCCTGACTTGAGTAAAATTACTACAATATTAAATGATCCATCTAATGCTTCAATGAATGTTTTAATAAAAACATTACCACATAAGTATAAGGAAGCATTAGAAAAAGGAAGACTTTCTATTGAGGATGGTTTTATATATTAAAGGAAAAAGTTAAGAAATGTAATTGTAATTCCCCCTTCAATGAAGGAGTTGATGTTAAGTATATGTCATGATGATATATTAGCAGGTCATTTTGACTTCCATAAAACATTAACCAGAGTATAAAATACAGCTTGGTGGATTAACATGTCTGATGATGTTCAAAAATATGTGGAGACATATGATTCTTGTCAAAAATCTAAAAGAATAACAGGAAAAAGAGCTAGTTTATTACAACAAATTGAGCAACCAAAAGCTCCATGGGAAATAATTAACATGGACTTTGAAACAGGTTTTCTAATAGCAGGGCATAAGTGTTATAAATCCTGCTGGGTAATTGTAGATAGATTTTTAAAAATTTGTAAATTTATTCCTACCCACAAAGAGGTTTCTGCAAACGACTTAGCTTTTTTATGGTGGACACAAATTTTAAATGTAGCAGGTTTCCCCAAAGCAACAGTCTCAGACAGAGATCCTAAATTTACTTCTGAGTTCTGGACATCACTTATGGATGTTTCAGGGTGTCAATTAAAACTTTCTAAAGCACACCATCCACAAAATTATGGGCTTGCAGAAAAATGATACAATTTTTAGAAGATATGATAATAAGATATCGGGATTTTGGTCTTAACTTTAAAGACAATGACAAATTCATGCATTATTGGGTAACCCTTATATACAATAGTACAGTACATTCTGTCACTGGCAAAAATCCATTTGAGTTATGGTTGGGTTATGTACCTAATACCCCTTCTAACACTCTTAATAAATTACCTAGATTTGATATCCATCCAGGTACTAAGTCTTTTCTTCAGATGCAGAAATTATGCAGAAAGCATGCTCAAGAATGTATAAATAAGGCATTTGAGTACGAGAAGAAAAGTTGGGATAAAGCCCATAAAGAACCAACGTTCAAAAAGGGTGATGAAGTCCTTATTTCTACACTATACTTCAATTTTAATGGTAATATTAAATTGAAGGATCCATTCATTGTACTATTTGTAGTGAAAAAGATGGTTGGTAACAATGCTGTTGAAGTTATTCTATATGCACCATATGATAGAAAACATCCAGTATTTCTCATTTCTCTTATAAAACCATACCGTTCTAATGATACTTCTCTATTTTCAAGAAGATCAGGAAGGCATAAACAGAAACTTGAAGAAATAGTTGATAAGGCAGTAATTGAAAAGATACTTAAAAAGAGACACCTTACAAAAGAAAAGGGAAATAAGTATCTATTAAGATTTAAAAATATATCAAGTGAATATGACCAGTGGATACCAGAAAAAGAAATCTCTGATCTTAAAAATCTTTTGAAAAAATTTAAATCTAAATAATACTGTTCATTCAGTATATGTATTATAAAAATTAATTTTTATTTTATTATTTCACTCCTTAGTTTTAATTAAAATGTCTTAACATTTTTTTTATTGTTTTTTTGGGGTGAGGGAGTGTCAGCCTAATTATCCTTAGGACTGAGTATTTCGTATGCTTAAAATAAGATAACCTTAAATAAATTAAGCTTATATATTAAAGATAAGGTTAAAACACTTATATATATTGTTATAATACATATATATATAATTATTACACTATTATATGACTTATAGTAGTTTAGATAGCTTATCCATAGCCTAATAATACTTATTTAGGTGTTAATGGAGTCATAATATACTTATCTTAAGTGATATTAAGTAATTAGAGACATACACAAGCTTATATGTATACATAAACCTCATATTCAGTGAAATATGTAGTTATTTTATGTATGTTTAGGTCTATTAGTGGGTTTTAAACTCTTAATAGCCTATAACCTTTGTTTTCTGCTTTTTTTGGGTCATATGGACGTATTCAGTGGACTCACAACGCCTAAACAGGCATATACACCTATTTGTCACCGGATGACCTACGCACAAGGTCGAGGGTGTTCCTGAAAGTGAGATGAAGGGTGGAGTTAGAAATTTCTTTGAAGCACAGAGGAATTTTTTGAGGAAGTAATTCAAAGATGATTCAAAGGAGGAACTGATGCTTCGAGATATGTTCGATAAGAATCTTAATATAATTTAATGATAATATTAATATTCTTAGGAACTCACAAAGGGTTGTAGACTTGATAATCAAAGATTTAAGTTTTAGAAATGATTACTGAGAAAATAAGGAAATGTACAATAATAATGATTTAACTTGAAGCTTTATCACTATTAAATATAGATACATTATATAATTTAATTCTAGAGAAATGTCAAACCAAAATCCAACCCCTTTTATATCCATTATTCCTCCTCGCATTGACCTCATACCCATACATCATTTTGCATGCCACAGACCTCCTAAAATACACCCGTTACACCTGTAACCTCCTCACTTACATCCGTTAACCCTTTAATCCTCCACTTACTATCCCATCTATGCTCACTACCCCTTTTGATAGCCCACAGATACTTAATAAACCTTTTAGTGGAATATTGCATTGACTAGTGCGCTGTGCGTCGCCTATCGAAGAAAAGACTAAACACACTATTGAGAGATTGACTAATTTAGATTTAAAGTTTAGATTAGCACAGTTGAATAGTGAGTACACAAAGGGAAGTTGCTGTGGCTATGTAGAATCGCTTTCTGCGCTTCTAGTATGGATTTACACCTCGGTATTATTGATTTAATGAGCTGCTTTGGCCTTGAGTGTCACGTGGTGCGTGACACTATTTCAGGCGCATCTATCCAGTTTGGACAACTTAATCTGCTTCCTAGGATGGATTTTCATGGATTTATGGGTTGAGAGATCATTACTTGGTTATTATGGATGCTTGGGGATGTTATTGGGGGCTTGTAAATTTAATTTGGTTCATTTATATGCTTTGTGTTTAACTATATTCTCTTTGGGTGAGTTATTTTACCTCTTTCTTTATGGTATCTGCTTTTATCTGTTTATTCTATTTATGGTATGGGTCTGTGGTATCATTAATTGTGATGGAGAGTCCTTACTGGAGGTCTGAGTTTTGAATCCTGTTGAAGTGGACGCCATGGGGAGATGATGGGCCCTCACAGTGCTTTACGTTCTGAGGATAGCAGTGAAATCATCTGTATTGAAGGTCTGTGCACTGCAGTGGATTTCAGTATAAGTAAGGGAGGATATGACAGGTTTTTGGACATAACTTACTTACTACACTTCAATAAAACATTATAAAACAAATATTATTATATAGAAATGTATTATAAAGCATCTATAAATTGATATTATCACTATATAAGCTATAACTATATTTTATTTATCTATTTTCTACCACTAGCACCCATAAAAATGCAAATATTGTAAGTTTATATTGATAATTACTATTTTATTAGTCTTCCCCTGAGGTTTAATCACTAAATCATTTATCAATAAGTAGTAGGACCATTAATATTAACTATTAAATCATACTTAGATACTAGCATACACTGACCCCCCATCTGATCTTCTATACTTCAGGAAATAATATGGACCTTTAAGCAGGTGCCAATTATTTTTCTCATAATAAAAAACTTAGTGTAAATAATATATCAAAAGCAAATAATATTTAAAAATTTGAATGCATTTTCATATCTGAAATTTATATGTCAATGTATTTTTTCAGGATGAAGAAAAATTTTCATCCACAATTAACATCAAAAAATGTTCTTCCAGAGGTGAAGTTGAGGGTGCTACTTCATTCAGCCTGAATAATTACAAAACTTTATTCAAAAATATTTTCAATAAATTTTGGTTACCTTTTATAACCATAGTATTAAGATTTTACATTATCTAATGAAATTAATTTATCCCATGTAAATTGGAAAGATTTTTATCCATGATGTACCAGAGGTTAAAAACATAAAATTGATATGATTGAATGAAGTAATTTAAATACTAATAGATTTAAATGAAATTACCAATTTTTTTAAATTATCAAATTTATTTTTTCTATTCCTTTAATTTCCCAGATATATTTTTTTATGAAATTATCAGGTTACCCTATTACAAAGTCACCATAAATAATCAAACACATGTTAAGTGTCAGCCAGGCTGCTAGATTTACCCAGTTAAATAATTAATTATTTACTTGATGAAGCCACACCTTTTTTTTTCTTATATATTATGAATTATAATATATTTACTTTACACCTACTTGTAATAAATTAACTAGTTACAAAAAAGTAAAGTTAGTAAATAATTAAATTTAATAGTAAATGTCCTTTATATTTATATTTTATTTTTATTTTTATTTTTATTATTTTTATTATTTTTATTTCTAGCACCATGCTCAATGACAGGTTAAGAGAAATAATACTTAGTATTAAAATAAATATTAATATTGAAATTAAATTTAGTATTAAAATAAAAATAAATATATACAGATAATTCAAATTACTTATTTAAAATTGACACTTACTGTAATTTTAAATAAAACAATTTATTTCTGACATATTCTGTAAATACAGATTTTAAACACATTCTTTCTAGAACAATCTTATTATTTGAAAATGTCTTCCTGGAATATTCTTTCTTCTTCTCTCATAATCCTGTATATAGTATTTTAAGTCCATTCTTTGTCTCTCATTTTCCTATAAAAGGCCTCCCTTTTTGATTGTTTTGGAACATTCCTTCATTACTTACTTATTTATTTACACCATTATTACAAAACAAATTATTTATTACTATCATTTATTACTTTAAGCATTTACTTCCGTGTAAATCCAAATCAATAATTATAATATTTTTCAAAACATTTGACCTCTTTTAATTTGAGTAAAGTAAATAAAGAAAAAGATATGTACCTTGACTTTAAAGCCCAAAAATCCACCTATTTGCCCCATTGTACCTCTGTAAAAACCTGTTAGACCAAGAGACCCTTTGACAGTTGGGGACCTTTCTGAATTGTTGATGGCACATCAATATCTTGAAGCTGGCGACCAAGGAACCATCAAAATCGAGAAACCAGTAGGTATGGGTGGACAAAAAAATCACAAATGTCATCAACCACATGACTTAATTTTTTGCTTTGAGTGGGAATCAAACCCCACTCCAAAGTTTAGGTTCATATATTGATAATAGTCATATATATTCGTGGTAATTATATTGATTACTATTTGAGGGTCTCTTTGTAATTTTCATAGTCTTCATATATCTTTTTACTCAGCCTTCTTTAAGTGGCATTAACTTGCTCATTTTACAGGGGGAGGTGCCTGGTAAATTAAATATTTTTTTTTCATATTTGAACAAGATAGAACTACATTGTTCTTAGTCCTAGAAGTAATATAAAAAATTTAATTAATTATATTATATTTTTTTTTCAGTTGACCTTTGTCCTGATAAATTAAAATAATATATTATTGTTTCAGTTGACAAGTTTTCCTGGAAATAAAATAATAATATTTAAAAATAATTAAAATTGATTATATTCAAATTATTTCAGTTGAAAATAAGTCCTGATAATTAGATTATTTCAGTTGAAATTAAGTCCTGGTAATTAAAATTATTCTCAGTTGAAATTAAGTCCTGGTAATTACATTCTTCAGTTGATTTTAGTCCTGATAATTATCAAAATTTACATTAATAATTAATAATTTGTTTATTATTTCAGTTGATTTATTTTAATCCTGGCTATAAAATTATCTTAAATTAATTAAAATTGTGATTATAATTTCAGTTAATTTTTTATCCTGAAAAGCATTATATTTTAAATTATTCTAGTCGAATACAAAATCCTGATAATTAATTATATAGTGGAATTTTTATTTCCTTATTTTTCTTTAAATAAAGCAAAAATAATAACTAATTAATTCTTAATATTTCTTTCTCTAAGTTCAGGTTAATTTAAGCTATGACTGATCAAGGTGCTTCTGCTGGCCATGATGAGGAACTGGACTTAATTGATTATGATGAAGCTTCTTCTGTAATTTCTCCTTTGACTACAAAATTGGCTCAAATTAATCAATTACTGGACCAATCAGGATGTAGAATTGCAGGAAGTGGAAATATTAGTGGAGACAACTATTTGGGTCCAAAAGCCTTCTATCAAACCCCCAGAAGAGCTTTCAAAAGGCTTCAAAATAAAAAAGATGCCCTTGAATCAGCAAGTCAAAAATCTCTCCACTCACATCAAGGAATTGAGGTAAGAAAACCTCAATCTGAGTTAAAAAACAGATTCTCTAGAAGACAAGGTAAGAAACATAGAGTCCTTCCTTCAAGAGAAGAGGAGACCTCCTCCTCCCCCAAGAGACCTTCCTTAATTGGCTCCCCAGAAACAAGAAAAGGTTGAAGTCTCAAAGTGGAAGTGAGATTGGCTGAACACACAGTGTTATTATCTGTCCCAGCAACAACAACCACAAGTACCTCAGGCAGTTCTGACAAGAACTGATCAGTTCAACCCTACACCTCCTCACCCTTATCAAGGAGGAAGTAAGAGAAAAAACAACCACATTCAATTCTTTCCCAAACCATGGTAAGCCCTTGTATCAAATCTCAAGTACCATTTCTTTTTGCTGATTTAGTTCCTTCATGTAATTCTGGAAGAGGAGATGATAGTGTAAGACTAGTAGAGGCTGAAAGTAGTAGACAAATTGCTCAATATTCTAATGTATCTAATCCTTTAGTTTTGATTGCTACTTCAATGATAAACCCTAATATGGATGTTATTGATGAGACAATTGATCCTGAGTTTTATGAGAGTCTGGAAAGTTATTCTGTTTCCCTATTGTGAAATACTCCTGATGTAGCAAAAATTAATAATGAATATTTGAGGGATATTATTGCTAAACAAAATCATATTATGAACAACATGCAATTGACTCAGAAATTTAATAGTTTGTTAACTGAACAGGGTTACCAATTATTGAGGAGTGAATTACAGAGAGTTTCTGATGATTTATTTAATTACAAAGTAACTCATGAAAAGAAAGTTTCTTTATGGCAAAATATTAAGAATGATTTGTCTAAATTACAAGATACTGTGTCCATCTGTTTCCAGGAGCTAGAGGTACATAAGTTGAACTTGAAAAGACTGAGTGACCATTATTCATCTTTTCAAAATAAGAACCAGTTATCTTTTACAACCATAAATGAGAGTTTATCTAGTATTCCAAGAGTGAAAACCAGATTAACAACCATTGAAGAGAAATTGAATTCATTTTTACATGAACAAAAGTTTTCTGACATTTCTTTTAAAGAACATATGGTGCAGGATACCCCAATTTTACCTGTTCCTAGCTCATCCAAAGTGAAATTAGTTCCAGAAATGCCTGTTGATATCACTGAGTTTCCATCAAAAATTGATGATGTACCAGGATCTTCCACAGAAGGATTAAACAATAAAATAACTGCCCAATTGGAGAAATTACAGCTCCTTCTTACTCAGAAACAAGCTTGTAATAAGGAGACTACATAAAATCAAAAGAATTGGCCAAAACTTGACCAGTATTCAACATTTGATGATGACTCTTCCACTGATTGGCAGCAGTTCATTTTCAGGATTGATAACTTTAAAAATTCTTGCAAACTCCCAGATGAGGAAATTGTGTCAAAACAAATTTCTTTATTTACCAATTTAGCCCTAATGTGGTATGAATCTGTTCTCTTTGATAAGCATGACTACTCATAGGAAGATTGGAAAAAATAAATAAAAGCACAATTTGGTGGCTCCACATTTGGGATAGCTCAACTAAGCAGTATGAAGAAGCCAGATATAGCTCTTCAACTGAAAAACCTATTGAGTTTCTTATGAAACTTGTAAAAATCATGAGGGAAATGGACCCAAATATGGAGTTTGAGTTATAGAAGGACAGGATCCTCTATAAATTACCCATGTCTTTGAGAGACTTAACAGTTGCTAGGACTGAGTTCTCTAGAGAACCTGCTTCTTTTATCAATACTTTTAATGAGATCCTTATGAGCAACAAGTATGATGCTAGAAGATTCATTCCTAGAACTCCTTTGGAGAAACCCTTTAATTAACAACAGAAACCTCTGGAAAAGGTTGGTAAACCTTCTTCCCCTATTTCACCCAAAAAGGATGCAAAAAAAACTTGCTTCAAGTTTAGCAAGCCTTGGAAGAAAGGCCATGTTTGTGACAAGAAGATCAATCTTGTTGAACAAACAGAGGAAAAGGCTGATGACACAATAGCACTGGATGATATGTCAAGTGATTGTGCCAGCAATATTTCTTATGAATCTCATCAGGATATTTTGATGCTGGAAGAGGATATTCATTATTTAAATATTATTAATATTGAGAATAATGATTTATCTACAGTAGAGGAAGCTGAGATCATAAAAAACCTTGAGGATAGCTCAATTGTTATTGCCCCTCTCAAGGCACCAGTCTTGATCAATGGAACCAACATTGAGGTTGTTTTGGATTCTGAAGCTAGAGGAAGTGTAGTATCTGAAAAAGCACTTGCTTCAGTGGACCAAGATTATAAATCAAAACTTATGCCTATCATTTCTGAGAATTGGAAAGTTTATGGCTCTGTTTGGTCCCCAATTGGTAAATACAAAGCCACAGTATTTTTCAAATATATCCATAGTTTTGTAAGATATATATGTGATTTTTTTGTAATAAAAAATGATAACTTAAGCAGTTGGTTTATTGTAGGAAGTGATATTTTAACCAAGTATGGCATAAAATTGGATCCTTAAAACCAATGCTTTACAATGGGGATGAATAGGAAGAGAAAATTTAAGTTTTCCTCCCCCAAAAAATTATTAACACCAGGATTGAACACATGTCTTTTTGTAGTTCAATATAAAGAAAGATCTACAAAAGAAACGCCTGCCCTTGTGTCTGAAATTAACAATTCTTCTTTTGGAGAACAACTGTCTGGTGAGGATAAAGATTCCATCATTAAATTGATAAAATCTTTTCCTATGGCCTTTGCTCATGGGTAACAAGAATTAGGATGGGTAAAAGAAGAAATGAAACTTTAATTATCTTGCCGATTAACTGAAATACCACCTAGTTTAAAGTAGAAGCCTTATCCTGCTTCTCCAACAAAGAGAAAAGATATTGAAGACAATATCTCTACCCTTTTAAAAATGAATATTAATGAAAAGGTAGTTGAAACACCTAAATATAGTGTTATCTCACCTGTCCTAATTTCTTATCAGAAAGATAAAGTCAGATTATGTGGTGATTATAGAGCATTGAACACTTATACTGTTGATGATATCTATCCTTTACCCAGAATAAGCTCTATACATGCTACCCTACAAGGTGCTAAATATATCAGCTGTTTGGATGGTAACAAGGGATATCACCAGGTACCTTTTGAGAAGAATTCTCAGAATTTCCTGATGATTGCTACTCATATGGGTATTTATAAGTATGTTAGGATACCATTTGGCCCTAAAAATGCCCCTTCAGTCTCTCAAAAAGTGATGGATAACAAATTCCATCAAGAAATAATTGAAGGATGGTTGATGGTTTATATTGATGATATAATTATATTCTCTAAAACATTTGAGGACCATCTTAACCACCTGTGTAAAGTGTTCCAAAAGATGGATGAGATTAATATGATTCTTGCTTTGAAGAAATTCAAATTTGGTTTTCATTCCTTAAAAGTACTTGGTCATGTCGTTTCAGGGTTACAGATATGTGTTCACCAAAACAAAATGGCAGCCATACAACAGGTGAAGGCTCCTACCACAGTTAGAGAGCTCCAGAGTTTTTTGGGAATATGTGGATACTATAGACAGTATATTAAATATAACCAAGTCATAGCCTTACCCCTTACCCAATTAACTAGAAAAGATGTTGCTTTTGTCTGGAATAGTGAAAGACAGAGAGCTTTTGACACTATGAAACACTGTTTGATGTCAGCACCAATTCTTGCTTTACCTGAATTTAATCAACCATTTGTTTTATACACTGATTCCAGTTTTATTGGTCTTGGTGCTGCCCTCCATCAGAAACAAGAGATGAATGATAAAATATCAGAAGTAGTAATTTTTTATATTTCAAGAACCTTGAGAAATAATGAATTAAAATATGTTGAAACTCAACTAGAGTGTTTGGAAGTAGTGTGGGCTTTAGAGAAGCTACATTATTACCTGGATGACCAGAGATTTGAACTTGTCACTGACTGCAGTGCAGTTAAATCCCTCTTAAACTTGAAAACACCTAACAGACATATGTTCAGATGGCAGTTAGATGTTCAAGAATACAGAGGAAGAATGAAAATAATTCATAGGACTAGTATTGTTTACTCAAATGTGGATATTCTATCAAGGTTACCTTTACCAAATAATGACTCATATCCTGCATATGATCCTGAGGATGAAATTTTTCATATTCATGGGATATATGTCGTTGATATGGAGGAAGAGCTATTAAAGCTTATTCTGGACTCATATGATGAGGAAACTGACTTAAAAAAGTTATGCACCATATTAAATGATCCAAAGAGTGCTTCAATACAAGCATTAATTAAAAAACTTCCACCAAAGTACCAGAAGGCTTTGGAAAAAGGTAAATTTTCAATTGATGAGGGATATCTATATTATAGAAGAAAGTTGAGTAATTTTATTGTTATTCCTCCTTCTATGATAGAAATAATCTTGAAAATTTGTCATGATGAAATATTGGTTGGACATTTTGATCTTTAAAAAACAATGATTAGAATTAAAAACACTGCTTGGTGGGTTAATATGTCTGAAGACACCAAACTATATGTTGAATCCTGTGATTCTTGACAAAAATCAAAAAGATTGTGTCAGTATAGTCTAGTATATAAGTATGATATAATAGTGTTTATTTATGGTCCTACTACTTATTAATAAATTATTTAGTGATTAAACCTCAGGGGAAGACTAATAAAATAGTTATACTCAAATAAAACTCACAATACTTGGATTTAAATGTGTGCTAGTGGTGGAAAATTGATGTATAAAATATAGTTATAGCTTATATAAAAATTATATCAATTTATAATGGCTTTATAATATATTTCTGAATGCTAATAATTGTATTGTAGTGGTTTTTTGAATTGTAGTAATTGAATGATGATAAATAACCGTCAAAATCCCTCCTTACTTATACCCAAATCCACTGAAGTGCACAGACCTTCAATCCAGATGATGTCACTGCTATCCCTGGAAATTACAGCACTGTGAGGGCCCATCACCTCCCCATGGTGTCCACTTCAAGCAGATTCAACACCCAGACCTCCAGTAAGGACCCTCCATCACTATTAATGATACCACAGATCTATACCACAAATAGAAAATCCAGATAAAAGAGGATACCATTAAGAAACAGGTAAAATAAACAATCAAAAAGAGATTTAATGAAACCAAAAGCATATAAAGGAAACAAATAAAATGTCCAAGCCCCCAATAACATCCCCAAGCATCCACATTAACCCAGAAATGTCCTTCCAACCCATAAATCCGTGAATAACCATCCAAGGAAGTAATTTAAGTTGTCCAAACTGTTCAATTTCTGCCCTTTCAACTATTTCTTCAGGTTGCTGTTTATGCCTTCGTGATCTTCTTGGAAATAGAGCAGTATCATTTGAATGGTATGGTTTTATAAGAGAAATAGGAAATACTTAATGTTTTCTATCATATGGTGCATATAGAATAACCTCAACAGCATTATTACCAACCATCTTTTTAACTACAAATGGTCCAATGAATGGATCTTTCAATTTAACATTACCATTTAAATTGAAATGTAGTGTTGAAATAAGGACTTCATCACCCTCTTTGAACATTTGTTCTTTATGGGCTTTATCCCATCTTTTCTTTACATACTCAAACACCTTAATTATACATTCTTGAGCATGTTTTCTGCATAGTTCTTGCATCTGAAGAAAAGATTTAGTACCTGGATGGATATCCAATCTAGGTAACTTATTAAGAGTTTTAGCAGGGGTATTAGGTACATAACCCAACCATAACTCAAATGGCTTCTTGCCAGTGACAGAATGTACTGTACTATTGTATGCATATTCTAAACCAGGGATAAGGGTTACCCAATCATGCATGAATTTGTCATTTTCTTTAAAGTTAAGACCAAAATCACAATATCTTCTTATCATATCTTCTAAGGTTTGTATCATTCTTTCTGCTAGCCCATCAGTTTGTGGATGGTGTGCTGTAGAAAGTTTTAATTGACACCATGAAACATCCATAAGTGATGTCCAGAACTCAGAAGTAAATTTAGGATCTCTGTCAGAAACTATTGCTTTGGGGAGACCTGCTATATTTAACATTTGTGTCCACCATAAAAAAGCTAAGTCCTTTTCAGAAACCTCTTTATGGGTAGGAATAAATTTACACATCTATGTAAATCTATCTACATTTACCCAGCAGGAGTTATAACTCTTATGCCCTGCTATTGGCAAACCTGTTACAAAGTCCATGTTAATTATTTCCCATGGAGCTTTTGGTTGCTCAATTTGTTGTAATAAACTAGCTCTTTTGCCTGTTAATCTTTTAGATTTTTAACAAGAATCACATGTTTCAAAATATTTCTGAGCATCCTCATACATGTTAATCCACCAAGCTGTGTTTTTTACTCTGGTTAATGTTTTATGGTAGTCAAAATGACCTGCTAATATATAATTATGACATATACTTAACATTAACTCCTTCATTGAAGGAGGAATCACAATTACATTACTTAATTTTTTCATGTAATATATAAAACCATCCCCAATGGAAAATTTTCCTTTTTCTAATGCCTCTTTATACTTATTTGGTAATGTTTTTATTAAAACATTCATTGAAGCATTAGTTGGATCATTTAATATTGTAGTGACTTTACTCAAGTCAGGATCTGAATTATAATTATCAAGAATTGATTGCATAAATTCATCCTTAAGATCTAAAATATAAATGCCATAAATGTTAATAATCTCTGACTCAGGAACATAAGCAGGATTAAAATTATTATTAGGCAGAGGTACTCTAGATAACAGATCTACATTAGAGTGCAAGGTTCCTGATCTATGTGTAATAGTCATCCGTCCTCTGTATTCTTGTACAGCTAATTGCCATCTAAACATGTGTCTATTAGGAGTTTTCATGTTTAAGAGTGACTTAACTGCACTACAGTCAGTTATTAACTCAAATTTTTGGTCTTCAAGAAAAAAATGTAGCTTATCAAGAGCCCATACTACTGCCAAACATTCAAGTTGAGTAGCACCATATTTCAATTCACTACTTCTCAGAGTACGTGAAATATAGCAGATTACTACTTCTGACATTTTACCTTCAATAAGTTGTTTTTGATGTAAAGCAGCACCTAGTCCAATAAAACTTGCATCTGTATATAATACAAAAGGTAATTGGAAATCTGGTAATCCCAAGATAGGAGCTGTCATTAAACATTCTTTCAACTTAACAAAAGCCTGTTGTCTTTCATTATTCCAAATGAAAGCTTCTGATTTCTTTATCAGTGTGGTCAATGGTGCAGCAATTGATAGGTAGTTTTTTATATATTGTCTATAATAACCACACATTCCAAGAAAAGATTGTACATCCTTTACATTTTGAGGAATACCAATATTCTTTATTGCAGCCACTTTATTTTGGTCTACACATATTTGTAAGCCAGATACAATATGACCAAGCACTTTTAAAGATTCAAACCCAAATTTACATTTTTACAATGCAAGGGTCATTTTTATTTCATCCATTTTTTGAAATACTTTCCTTAAATGGATTAAGTGTTCATCATAAGTTTTAGAGAACACTATGATGTCATCAATGTATACCATTAGCTATCCCTCAATCATTTCATTATGGAATGTTATATCCATTAACTTCTGAAATACTGATGGAGCATTTTTTGGTCCAAATGGCATTCTGACATACTTATAAATTCCCATGTGTGTTGTTATCAACAAAAAGTTTTGTGAATTCTTTTCAACAGGAATTTGGTGGTACCCTTTATTTCTATCTAGGCAGCTTATATATTTAGCACCTTTAAGGGTAGCATGTATAGAGGCAATCCTTGGCAAGGGATAAATATCATCTACTGTAAATGTATTTAATGCTCTATAATCACCGCAGAGTCTTTCTTTATCTTGTTCATAAGAAATTAGCACTGGTGATATTTCACAAAATTTTGGTGTAGTTTCAACCTTCTCAAGAATGTTCATATTCAATAACATCTTAATATTATCCTCTATGTCCTTCTTCTTAATTGGTGAAGCAGGGTATGGTTTCTTTTTAAGACTAGCAGGAATATTATCCATATCACAGGTTAAACTAATCTTCATTTCATGATTTTTTACAAGGCCAAGTTCATTGGAACCATGTGCAAAAGCCATTGAAAATGCTTTAATTAATTCCAAAATATTTTTTTTCTCAGCTTTACTTATCTGAGTGCCAAATGATGCTTTTGAAATTTCTGTTTCCAGAAGTTCCATCTCATTGGATTCTCTTCCTTTACACGGGGAATTTGTTACTGACTCAATGTGTAAGACTGTGTTGAAAGAATTTATTTTAAATTTCCTTTCACCATTCATGCCAATTGTAAAATTGTTATTAGCAGGGTCTAATTTCACACCAAATTTAGTCAGAATATCATTTCCAATGATAAAACAGTTACTACAGTTAGTATTATCCATTACTATAAAGTAACAAGTTACCCTTACATAACCATGTTGATGTTTAAAGAAAACAGCAGCTTTGTATTTACCAATGGGGTGTAGCACTGATCCAAAACCTCTCCAATTTTTATTTTGAAGTGGTTCAAGCTTAAACTTATATTCACTATCAATTTTCTGTAATGTATTAGTGGAAACAACAGAACCAGCAGCTCCTGTGTCCAGTACTATATTAACATTTTCACCAGAAATAATAGCTGGAACAGTGATAGGTGTCATTCTAAAGTTATCAGCTTGTATATCCTTAATGATTTCAGCATCCTCAAAATTCATTAAAGATTCATTTGAGTCCATATTTAATATTGGATTTTCAAAGATGGACAAATCATCTTCCAACATACAGACTTCATTTTCATCACATTATGAGATATTGCTGTCATAATCACTTGATTCTTTACTTTTTTCAGTTTCAGTTTCAGATTCTCGTTGATTTTCAACAATATTTATGTTTTTCTCACATTTGTGACCTTTTACCCAAGGTTTGTTACACTTATAACAAGTATTTGTTTCATACTTTTTAGGTACTACAGGTGCAGTAGGTTTTTTCTGCTTCTCCTGAAGTGTTTTTGAATTCTGAATTTTTACAGGTTCAACATTTTGTTTATAAGTGGAATACCTTGATTCATGCTTATGGTTTAATAATATTTCATTGCAAATATTAATAAAGTCAGAATATTCAGTAACATTTAATGTTCTAGCTACAACAATATCTCTGAGAGATATAGGTAATTTATATATTATCTTATCTTTCCATAAGTTGAAATCCATATGAGGCTCAATGGCTTTTAATATTTTATTTAAATTCATTAAAAATACCATAGTTTTGTCACCATTCAACAGATTATACCTAGTCTTCTCATAAAGTCTCTGCTGAGTAAGCCTGAATTTAGAACCTCCAAATTGTTTTTAAATAAGTTGTTTCCATTCAGCCCAAGAGTAATCTTTACCCTCACTCAAGACAGCTTCAAACCATAATAAAGCAACATCCTTAAATAAAGAAATTAATTTTGATGTTATTTCTTCATCTGGTAACTTATATGAGAATTTCAAGTTGTCAATTCTTTGAATAAAATGTTGCCAATCAGAGCTAGCTTCCCCATCATAAGTTGGGTACAGATCTATCTTAGGCCAGTTTTTCTGATTGGATTTTATCTCACTAATCTTAGGTAAATTCAACAACTTATTCACTTTTGATAAATGGTCTTGTATTTCCTCCTGCACGGATTTGTGACTTACATTTTCAGATTTGACACTACCACCAGATGGTTTTAATTGTGGTGGTATAGGGAAGGAATGAGATTCACTTTTGCCAATGAAGGGATTATTATTATATTAATTATACTTATGATTTACCTGGTTAATTAGTAGATTGGCAGTTTCAATCTCAACTTTAGTTAATCTTTGTAGCAACTCAGAGACACTTTGATTTGTCTGGGCAAAAGATAACTTTGTTATTGATTTAGTTTTCAATAAATGTGTTTCATATAATTTTTCTAACTCACAGAATTTGTTTGAAAGTTCATTATATTTATTACTTAATGAATCATATTTAAGAGTTAGAGACAAATGTTCTTTCTCTAATTCTTTGTTACGTGTTGCTAATTGAGAAACGTTTAATGTCAAGAATGAAATTGTATCACTAGTTAGCTTAACTGTCTGTTCCTCACAATCAGTCATTCTGTTCAACAATGCTGAAACAATTCTATGGACAGTTGGATTATTGTTAAAATATTCCATGTCTTCCTTTCCAATTCTCTCACTCTCCTGTGAACTTCTCATGTCACTAGTAGGTGGTGGAAACTTAGGGTTAACTGTATTATCATTATAAATAGTACTGTTATTGTGGACAAAAGACAAGTCAGGTGTATCTACTCTAAAGCCTAAATTGCTTAAATCCTCCTCAATTTTTTGCACAGTTTTAACAGAAATAGGATTACCTATATTGTAGTTATCAGTATTGTGTTCAATATGAGAGGGTAATCTACTTACCATGGGATAGATGCCAGTCCTGATTTTTGGCGCTTTTTTCCTTTGTAAGGGTGAGCTGAGGAAGTCAGATGAGGTGGTGGATCCCAGTTGCAACTGTGGCTGGTCCACTGTTGATGAAACCAGTCCCATTTCCATTTGTCTACCAGAATTTTCTCCTGGGAGTGAGTTGACCCGCCTTGGATAGGGGGTTGCTGATTTGGATGACTGGGCTGGCCTCCCTTTAACTCTGCCAATGCCTGATTCATCTGCTGAAACCCTACCTTGAAATTGTTTTGCAATTGCTCTACCTCTTTGAACATGAGTGATTTGGATTCTTCCAACTTCAGAACCTGTTTATCCATGTGGGACAGTTGATTCTGAAGAGGAGGAGATGTCTTTTTTATAGTTATCTTTTTTAAGAGGGTGTCCTTTTCCTCTATACTCATGCTTTCTGCTTGGGGGTATTGTTGACCCTCCATGGTGATGTCCTGGAAAGTTTTTGTTATCTTTAGACCTGGTATTATAAGCAGGATTTTCACTTACACTGACGTGAGGAGCACTCATATTGTTAAGAATGACAATATTTTACGTCTACAGAAAGGAAAAACTCTATGGAATTAGTAGACAAAAGATATTAGCAATGTTATTACTAATAAATAAGCAATGGAGCTTACCCTGAATTTATATCTTTATTTATTTAAATAAATAATAAGAAAAATTTGAAAAAATCTGTTAAAAATATAATAATAAGTTCAACTACACCTTTATAAGGGTGAATAAGTATCTTAGAAAGATTTAACCAAATACCAGTTTAATTGGGTGTTATATTGGTGTCCAAATACCAAGTGAAATCGGGTTTATATTGGGTACAGTTACTACTGTAAATACCTAATTTTTATGATAAAAAATTAGTAAAATTATTATAAGGGTTCTTTTACGCAATCACTGAGTTATGATGACCCACTAATATGCAGCAGACCCAAATATTTGGTTATTTTGAGCTGTACTAAGGTAAAAATCACGTCCCAAGGCTTATACTAACTAATAAGTAAAATATAAGGAAAGACCCCCAATTGTCAGTATAGTCTAGTATATAAGTATGATATAATAGTGTTAATTTATGTTCCTACTACTTATTAATAAATTATTTAGTGATTAAACCTCAGGGGAAGACTAATAAAATAGTTATACTCAAATAAAACTCACAATACTTGGATTTAAATGTGTGCTAGTGGTGGAAAATTGATGTATAAAATATAGTTATAGCTTATATAAAAATAATATCAATTTATAATGGATTTATAATATATTTCTGAATGTTAATAATTGTATTGTAGTGGTTGTTTGAATTGTAGTAATTGAATGATGATAAGTAACCGTCAAAATCCCTCCTTACTTATACCCAAATCCACTGGAGTGCACAGACCTTCAATCCAGATGATGTCACTGCTATCCTTGGCAATTATAGCACTGTGAGGGCCCATCACCTCCCCATGGTGTCCACTTCAAGCAGATTCAACACCCAGACCTTCAGTAAGGACCCTTTATCACTATTAATGATACCACATATCTATACCACAAATAGAAAATCCAGATAAAAGCGGATACCATAAAGAAACAGGTAAAATAAACAATCAAAAAGAGATTTAATGAAACCAAAAGCATATAAAGGAAACAAATAAAATTTACAAGCCCCCAATAACATCCCCAATCATCCACATTAACCCAGAAATGTCCTTCCAACCCATAAATCTGTGAATAACCATCCAAGGAAGTAATTTAAGTTGTCCAAACTTGATGTATGCGCCTGATATAGGTGTCTATGCTTCTTTAGGCATTTTTAGTCCACTGATTTCGTCCATATGACCTAAAATAAGCAGAAAAACAAAGGTTATAGGCTATAAAGGGTCTAAAACCCACTTATATACCTAAATATACATAATATACTGCATATTTCACTGAATATGAGATTTATGTATACATATAAGCTTATGTATGTCAATAATTACTTCATATCACTTAAGATAAGTATATTTTGACTCCATTAACACCTTAATAAGTATTATTAGGCTATGGATAAGCTATTTAAACTACTATAAGTTGTATAATAGAATAATAATTATATATATATATAATATAATAATATATATTATTATTTTAAACTTATTTTTAAGATATAAGCTTAATTTACTTAAGGTTATCTTATTATAAGAATGAGAAATACTCAGTCCTAGGGATATCTAGGCTGACAGATTGACTGGTAAAAGAACTTGATTAATGCAACATATTGATCCTCCTGATACACCATGGCAGATAATAAACATAGATTTTGTAAAAGGATTACCTATTTCTCAAAAATAAAGTTGTGACTCTTGTTGGGTTATTGTGGCCAGATTCACAAAAATGTGTAAATTTATCCCTACTCACAAGGATGTTTCCAATAAAGAATTAGCTTTCTTATGGTGGTCTCATATGTTTAATACCGCTGGTTTTCCTAAAGCAATAATCTCTGACATAGAACCTAAATTTACTTTTGAATTTTGGATGTCTCTGATGGATGTTTGTGGTCGTAATCTAAAACTTTCTATTGCTTATCACCCGCAAACTGATGGATTAGCTAAAATGATTCAGACCATAGAGAACATGATAAGAAGGTATTGTGCTTTTGGCCTTGAGTATAAAGACAATGACAGATTCACTCATGATTGGGTTACCTTACTTCCTGGGTTGGAATTTGCTTATAATAGCACTGTTCATTCTGTCACTCAAAGGAAGCATTTTGAGCTCTGGCTTTGATATGTTCCAAATAATCCTGCCCAAATTTTCAATAAAAAAATACCTAAATTGGATTTACATCCTGGTGTAAAATATTTTCTTCAAATGCAACAACATTGAAGAAGTCATGCTCAAAAATGTATTGAAAAATCTTTTGAATATGTGAAGAAGAGATGGGACAAATCCCATAAAGAATACACTTTTAAAAAGGGTGATGTAGTACTTATTTCTACAGTCCGATTCAATTTACAAGGTAATAACAAATTAAAAGACCCATTTGTAGGTCCATTTGTTGTCAGAAGAATGGTTGATGATAATGCAGTTGAAGCTATTTTGTATTCTCCAAATGACAGAAAAACTTCATGTTTTTCCAATATCTCTTTTGAAACCATACACATCCAAAAGTGATTTATTTCCCAAAAGGAGGGGAAGACCAAAAAAGACCCTTAATGAAATCACTGAGACAGCAGAAATTGATGAGATTCTAAATGACAGAATAGTTACCGCTGAAAAAGGTACAGAATACTTATTTAGAACCAAGAATAAATCATCTGAATATGATTCTTGGATACCTTGGAAGGATATATCTTAATTTCCTACTCTACTAAAGAGATATAAAAAGAAAAAATCTTATCATTTTTTTATTTTTTTTAGAGTGAGGGAGCCTCAGCCAGGCTTCTAGACTTACCCAGTAAAATAATAAGTTTTTTACTGGATGAAGCCACGCCTTTTTATTTCTTATATATTATTAATTATAATAAATTTACTTTACACTTACTTGTAATAAATAAACTAGTTAAAAAAAGTAAAGTTAGTAAATAATTAAATTTAATAGTAAATGTCATTTATATTTATATTTCTATTTATATTTTTATTATTTTTATTTCTAACACAGTTCTCAATGACAGGTTAAGAGAAATAATACTAAATATTAAAATAAATATTAATATTGAAATAAAATTTAATATTAAAATGAAAATATATTTATACAGAAAATTCAAATTACTTATTTAAAATTGACACTTACTGTAATTTTAAATAAAACAATTTATTTCTTAAATTTTCTGTAAATACAGATTTTAAACACATTATTTATAGAACAATCTTATTATTTGAAATATCTTCCTCAAATATTCTTTCTTCTTCTCTCATACTCCTGTATATAAAATTCAAAGTCTGTGCTTTGTCTCTCATTTGCCTATAAAAGTTCTCCCATTATTGGTTGTTTTGGAACATTCCTTCATTACTTACTTATTTATTTACACCATTATTACAAAACAAATTATTTATTACTATCATTTATTGCTTTAAGCATTTACTTCTGCATTAATCCAAATCAATAAATATAATAACATTTAAGACATTTGACCTCTTTAAATTTGAGTAAAGTAAAAAAAGAAAAAAATATGTACCTTGACTTTAAAAGCCCAAAATTCCACCTATATGTCCTGTTAGACCTCCGTAAAAACCTTCTAGACCAAGAGACCCTTTGACATTAAGTTTATTAAAGTGTGATTTTAAACAATAGGTGGTGTCAGTTCTGTAAAATCAGCACTTAACTTAAGTGCGGATTTCAAACCAAATCAGCACTTACAAATCAGCACTTAAATTTTGAAAAAAAGTCACTTATTTCAAAAATGGGTGTCAGTTATGACCTCAAATCAGCACTTTTTTCCCATTTTTTTTCACAACCACATGTTGGCCACAAAACCTTCCTTCCTTTCTTACCCCATCCCTGTCACATGTGACACACTGACCTTCCTCGCTACCTACCCATCAATCCTCGGCACACACCCCTTCCTGACATTTTCAACATTTTGACCAGGCATGTTTACATTCTTTTTTACTTATTTCTTCTACCTCTTAATCTTTTTTCTTGTTATGTGCCAGTTTTATAATGCCTCCCAGACATGTCATTATACCTATTACTCTTCAACATTTCTCTTCACCACCCTTTTAAATTATTTTTTTTCACTCTCCAAATGTCCTCTTTGTGTACTTCATTCACTTGGGTTGGTATTTTGGTTTGTTGCATATTCATTTTTTTTTGGAATTTACGGTGAAAATCTTTTTTTTGGATGGCTCATTGGTTTTCTTTCACCGGCTTAACATATAATCACATATTTTCTTATGAAATCGCTTATTTTGTCAGTGATTTTTTTTTCTTTCATCACTCATATCCTTTTCATCCTCTCCTCAAACATCACTCAAATATTTTTGTTACTTTTTTTTTCTCAACTCATCTTACCAGGTTAGTCTTTTTTTTTTCTTTTTTCTTGTTTTTTATTTGCTAATCATGAATTTTTTTATTTTGCTTTTTTTTGTTTTTGGTTTTTTTTTTGGTTTTTTTTTGGTTTTTTTTTGGTTTTTTTTTGGTTTTTTTTTGGGTTTTTTTTTTTGTAAGTCCTTTATTTTTATTTTCAAGGTTAGACTAACTTTTTTTTTTTTTTTTTCTCTGCTTCACCCTCTTTAGCTGCCTCATTTCACCCCTTTTCCTCTCTCTTTACCTGCCTTTCACCCTCCTTGGCTGTCCCGAATCCCCCCTTTCCCCCCTCTTTAGGTGCCTCAAGACCCCCCCTTCCCCTCTCTTTAGGTGCCTCAACACTCCCCCCTTCTCCTCTCTTTAACCGCCTCAAATTCTCCCTTCCCCCCTTCCACTTCCCTTTAGCCACCTCTACCCTCCTTCCTTCTTAACAAACAATTGCTAATGATCGTTTGTTAAGGAGGAGGAGGAGCTAGTGATGGTTTAAGGGGAGTGTAAGGGGGGGTTGAAGCGGCTAAAGAGGGGGGAAAAGGAGGGGGGTTTTGGACATGTAAAGAGGGGTAAAAGGGGGGGAGTTGGGGGGGGGGGGTTTCAGAGGGATTTTGAGACAGGCAAGGAGGGGATTTGAGGATGGTTTTGAGGCAAGGAGGGAGAGAATTTAGAAGTAATTTCAGAGAAAGAAAGTGGGGGAAAGGGTACTGTAATGAGAGTTAAAGAGGGGTTACCTATTTTTCAAAAACACATACTAAAATGTAACTTTTTATTTTTTTTTTTGGCAGATTTTTAGAAAAAAAAAAGTTTTACATTCTGTTAAGGTCCTTCCCTGTAAATTAAAAAACAAAAAAGGTTTAGATATTAATTTTTAATATTTCTTACAAATAATTTTACATTTTACTGAATGATTTTTTTTTTAATTTTATTTGTTCTGATTTTTCTTTTACAGAATATATATATATATATATATATATATATTTTTGACAGGATTTTCTGTGAAGGATTTTCATAACCAAACTTCAGGTTTTCTTTTGAATTTTTTTTTTTGAAATAATTTTTACTGAAGATTTTTAATTTTTTTTTGTTTTAAATGTTTTATTTAATTTTTTTTTAAAAAGGATATTGCTTTAAATTTTATTTTAAATGATATTATTACGTGAGTTTTTTTTTAAAAAAATATGAGTTGAATTTTTTTTTGACATTTAAATTTTTTTCAGATCAAATAAATGTCTTCTTCTTCAGATTCACCCCTTACTTCTCTATCATCTTTATCTTTATCCTCTTAATCATCTTCATCTTTATCATCTCTATCATCTTCTTCAAAATCAACTTCAATACAATCATCTTCTAAATCATCAAAAAAAATTAATGATAATCAGTTTCATCAGAATAAAAGATATTTGAAAAAAAATTCTTCTTCTAAATCATTCAAAAAAATTAAAAATAATCTGTCTCATCAGAAGAAAAGATATCTGAAAAAAAAATTCATCATCTAAATCATCAAAAAAGATAAAAGATAATCAGTTTTATCAGAAGAAAAAATATCTGAAAAAAAAATTCTCTGTGAAAGTTATTTTTGTCATATCCCAAAAATTTTTTTCATAAAACTAAAGTAGATAAAAAAAATCAATATCTGAAAAAATTACCAGAAGATATCAAATATCTAACCGAATTTGGAGATGATCGAGTTGTTGCAGTTATAAGTAATTCTTATAAGGCTCAATTCATTTTGGAAGTTATTCATTTGATGGGGTAAAAGATGAATCTTTTAATCAACTATCGGATCTTATCATAACTCTTTATCAAATGTCTTTGGTTTGGTTACCTATAAGAAATAAAAATTTGTTGGGTGGTATCATGATTGTATTTGGTTGGAGACCAGGTTTTGTTAAAGGATATTCTCTTGGTATATCTAATAATTTTTTTTCTATTCTTAATATCATTTAACTTATTTCATTTATATAGGCATATATTCATTGCTCAAGAATATCACTAAAGCTCAAAAAGATGAAGATTTTCACTTATGGGAAACTCTACCTTCCTTTAACTCTTTTCTTGCTCTTCGACTTAAAAAGCTCTGTAATAAAGCTTTTGAAAAAAATCATGAACTTGCAACCAAAGTTGGAATATCGAATTGGTGTGACTCGGAATGTGAAGATATCAGCCACCAATATCTTTTATTTTCTAATTTTATTATCACTCATTCTGGATTCCACAATAGGATTCATATCGATAGGAATGATGCCAATTTTCTTACTTTTGGTATATTCTCATATATCAATCCGATAACTGGCCAACCAATACCATCTCCAGCTGAAATCAAAGGACATGGTTTATATTTTCTGGACCACCAGTGCATCATTGATTTTGGTTTGGGAAATGGTATCATTGAAACTATTTGGAATTCTTCTAAGGATAATCATCTAATGACCAAAGCTCCTCCTGGTTTGGAATCCTATCAAGATTTAACACATTTTGGTTGCTCATTTCAAATCAGTCATAAGTTGATTCAAAGAATCAATAAGGTAATGAAAGAAGGTAAAGTAAATCAATTTAAAAAAACTTTATCTAGATCCAAAAAGTATGGGGATTAGAGTTGTCATCAAAAATTATATATTTTTTCATAAATTTTTTATAAATATTTTATATATATCAATTTTCTCAATTTAAGTGATGAGCCAATGACCTTTGGTTGTATAACAGGTAATCATGATAACATTTTTTTGTTTCATGGGGTTCCTCTTGCCTATACCTGTGGAAAGTCCCAAACTTTTGTTTCTAGATTTGATCTGCATTTTGGCTTGAGGAATTGTCATTACTTTAAACTAGGGAAATTGATATATATTAGATATTTATTTAATAATTTATGTAATTATATTAAATTTAGATGACTTCCACCCCTTACTTCAATAAAATTCAGGGGGGGTATTGCCAAATTTTCAAATCTGACATGTGAAATTGATGAATTAGAAAAATTTTGGTGATATCCACCCCTTGCTTCAATAAAATGCAGGGGAGAGTATTGCCAATTTTTTAAAACAGATATAGAATTTTTTTTGACTTGTAAATATTTTTGTGAAAAGTTTTTGGTGATACCCATCCCTTACTTCAATATGGACAGGATGAGAGGATAATGTGAGTGTGAAGCAAGGTAAAAGCCATATCCAGAGAGTAGTCAAAGATGTGGTTATGGCAGAGATTTGTGCAACATGTGGTTATGACAGAAAGTTGTCCAAGATGTGGTTATGAAAAATTGAGTAAAAAAATGTCGGATAAGAGGTGAACATTGACACATAAAGTGTCTAATAACCCAATTATTAGTAAAAATAATTGCGGAAGATAATTGGGGTATGCAGATTATTTTCCACAATTAATTTAATTGTGGATCAGTCAACATTGATACCCCCTATTTTATTTAAGAATTGAAATATTGTCAATCAATTTATATTGATCAACTTAATTTAAGAAAGTATTATTTAAATAAGTTGCTACAAAAAATACTTTGCATTGAGTAGACTCATGGAATGATTTTTTCTAGCTTCCATTCAGTTATCCTCACACTTTCACTATGTTTTCAATATAGATCCATTATTATTTGTGTGATACTTCAAGTGTAAGTTCAGTATTACTTCAGTCTGAGTTCCATCTGATTTCCATATGACTTCAAGTTGCGGACTTGCTAGCAAGTCCGCCCCCCATATTGTGTGGTGACTTTAACAGCAAATTCAAAGACCAAAAAAATATGCAAAAAAATTTACCATTCTCAGTGAATAACACATGCAAATTGATCATTTGAAGAGAATGAAAAAAAAAATTAAAATTGCATTGAAAAATGTTGGAGTGTTATTGGAAGAATTTTTGCCCTTATACTAGTTGATTGAGAAATAAAAGTGTTGGATATAGTCGGAGGTGAATCAACTTGTTCATCTTCATACAGCTCTAACCATTGATCTTTGAGGTCAGCAAGTTGGTTATGAAGTATAGTGCAACACAGAATCCAGTTGATCACCGCCTCCATTTCAAATTTATTTCTAAGAGGACTTCTTAATTCCCTTAAACTAGAAAAACTGCCTTTCAAGATTCCAAGAGAATGTCCAATATGGACTCTTGACTTTGCCAAATGATTTTTGAACTTGGAATTTTGACTGTCTTCTCAAGCTGCTCCCCAAAAAGCAGGAAGTACATACTTTCCATTCACATAAGCAGAATCTGCAAGAAGATACTGATCTTCATTAAAGAATTTTTCAGGTTCATTTGAAATTTGCATTCTTTGGAAGACGTAGGAGTCATGACATGAGCCAGGATAGCCAGCGAAGAATGATATAAATTTTTTGTTTATGTCACATATAAGCTGAACGGAAATTGAATATCTATACAGAAGATATATTTGTTTGTGTTAAGTTCAAAGAGAATGAAAGGAGTTAAAAATAATCTACCTCTTTTTACAGTCAAAGTAATTGTTTCCACCTTGAGCAGGTTTCTGGCTCAAAGGAATAGTAGTACCATCAACAAAACCAATACATCCTGGGAAGCCCTCTGATTGCATAACCTGAGATGATTCAAGTTGCTCTTCTTTTGTTGGCCAGGTGAGAAGTTGAGATTCCAAGGAGTTGATGGCAGTGATACATCGTTTGGTATAAGTGTTAATTGAATCATACCCTAAATCAAAGACATTTATAAACTTTTCAAAGCGGCTCCATTAACATTTGAACACAAACGACATAGTGTGATGGCCAATTGAATTGAAGGATGTCATTGTTATTTTTGAGAATTATTGTGAAATATTGGATGATCCTGAATAAGCTCAAGCAATTTAACGAAACATTCCTGAGAAGTCCTGAACAGCTGTCTAATACTGGGTGTAGATAGGTTAAGAAGTGTTTGGATGGTGTACTTGGGGTTATGAAGTACTTGAGGCTTTCTGGGAAAAAGGTAATGTTTCATGGCCATTTTTGATAAAAAGACAAAATCTTCTTCTATATCAGAATCAGAATCAGAATCAGAGTCCAAGAGCAGTTCAAGAGGCATGAAAGTCATTGATTTATGTAATTTATCACAATTTGAAAGTGAGGAAGGCATAACTCTTATATGATATGAAATGAACATGTAAATGATGTACGATGTTTTGAGTTATGTGGTGTTATGCTGTGGAGTGCTGCGTATGAGTGGGATGATGCTGACAAATCAGTGAAATGGGACTTGATGGTGAAATCAGCACTTTTGGTTGAGAAAGTGCGGATTTGAGTGAAATAAGTGACTTTTTTCACTTTTGAAATCCACCATTATTGGGGCTAGTGTGTTTTGGAAATCTGCACTTAGATAAGTGCCGATTTGTAAGTGCGGATTTGCCAGAACTGACACCCCCTAATGTAGATAAAAATTTTAAAAAATCATTTCTTTTAAATAAAAATGAGATAAAATAAAAATAATAACAGAAAAAAAAAGGAAAGTTTTGGTCTAGCTCCATAAATACTTACATTTTGACCCTTTTTTATCCTGTGTAAATTTTTTTAGCCCTTTTTTCACCCCCTAGGGCCCCCACCAGGCCATACTTAGAGCTAAGAAAGGGCTGACAATGTGTCAACTTATTCTAATTTAAAATGTCTAAGTTTTATCAAAAGAAATTGACATCCTTCCTACAGTTTTGAATATCTTGATTTTTTCACAAAATAAACTTTTTTGTCATACTTAGCACTCATTGTTGCTTCTTTCCTTCCCATGATACCCATTATCATATATTTTTTTAATTTTTAATTTATAAAGCACATACTTGCTCATTATTTATTAAGACTTATATAAAGAATTTATTTTAGAGAAAAAGTTACTATAACCTATAGTTTTCATAAATTTTTTATCATTCTTCAAAATTTCATGTCTTGAAAAAATGGATGCTGTGTGCCTTCTTTTGATGTAACTTATTTTTTAAAAAAATTATTATTAATGTTTAGACACTTTTTAAAAATTTTATGATTTAATTTAATTTTTTGGAATTTTTTTCTTAAAAAAATAAGATTTTTGATGTCTTTTAAATGATTTTGTGATCTTGTGAATTTTTTTCAATTTTTTGAGGAATTTTTTGGACCTAATATTTTTTTTGTCATTGTTTTGCTTTTTTTAAATGTTTTAATGCTTGAATAGGAATCAAGTCACGTTCCAAAATAACTCAGTGTCTTTTCAAGCACATGAATTGATTCCAATTCTTCTAGTGAAAGTTGACAGATGGACCACAAATTTTCATAGAATTATATTTCTTGTGGTCCATCTAACAACTTGCACTGAGGAATTGGGTTCCAGCCTTGTGCTTGAAAAGAATGCAGTTTCTTTTTAGCATGTGACTTCAATCACAATTCAATTTATATGCTGGAAAAGACCCTGGGTCTTTTTGGCATGTGAGTTCAACTTCAATTCAAGCATTAAAACAGGGAGAAAAAATTCAAAAAAACACAAAAAAACCAAAAACATCAAAAGAAACATAAAAAAAATGTAAAAAAATTCAAAAAAATTCGAAAAAAACCAAAAAAATTTCAGAAAATCTGAAAAAAAATCTTAAAAAAATCTAAAAATCTAAAAAATATAAAAAAAAATCTAAAAAAAATAATAATAATAAAAATAAAAAAAATAAAAAAAAGTCAATATAAGTCCAAAAAAGTCAAAAAAATTTAAAAAAGTTCAAAGAAAATTCAAAAAATACCAAAAAAATATAAAAAAATCCAAAAAAATCAGAAAACTTCAAAAAACTTCAAAGAACTTCAAAAAAATTCAAAAAAATGCAATTTTTTCAAAATTTTTTTTCTTAAATTCAATAAAATTTAAATACTTAAATGAAGTGCTATTAAATTCCAAAAAATTCATAAAAATTATTTAAAGGCCAAAAAAAATTTAAAAAAATCTAACAATGCTAAAAATTCTAAAAATTCTGAATATCAATAGAAAATTAAGAAATGATTTTAATAATCAGCAAAAATTAAAATAAAAGCTTCATAAATTTTTAAAAATTGAATAAAAAATTGATACAAGTGAAAAAATTGAGGAAATTATTCCAAAAATATATTAAATAAAAAATAAGATAAATATCTCTTTTTTTAAAACATTTGGTATTCATATATTTTTTTACTTGAGAATTCTTGACTCATAATAACTTCTGCTTTATTTTTTCAAGGAAAATCGATGCATAGATGATAAAAATTTTGATCCTTGATTCATGAGGAAACCATTCTTCCAAAAAATAGGGCCACTGGAGTTACTACTAAGGTTACTCTTGGGGTAGTCTGAGGGACAAAAAAAAGACTTGCCTAAAAGTTGTCTTTTATTTTACCCTGTGCATCTTTTTAAATTAAGGAAATTAAGAGTCAAGTTTATTTTCTATGGATTTGATTCCCTTACTGATATCGAGGTCAGTAACACCAAAACCAGTAGAAGATGAAAGAGTCTTTGCCTTCTTGTAACTGGCTCAATAATTCTTAAAGCATTCAGAAATATGTTTAGCTAAAAGATCTATCCTTCCCTTTGTCTTATTTTGTAATTCATTGGCCATTAGAAGATAACCATTAATTTTTGATTTGGGGGGCAGTCCTACTTTGGTTGAATTTTTAGTACCAAAACAAGAATCATAGTTAGATTTAGTTTTCAGCCAGTTGATAAGTATGAGATGATCATCTTTTTTAATTGAACGGCGTTTGATTAATTGGCTGAGTGGGGGAAAGAGGGAGAAGTGCAATTAGAAGAAAAACTGGGGGAAGGGTGCCTTTGAGAAGATCTATGATGACAAGGCATGTTATGATAATTGAAGATGAAGAGTAGGGGAAAAAAGCAGATGAGATACAGAGTGATTCTTAATGGAGAGAATAGACAATATGGGTATAGAATGGTAGTATGTAGCAATGTGGAAGGCATATACAGAAAGTAGTCCAAGATGTGGGCATATACAGAACAAAGTACAAGATGTGGTTATGGCAGAAAGTTGTGCAATGAGATCAGGTTAGGAGTGCGCAGCATGGTAAGGAGGCTGACATATCCAGAAATTTATCCAAGATGTGGTTATAAAAAGTTGAGTAGAAAAATTTTGGATAAGAGGTCATCTTTGACACGTAAAATGTCTGATAGCCCAATACTTAGCAAAAATTATTGCAGAAGATAATTGGGGTATAAGGATTTTTATCTGCAATTAATTTAATTGTAGATTGTTCAACATTGATACCCCCTATTGAATTATATTTATATACTTATTGGATTTGTACTACAGTATTCATATAGGACCATTAAAATCTTCTAGAAAACTGACTATTCAAACTATTTCATGTCTTTGTACTTGAACTCAGCCTGAAAAATTTGTTGGTTAATAAATATGTATCTTTCATCTAGATTTTATATTGATCATTTATGAGTTACAAAATTATATATTGGCAATATACTATAGGCATAGTAAAATAATATTTCACCACACAATCTTTTGGGGGGACTTGCTATTAAGTCCTCAACTTGAACTTAAATGGAACTCATATGGAACTCAGACTGAAATTATAATGAACTGATACTGAAATTTACTTTGAACTCATCTTAAGCTATTAACCAATAATGGATGAGTCAGTGCTGGAATAATAGTGAACGTTTAATGATTAATTTATAGAAATAATGACAAAGAAGATTAAGAATCTGATTAATTCACAGAATTTTTTTCATAAAACACAATTTAATTTACATTTTGAATTTCAATTGATCATAAAAAATTCTTAAAATTATACTTTTTATTTGAAAAGCATCACTTTTAACCTCTCTAATGATTTTATTAGTTTTTTTTTTGAAAAAATATATAATAAGATCAGTGGTTCTTTTTACTGATAAATCCTTTTAACCAAGAATTTGAAGCTTTTATTTTTTAATTTAAACCATATTACCTGATTTTTTTTTGTATTTTTATTATTTCTTATTATGCAATATAAATATGTTCAGTTCAATGGATTTATTTAACAAACATATTGAAACATCAAAATTCTCAAGTATTTTATTCTATTATACTGTGAAAAGACTCATAATAAAATAATAAAAGATAGCAAAGTGTTTCCTAATTTCTGTTTCAATGAAGTATTCTCATAGCTTCTTTTAACTAAGCACTAATAATTAATAAATTTTTTTATTATAAGTTTAGAAAGAAGTATAATTCTTATACCAGTGGACTTGAATCAATTTTTTTAAATGTTTATATGCAAGAAGATGATTAAAATTAAAAGAAAATATACTTTTGCTCTATTTTTTGTTCAATTGAATATTCAACTACTAGGAATTTTCACAATATACATTTATTAAATGTAATACATATATGATATTCTGGAACTTTCCATGATTTATTTCATCAAAATTGCATGTAACCATGGTTATTTGGTAGAGTAATCTCATGAGTTGAAATAATAAATTACTACTCAGTTAATTTTTCATTTTTAAAAATGAAATTCAAGCTAGATGTTAAACCATAAAGATAATAGAAACAAAATAGTATAAATGTATTTAAACTTTAATTTTAGTGCTTGATTTTGCTTCAATGCTGTATTGTGGGATAATTTCAGTGTCACCTTGAGAATAAGAACCATATATTTTTCAAAGTGTTATCATGTTAAAAAATGTGCTTCAGATAAAAATTTTGTTTGTATTATTTTTCAAGAATTGGATTAAGTAGGTAGAAGTAATACTTCTTAATGATTATATCAGTTTCAAATTAAAAAAAACTATTACATGATATTTATTTTGTAAAAAATCCACAATAGTTACTTTAGATTATACCCATGTAGCAAAGTAGCTGTAAAGGAAATCATGTCTTGATTAAAAATAATATTATTCCATATTTAAAATGAATGGAAAAAATATTTCAATTCTATGGTGCTGAAAAATAAATTAAATGAAATTTTTCAGGTATACTTTTTTAGTCTTTAGAATAAAAGTTTTGATAGGAGTAATTGACAACTGAACACTTACACACAATTCTAAAATTAAATATATGGGTTCAGAATCTATCAATGATTTATTAGAATAATGATATTCATGCTGATCAATAGATCTTATATGATGTTTCTATTCAATTTCTAAGAGTAGGAAAACAATCCCTTTAATATTTTATTTAAACAGAAAAATTTATAAATCTTCTGAAATTGGCCTTATCACAAAGCAATACTGGAATGAGTATATTGTTAAAAAAATTAATTTAAATAGAATTATTTCAAATCTTCATTACATATCTAAAACAGAAAATAAATATTAAAATGTGACTTTTTATAGAAATAGATATTAATTTAAAAGATATTTATTTATTTTTTTACAAAAACACCAATTTTATCCTGTGAGGCTTCCCTTAAAATTTCAAAAATAAGTCTAAAGAACTTAATAAAAATTCTAAAAAAGTATAAATTTTTTCATTGCTTAACTTACCTTGAACTACACTTGGAAAAAGGATTGCATTGAGAGTTCATTCTAAGTTTCACCAAAAACATGAATAATATTTTTTTGAAAACATAAATAGTAATTGAAATGAATAAAACTAGTAAAAGAAAGGACTCAGAAATTCTTTTCTGATACTGAACAGATTATTGTAAATATATTGATGCAGATAATTTATGAAAGTTTCTTAAATTTGAAGTTATTACAGTCAATTATCCAGTTATATATAGTAATCACAAAACAAGAAATGAAGCTAAATGGTTATATATGTAGATAGATCTTTTCTTAAAACTTTACTTGAATTATTTAATGTAATTCAAAGATATTTTTAATATAACCAACATATTTTACTATTACATTTTAAAATAAATTCAATAAACTCATTAAACATATAAGTTCAATTGTTTAAAATTTCTTTGAATGTTTTGTTTTAGTTTTCAGCTTTTTTCTACGATTTTCCTATTATATTAGTTATTTATATCATTTATACTTATCAGAAGCATACCGTCAATTCTTGTGTAAAAAATAAAAATAGTATTTTGTTAAAAATTATCTTATTATATTACTTTCTTAGTCTTAAAGTGCATGGTAAATAAAAAATCTTAAATAAAGATGTATAAGCTATAGGTTTAAGTTCAAAAGTATTAATAAATGATAATTATAAATAATTTTTCATATTTTCAGAATAGAGCTGTAGATTGAGGGGGTGGACTCTGATGTTTGCCCAAAGAATAGAGTATACTCTCCATATTTTGCTACCTCAATTGACAACCTCAAAATCTCTCAACACAACTTTTTGTACCTTGTCATTTCTGTTAATTCTATTACCACCCCCACCCTTTTATTGCCCTCCTGATAAATTTGTTACACCCTCTAAGTTTCAAAATCTAAGTTTAAGTTCTCCTCACAATTCCCCTCCACTCTATTTTTACTTTTAACACAACTCCACCCCTTTTGCTACCATCCTCATCCCTTGCCATTCCTTTCTTGCCTCTCCCTACCCTACCAAACCCCTTTCAGACTTACCCTATTTATTTTTTCCTCAACTCCACCGCACTACTTTTATAACTAATTAAAATGATTTTGCTTTCAACCCCAATTTTTTACCTTTTCACCCCAGACATTCCCCATCCCACCCCAATACACCGATTAAATTTTCATTTAACCCCTACAGTTTTTTCAAATCACCCCCTTTTCTGCCTATAGAGTAAAAGGGGTTAGAAGGGGCGAAAAAGAAGTGATATCAATAAAGTTGGGGTGTAAAGTGGTGAAGAGGGAAATAAATAGGGTTTTAAGGGGAGCACAATAAGTGAGGAGAGGTGTAATGGGATGATTAAGGGTGGAGAAGTGGTAATAAGGGTTCAGGATGGTACAGTTCATGGTAGACTTAAATAAATTGTAAGAGAAAGAATTTTATATTGGAGAAGAATGAGATTTGAAGTTTGAGGGAGGAAAGTACTTGTAAGGAAAATTAAGAAACAATGTAAGCACAAATATTATATAATATATTTTGAGACTTTGAAATCATAATGGCATGAAACATCCCAAAAAAAAACTCAAAAATATTTTTTAATATTTATTTACCATAGATTTTATTCTCATAAAAATTGGATTTTTTATTCTTTTGATATAATGAAGATCTTGATAAGTTATTATTTCTATAGAGTTGGGCCCATTTCCTGTTTTAAATTATATAAATATGGGATGTAAATCAACCTTAAAAATTGTTCTATTGACTAAATTTAATGTTAAATTATTTTAAAGAGTGTTTCAACTTCCACAAAGGTTTTGAAAATGGATAAATAAATAATAATATTGATTGATATAATGAGAAAAGGCATTTATTTCTAAATTTTTTACTGATAAAAATTAAATGAAATATAGAAATTCAATAAATATTTCTAATGAATAATTTATTAGAATATTGGATGTTTTATCTATATATTCATAGAGTGAATACCCTATAGATTTTCATGAACTCTCTTATAATTCAAAGTATCAGAGAATTTCATTAGATTCAAAAAACAAAAAAAAATTATGATTTTTCAAAATCTTATGAAGCCACAAGGCTAGATTGATAGAAGGGCTCATTTTTTTTATCCCTTCAACAAATCCACTAATTCAAATATAAATATTTTTTGAATTATTAATCAACTGTGGTTCAATGAATGTTCAAATTAGTTTCAAGGTGTTTTCAAAGTAAAATCACTATTACTTCATGATTGTTTCATCACTGCCTAAATGTGTGCTCAATTAGATATAAACTAGGGTTCAAGTTTGTGGACTTTCTAGCAAGTCCTCCCCCCATATTGTGTGGTGTTTTATAATTGTTTTATGTTAATTTATTTTACATATTAAATTTTCATTAATATTTAATGATTTATTTTGTATTCTTTCATTCCAATTTTTTAACTTCTAACAATCAGTGAAATATATAGTGGAAATTATACCCTTCAGAGCTATACTGTTATCTGGAATCCACTCTTTGTCTCCCACTTGCCATTAACCCCGAAATTCCCTTTCATGCATCCCTTAAATTCTAGTCCCTACCCTACTACATTCTTTTTATGTTAGTTTTACAATCTTCCAAATGTGTGTCTTTTGAAGTTTTTGAAATTCTCACAACTCTTGTTTTCCCAGATCACTTGTCCCAATTTGGCACTGGCTACATTCCCTATTTTATCATCCAAACTCTATATTCTGCCAGGATTCACCTTCTACTAAGAAAAAACTCCTCATTCACCACTCTAAAACTCTCTCTCTCTACCCCCAGGAGCCCCATCACATCCCTATATCTTTCTGCCTCCCCCACCCTAAACTTGCCCTCTTTCCTCCCCCACTCATCCTGCTGCTCACCTAATTTCACCCTCAAGCCCCCAAGTCACATGAAAAAATGTATCTCCAAAACAATTTTTTTCATCAGACTTGAGGGTTCAAGTGACCAAGTGGAAGAGGGGATGGTTGAGTAAATTAAAGACTGAAGTCATGTGCAGAAAAGTGTTTCAGTGACACTTTGCTGCATGTGACCTCAGTATTTTCACTTCCTTTAATTGAATCAATTGACTGAGGCAAATGAACCCTAATTCACTTGAAGAAAAGTGTCTCTGAGACACTTTTTTTTCACTTCAACTCAGTCTTTTCCTTGCTTATCCTGCCCCTATTTCACTTGGTTTCTTGAACCTCCAAGTCACATAAAAAATTGTTTCAGAAACACTTTTTTATGTGATTTGGGGGTGTGAGGGACCAAGGAAGAGAGTAAGTAAAAGAAAAAGGAAGTTATTTTACAAAGAGGCTTGAAGATGTGATGAGGAAGCTAGAAGGATGAGATATCAGATAATTTTTTTTATAAAGAAATGTAAAAAGGGGTGTTCAGGGACATAAAAAAGTAAAATTAATGGAGACTAAGGGGATTCAAGAAGTGAAACAAGATATTTATGTGAAAGGACTTCAACTCCCTACTGAGTAACCAAAGTGCCAGAAGGGGGGCCCTAGAGGGGTGAAAGAAGGGACTTACATGGATAAATATAGGAAATATAGGATCTGTTGAAATAATTAAACATCTTGTTTTCTCCACTGAAATTTTAGGTGTGGTAATAAAGGCCCTATCTCTGAATTTTTGATTTTGACCAAACAATATAAAAATTGAATTTTGTTTAACAAATGACTACTTCAAGCTACAGAGTTTACCTTGTCAATTATTGAACAAAAGCCTATAATGTTATTAAAATTTAAATAAGCTGAGTCAAAATTAAAAAAAATTAGACTTAACTTTTTAGAATTCAACACCTTATATTTTATTTTGTTACATCTTTTAAAATTTAAATTAATGGATGTGGTAAATTACCTACAAGTATTAGATATATTTACCTCATTACTAAATCAATCTATTGGATGAAAAAAAATATGATACATAACTACACCAAGAAGCCTCACATCATAATTTATATGGAGGCAATATTAGAAGTTGTAAAATCTGATAATAAATTTATTAGTGAATTCAAGTTGAATGGATAAAGAGAAAACAGGCACCAAATAAATAACTGGCAAAATAACTGGTGATTACCAACTCAACACCTCCAAAACATGCACAAAATAATTAAAGAAATCAATTCATTACTATCAAATATTCAAAATCACTTGTTAAATTACTTTTAGACTTGATATTTGGAGAAAAAACATAACTAAAACTGAAATAAAGTAAAAAATTATAAATTTGAGTTTAAATAGAAAGAGAAAAATGAAAAATGAAGGAGAAAAAATAAATATTGAAAGTGGAAAAGGTTAATGATATCCAATGCCTTATCAAACTCATTTTAAAATATGCCATGAAATCCAATAATTTCAATGTGGTATGAGATTTTTATTGTTAGACACTATGCAATATAGGGGGTTGACTTGCTTGAAAGTCCCCAACCTGAACTCAGATGGAACTCAGACTGAACTCATACCAAACTTATACTGAGCTCTACTTGAACACCCACCTAAAACTGTTCTGCTGAGTGGTGTTCAACTGTGATTTTATGGTTCCTTTGTCAATAGCTCAATGTGTGTTCCATCTGTGGTGAATTTGAGTCCAATGTTGTGTACTTGTTAGCAAGTCAGACCCCCATATTCTGTAATGATATCTGTGAATTATCTGAATAATTTGGAAAAAACAGAAGAATAATAATTTTAAAGTTGCAAAACATATCCTTTTTTTTCATTTTGAAAAAATAAAAAACTTAAATTTTTTTTCTTAAAAAATAAATTTTTTAAATCAATGATATTTTTTTCATAATATGAAGTTGCTTAGATATAAAATAACTCATAAAAACTAAAATATTTATTTTTAAAATGCCTGTTAGGTAAATCAAAGCTTTATTAATATGTCTACCTCTGGAAAAGCAGGTATAGAATTAGTATATTTTCAGAAGATAATAGAATCAAATATATAGAAATTAAAGATTTATAAGAAGAGCTATATTTTTTGTTTCAGTTGCCTATGTTCGCAATAAATCCATAGAAAATATTTCATATAAAATATGCTAAATTAGCATTTTAAATTCATGTTTGATACACAGGACAAACCAATATTGAAGAGAAAATATGCATTCATGTTGAATATCATCATTACATTTATAAATTTAGTATTTTTTTTCATCCATGAATAATATTCATTATGTATTTATTTTGATTATTTAATATGGATATTGATTTAACATGAAGAATTCCTTCGCAATAATAAGAAATATGTGTCAAAATTGAAAACTAAATAAATTATATATTTTACTGCCTTATGTCATGATTTCAAGACATTATATGAGGTAAGGACAAAATTCTTTTCAAAATTTTTACTTGGGAAATTTTCACTTATATTTTCCCCTACAAGATTAGTCCAATGATTAATCCAGGAAATCTGAAAAATGACTTGCCTACAACTTCCCTTTTTTTTCAATGCATTATAAAATGATTAAAAATTATAGAATAATAATAATTAATAATTTTTAGGAGGATTCTCCTAAATCCCTGTATTATTCTAGTTTGTAAAAGGTTAAGAGTCTCTTCTCTGTAATTCATTTTTAAAAATCCCCTGGAAATCCAACTAGTAACCCCTATTTAGACCTATGAGGGAAGACTAATACTAGCACTGACACTATCCTGAGACAGAACTGACTATGCTGATACATTAGTGTGACAAACTAGAATGACTATCTTGGGGCTTCCAAAAGTGAGATTTACAACTGCAAGAGACTAAGGAGTAACTTGATTACTAAATAAGTTTCCCAATGAGGAGAACCCCACAGTTCTTGCCCTATAAAACCCCCAAATGAAATATCCCTTACTTCTGCCTATTAAAATGGATAGTTCCCATAGCGCTCCTCCTCCTCACCTCACAACCCAAATCCTAACATTACCCCTCCTTTATTCCCCTCCTTCCCTATCTTCTCCTTCTCAGAATCCTTAACCTCTGGATACACTTAAAGATTTATCCCTACTCTATCTCTGAATATGCTATTTATGAATTGTTAGAGAGTGGCAGGCATGTTACATGGACCAAATAGAATCACCAACAATTCAAAATTACAAAATTTAGTTAAGAGCTCCAGTTTTTTTCATCTCTTTTTTAATACATATATTGTGGTAACATAATCTAAGATCTATGCTTGTGAAGATCTCTCCACCCTGAAGACTATCAATTAGCTTACTAGTCAAAGGAAGTGGATATCTTTTCTTTATCATCTGTACATTGAATCTTCTGAAATCCTTGAAAGGTCCCAATGACCTATATTTTTTTCTTCAAATATCAAAGGGGAAGTGCAGGGAGATTTTAATTCTAATCTTATCCAATATTTTTCATGCTGTTGAATTTTATTCTGGCTTGTCCTCTTCTTCCTGTTTCCCCTCTAAGTCCTGAAACTTATCATCAATAAAAATTTAAGTTCATGTGGAAAGTCTACTGATGATAATATAACATAAGGAGACTCTCTGTGAGGGGTGAGGGGGAAAATTATTTCTCTGTGCAGTTCACCTTTCCATCTTATTCACCCTTTCTAAGTTTTGCCTTCTTCTCCTCCTGGAATGCTTCATCCAATTTCTGGTTCTCTCTGGAAATCATTATTGGTGACCCATCCCCAGCCCGCTGCTTAGAATAAAGTGGAATTAAAAGCTCTTCTGGCAAGTCAACTCATGATAAAAAACATCAGAAGACTTTTTGGGATGATTGCTTGATACCTGAAGGGTCCAGGGGGCCAATACTTTAGCACCAGTGTTCCCTTTCCTTCTCATTTGAACTCTCTCTTCTTTCCAGTCAATTAGTAAGCTTTACTGCTCCACCCATGACATAATGGTCTTCCAGGTTTGTTGTGTATGACTTGAACTTAGATTCCCTTCCATCACACCAGAATCCAAAAAAAAAAACTTTTCTTTTAATTCTCCTCCACCACCTGGTGATCCATCAAACATAATTAGATGCCTGAGGTGGTCAAAAAAAATTTTTCTTTTTATTTCTCTGTGAAAACTTATTTAAAATTAAACAGTCTGTGGCCCCACAGCCCAGAAGGGCTTGTAATTTGTTTTGGAATTAATATTCATTAAATTCAGGTTTAGTGTAATGTGATTATCATTTACTTCAATTGGCTTACATGTTGATAAATATTTTACTAAATTCACCTTATCCTTCCCCTCTAGTCAACTTGAGGATGGAACAACCTTCAATTCCAAGATCTGTCTTTTAACTGCTTGTTTCCTGCGCTATCCTCCACTTCAATAACTGTTATTTTCCCCCTACACTCACTTTCCTGAGGACCAAAATTCCCACATCTGAGGCACAGCCCTTTGCTCATGCACCTCTGGTATTCCTTTTCAGATAAAATTCTTCTCAAACTAGTGTTGCATGCACTCACTGCATCAATATACATAGTGTTTAGGTCCCAAATTTCAGACCCACTTGCATAGTTTCTCCAGAGTAAGCTACACTCACCATATCCATGCGCTGGTGCAAGAACTCTTTTTCAATTTGGATGGCCAGCTCTAAAAGTTCCTGGTGAGAGGTGAGATGTGGATGACTGATTAAGGCATTTCTAATTTTTTACAAGAGTCTGTTTCTGAAGTGAAAGATGAGTGTTTTCTCTCCCCATGATGTAACATAGCTGGCATGGCCCCAGAATTCCAACACATACTTAGCAACTGAGTGTTTCTACCATAGCTGGTTAGGTGCATGCTCCTAATTTGTGGCCACATCAGGGCCACAAAAGGCTGATTACAATGCCACCATGAACTAATGGAAAGTCATTTCCAACTTTTCCTTTCCAAGGAGTTTCTTTGTGTATGGCCTTTCCCAGAATTCTGCCTCATCTGTTAGATAAGAGATTGAAAATCCAATTTTTGTTTGCTCATCTGGAAACTGATGACTTTTGAGAAGTACATAAAGGTTTAACTTCAATGCATACTAACCCTCCCAGGGTCCTCTCTTTCTATAAAAAATTTCTGGGACTGCAATCTTTGGGATTTTAATGGGTGGAGCTAGCATGGTGGGAAGTGCCTGTGGTTCAGCTTCAGAAGCATCCAACTCTGCCTTTGTGGGGCCATGATCATAGGGTTTTTCCTCTGCTAGGTGTTCCATGTGCCCGGAATTATATTCTTGTAGGCATGCCATCTGCTCTTTCATTGCAGCAAGGAGTGCTGCATTGGATTTCCCTGGGGGGCTCATGATTCTTTTGTACTGTTCTTGTTATATATTGGACAAAATTTTAAGACCTAGAAGGAGAGACTACCACTATCACATACACTAGCCTGATATAAGACTGACTATGCTTATACAGTAGTGAGACAAACTAGAATGACTATGAATTGGCTTCCAACAGTGAGGGTTGAAACTAAAAGAGACTAAGAAGTAACTGGATAACTAAATAAGTTGTCCGATGAGGAGCACCCCACAGCTCTTACCCCATAAAACCCCCTTATTCAACATCCCTTTTTTCCATCTATTACAGTGCGTAAGGGCCATAGCACTCCTTCTCCTCACCTCTCAATCCAAATCCAAAAATCCCCACTGACAGCCCTCTGTGCTGTGAGTAACATGCCATAGCTATCTGTGCCATAGGTAAGTGTGCTGTGGGCAGGCTTTCTGTGAGCATTCTGAAGCATACTGTTGGAAGTTGTCACTGGAAAACCTACGCAGAGGGTTGAGGGTGATCCAAATGTAAGTGATATAAGAAGGAAAAGAGCAGTTACAACTTCAAAGCACAGAGGACTACTTTGAAGAAGTGATTTGAAGATAGATCTAAGTAACTAATAATGGTTCCAGATAATCTTTGAGGAATAATGAATGATTATGGTAAGGACACTAACTTTTGTGATAAATCTCACAAAGGGTTGTAACTCAATAATCCAAAGGGAAAGATTTAAGTATTTAAGGATTTGATGAAGTTGATTATTTAAGTAAGAAAAGGACAATTATAACAATAGCCTAATAATAGTTTGACTACTATCACAAATATATTATAATTTAATTCTAAGGAATGTCAAACCAAATTAACTTCCTTTTAAATATCCCATTCCTCCTTGCACTGACCCATTAATCACCCAACCATAATATATCCACAGACCCATTTAATCCACCGGAGTTCCCATTTACCAACCAATTAACGTTATAACCCTTCTGTCCTGTTCCTACTCCACAGACCTCTTAATTTACCCTCAGATCCACAATTACCCCCTGTTCAAATATTTCCTCAATCTTAGCACTAGATTAGGGGCAAATTGCCTATAATTGAAAAGTATAAGCATATTTAAATTAGTGTGCTTTTTAGGTTTAGATAGTATGGCTGATTCAAGAACACAATAGAATGTAATTGCCCCAAGGTCCCTTTTCGTTTATTGCTAGTGGAGTTAGGGCTTGAATAGTGGGTTAATTAAGGTACTTTTGCTTCAAGTGTCACATGGAGCATGAAAGATTCCCAGTTATAAATCACAAGCTCTGTCAAGCATGGGAATACTTCATTACACATTTTGTTTACAATCATCTCTTATACCTTTTTTTTAATTTAATGACTGAACACACTGAACCTACCCTTACTCCTCCTCACCCCCAAGCAGATAGGGGACTTCCCACTTGTCTATTCAAAACTCCATGCATGGCCTATGTGTCCATGGATTTATTTTTTGTGGAGAGTAAGGTATCATGAGCTTCTTGCAAGAAGTGTGATTTTTGTCAACGGCATTGAGTAGTGTGTAACGCATTGGCTCTCAATTATAATGCAGATCCATTTACCTCTACTAAATTTTGGTCAATCACTGACATGAAGGCTGTCATTGAGGATATCTGGGATGTGCCTAACACCAGTGATTGAGCCGTAGATGAATTGGAGGGTTTTAGTTAAGAGGAGAGGTTTGAAATCTTCAGTTGGGCTACAGATGTAGCTCCAGGGAAACAAAGGATGGTGGATGAAGAATTAGACAAGGTTGTCAAGGATGCTTCAGAGCAAGCAGGGGTTGAAGCCACCACTTTTAAAAAAAGTGACTAATCATCAAGGATGACAAAGAAGATGAAGTAGAGGTGGTAGAGAAGAAACCATTGTTCCTCAAAGTAGACACTGATTTTGGAGTAAGTGAATCAATTTAAAGTTTTATTACTTTGACGGGTAACTAATTTTTATTTTTAGAGAGTGGATACCATAAAAGAGTTTCCCATAGTGTCAACCAGTGGGCAAATCCCTGTGGTTCCCACAGAAGCCAAAAGACTGATTGAGATTGGTCTGTCAAACATAAAGGACACCAATTTTGTAGTTGAAGTCTTGGATTAATTATTTTCCAAGAAACCCTGTTGAACTTGTCAAATGAAATTTGTCAAGGATTTATGTGAAGAGCTTGGGAAGATTGTCAATTTTGCTTCATATTATATAGCCAAGGGATTGTTAGATATTTGGGAGGTGGTCTTTGCTGAAGGTGATGAGGTGTTTGAAAAGAGTCAAAAAGCAATTCTTAAAATAATGGAGAAGATAATGATTTGATTCGAAACAAAGTAGAAGAAAAAATAGTTTAGACAAAAAAATTAAAGAAGAAAAAGACAAGAAAATTATTTTGTATATAGTTTTATCTTGAATAACATTTTATTTTGTTATTTGTTTTTTA